>JADLZN010009280.1:0-241580 GCA_018155175.1 Sinocyclocheilus anophthalmus | reverse complement strand
TAGAAAATGGAAGACATACAAGACACTGATAATCTCCCTCGATCTGGGGCTCTACGCAATATCTCACCCCGTGGGGTCAAAATGATCACAAGAACTGGGAGCAAAAATCCCAGAACCACACGGGGGGACCTATAATGACCTGCAGAGAGCTGGGACCAAGTAACAAAGGCTACCATCAGTAACAAACACACTTTGCGCCGCCAGGGACTCAGATCCTGCAGTGCCAGACGTGTCCCCCTTGCTTAAGCCAGTACATGTCCAGGCCCATCTGATGTTTGCTAGAGAGCATTTGGATGATCCAGCAGAGGATTGGGAGAATGTCATATGGTCAGATGAAACCAAAATATGACTTTTTGGTAAAAACTCAACTTGTTGTTTTTGGAGGAGAAAGAATGCTGAGTTGCTCCAAAGAACACCATACCTACTGTGAAGCATGGGGGTGGAAACATCTTGCTTTGGGGCTGTTTTTCTGCAAAGGGACCAGGACGACTGATCCGTGTAAACGAAAGAATGAATGGGGCCATGTATCGTGAGATTTTGAGTGAAAACCTCCTTCCATCAGCAAGGGCATTGAAGATGAAACGTGGCTGGGTTTTTCAGCATGACAATGATCCCAAACATACCGTCCGGGCAACGAAGGAGTGGCTTCGTAGAAGCATTTCAAGGTCCTGGAGTGGCCTAGCCTGTCTCCAGATCTCAACCCCATAGAAATCTTTGGAGGGAGTTGAAAATCCGTTTTGCCCAGCGACAGCCCCAAAACATTTCTGCTCTAGAGGAGATATGCATGGAGGAATGGGCCAAAATACCAGCAACAGTGTGTGAAAACCTTGTGAAGACTTACAGAAAACGTTTGACATCTGTCATTGCCAACAAAGGGTGTATATAACAAAGTATTGAGATGAAAGTTTGTTATTGACCAAATACTTATTTTCCACCATAATTTGCAAATAAATTATTTAAAAATCATACAATGTGATTTTCTGATTTTTTTTCTCATTTTGTCTCTCATAGTTGAGGTATACCATGATGAAATTACAGGCCTCTCTCAGGCTTTTTTAAGTGGGGACTTGCACAATTGTTGGCTGACTAATCTTTTTTTCCCCACTGTTATTAGGTTATGTTATATATTAGGAATAACATTGGTCCTCTTATGCAAAGCATCTGCTAAATCCATAAATATAAATGTAAATTAATGTAAATATAGGAAACGGCTTATCTAAACCGAATGTGAATCAGAACTGTTCTCTTTTTAACGACAGATTTACAAATGCATGTTCAAATAAATTAAATAAATGAATTTGAATTTGGAGTTGTACCAAAGTACAAAGTCTGGCCTGCAGACGCTTCACTGTGCTCCAGGCGTTAGCTCTGTTCTAGCCTAAATAAATGATAAATGAGGGCTTTCACACGGTCCGTTTGTGCTGGCGCTGGTACATCCACTACAGCCGCCCTGAAACAGCCTCACATACCATCCCTGATCGGCAGGAGATGAAGCTGAGGAGAGACGAAACGTGGAATGAGAGCAGTAAAAGTTGTTTATATTTAAAAAACTGTATTTAAAGGAAACAAAAATCATTATTTAGATGCACAAACCTACAGTATGACTTCATATATAGCCCCTGTCGGTTAGCAACAACCTCTGCTTATCCACACAATTAGAGTAATTTCCTTTAACAACGGTCATGTTGGTTGAAGGGAGGATGAGGAGGAAGGAGAGTGGGAAAAACCTGGAGTAATGGGAAATAAAAGGGAACGTTTCCAGGAGGAGGCCGATCTGTCTGCTGTGGGTGTTTTGACTGCAGTCAGATTTAGGGCTGTTTTCTCTCCTCTCAGACATAATTTACCTCCAACACTAGCCTGCCTCCTCTGCCAGAGATCAGTGCGGCTTTATTGAGGAAGCTCATCTGCTCACGCGCTGCCTCTCTTCCACTCTTCCACTCATCCACGCTCAGTTTTCTGCTGTTCTGAGATCAGTATAAAAAGAGCTGCTGCTGGAAAGCAAGTTTTAATGCTGTTAAAACAGAAAAGTTTGAAATGTAAAATATAAATTCTTTATATTTATTTTAATTACTTAGTATATGTTAACTGCTGAATGTTCCCTGCCACATTCAAACTTATGTTTTTAAGCTTTAATTTAACTCATGGATATTATTTTTATCTTGAGTGAATACTCCCCCCATAATATTATATAGTACATGTACATATTTAAAAAAAATTATTTTCCTATATTTAGAATAATATTTATAATTTATTTTACATCTTTAGAATATGATTTTTTTTTAATATTAACGTGTAATATATCTTTCATATATCTAATATTTGATTAAAATTATATAATTTCAACTCCGATCGAGTCATCTATCGTCATCTATCTAATCTCAGTTAGATGCCAATTTTGCTAATTTTAAATGAAAATCATAATATAAACATACTGTACATACATACATAATGCAAGAAGAATGAATGAATGAATGAATGCATGGAGTCCTGGATACTCCCACCATACTGTTTATATGTTGTAAAAAATCTTATTAAATTTACATATATTAATGTAATAAATTAGATGGATGGTGGATAGATGGGATAGAGATAATAGATAGATAGATAGATTATGATATATGTAAAAAGCATGTTTAGATGCCAAATGCTAATTGTTGCATTTCATGTATTCTTACTTTCTCAAGCATGTTGCATAAAAGAAATGAGGAAAAGTTCAAGTTCACAGGGAAGCTGTGATTTACACCCCGTCCCACATCTCACACCTGACCTTCCTACTTCCTGTTCCTTTCTGCTCCTCTCACACCCTCCCACGCCTTTGACCTTTGACCTCAGGAGCTCAATAATGAGCTCATTTGTACTACAATACCGAGGCCCCATCAAATAGCGACAGCGAGCGATGATAAAAAGAAACTTTTGTCTCTTTCTTTTTCCCATAGCTTCCTGAATATTGTCATAGAATTTGCTATGTTTTGTTCCCATTCATGTTTTATACCCCTCATAAAAGTCGCACTTGGTAAAAAGAATAAAGAACTAAGGGTTGAAAAAAAAAGATGCAGTGCCACTAGAATCATAGTAAATGACCGGAACTCCACGTACAGACTTACAATGGAAAATAGACACGGACTGCTTTGAAAAGGCTGATCTCTGCCGCTTTCCACGTAGAGGATCTGCTGACACATACACTTATACGGCCAAACTATCACTCCCTCCTGTAAGCATGTTATCAGCCTTCAAATTACCGGTTAGAAATGAACCTGCCCCAGTTTTCTAGGTGGACACTATCAGGCTCGACGCCAAAGAGAGAGGTGCTACATAATGAAACCTCGCTGATACACCAAGTAATTGCTAACAGCAACAGAGCCGTGGAAACTGCAGAAGCACGTACCCAGACACGCAGAACATTTTTAATGAAAATAAATGGGATGTCTGATTCGCGACCCAGCGAGAAGAAGAAAAATGTGTGCTTTTCCTCCAAGCCCATTTGCTGCTAATTAGAAAACATGTCACTGATTTGAACTGGTGTAAACACTGGCCCATCTGACTTTCATTACAATAAAGAAATCAAATAAACTCTGAGCCAGGAGGAACAGTAGTAACTCCACGCTTCATTACAATGCAACATGACCGACTCTACATCATGAAGTACTTAGTACATCTAATTACCAACCTGCACCCTTTCGTTTTTCGCCACCATAAATATACAAATTGAAAAAACATTTCCACTTGTGTCGACGCGAGTCTTCACTGCATAAAGCTTACAGATCAGAGATCTGCTCAGACAGGCTGGATACATTACAGCCTTTGATCATGCCTCCTCCTGATAATATTAGAGTGAAAATCAACAGGCACGTGTAATCAGAAAGTACATCAGTAAACATGACATCAGGTCAGCAAGTTACACTAACTCACCTTACTGACCTCAAACTTTTTAGTTTGCTTTAAAGAACTGCTCCCGAACATCAAATAGAGCACGAGTCCTGCTGGTCAGCATATGTAGGTGTCAAAGGTAGCATCAAGACTTTAACATTAATTAAGTTATAATTTTTCTTGCAAATACTTTATTTCTTAAGATATGTGCATGATTAGTAATATTTCATAATATCTATTATGCATTAATTCCTCTGTATATGAAAATGTTATAATTTGTTTGTTTATGCTTAAAACAATCTATTATCTTTAAAATTGCAAAATACAATGTTATCCTAAATTATCACCTCCTCTAGTTTTTCATATGAAGAAAATATGTCACTGTAAAAAATGGCTGTGAATTTAACGGTAAAAGACTGTAAATATGCTACAGTAAAAACCTGTCGAATGGTTAACGGTAAATTACCCTACTATATACGGTGAAAAACTGTATTGGACATTACATGTATTGGACATTAATTTTACGGTAGTATACCATTTTTGGAAGTGAAAAAGACCGTATAATTTACAGTGAATAACCGTAAATTGACATTCCCAGAATTCCCTGCGTTACATTTCAAATTTTATGTTTTTTTTTGTTGAAATAACTATGTTTCTTCTTAGTTTTTTCTTATCAGTTTTGTATATTATACACCTAATATTGTATAATATTATTGTATAATAACTAATAGAGCTGTGTTACACCTAATATTGTTAAATTAATGTTTATTGCATGATTTCAGTTTCATGTGTGTTACCGTGATGGTGTTTAGTGTTTGTGTGAATGACACTGTGCACCTTCTATATATGTTCTTATCTAAAAGCTGCTTGTGATGGGCTTTGGTTCATCATGTGACTTTCTCATCACCACCTGCATTTGGTGGTTATCAGTGTATTCGTTACAAAGGTACAAAACAGATTTCAGTACTTCAATAGGTTGGTATATTAACATTATTTCAGTTAATGAAATTACGGTATTTAAATGTAAATTTAAGTTAAAACGTAAAACTGAAAACGTTGCTACCCGTATTATTTTATGTAACATTCCGGCAACCACAGCTTATATTATATCATATAATATATATTTATTTTTTTTTTTTTTTGATAATCATGTTTATTGAAACCTTCCAAGGTCTATCTTTAAAATGGGGTTTTGCTGTTTCAGCATAAATACACTCAGGGCAACCTCTAGCTTGCCCGTCACATATACTGTAGGGAGCCTGTTTAAAAACATCATATTTGCGATGCCTTGAAAGTGAAAACTTGCTGGACGTAGGAACGGGTTGCTATACTGTATATCCAAATATGTTCCTCAAATTTAGAATCCCTCAACACTATGCACTGAACTTGGCTACTCCGTTCCACTTATTCATTCCCAAAAATGTGACTTCACTGATGTTAATTCTAATTGCAGAGGATATTGGCTGGGTTCAGTTCTGGGTTTGAATAGCTTTGGTTTGGCTGTGTTTTTTTAGCAAATAATGGCAAATCTTACAGCAGCCACACCCAGTCATTACAAAAATGACTAATCTGAGTATGTATTACAATAAAGTGTGCTACAAATTACAATACATGCAGTGTTTGCTTTCACTGGTATGTGTGTGTGAAGCCTGATGCATCTCCATCTTCCTCTCTAATGCCACATTCATCCTGACGTTGTTTTAATAAATAATCAGGTGTGACAGAGTTATAGAATGAAACCTTAGTGCCTTTAACAGTGCCTAGTAACATTGATTTCATTGTGCACAAAACAATATTTTGTAAAATAAAAATTGCAATAATCAAAACAAACAAATTAATAAATATATAAATGTTATGTGTAAACTACCAATCAAAAGTTTGCATTTAATTATGTGCATTTAATCAGCTGTTTTTGTATATGAAAAATATTTATTTATTTATCCTGCTTAAAACAGTCTATTGCTATTTTAAAATAGCAAAATAAAATTGTATATATATATACGTATATATACTGTATATTCAGTGTACACTACTGTTTTTTTATAAATATTTTTATTCAGCAAGCACAAAAAATTGGTCAAAAATGACAGCAATGAGATTTACAAGGTTACAAACATTTTCTGTTACAAATAAATGCTGTTCTACTTATCAAACATTCTTTAAAAAAAATCTCTTTTCAACATTTATAAAAATCTGAAAAAGAAGTCTCTTCTCACCAAGGCTGCATTTATTTGATCACCAATACAGTGACACCTGTAATGTTGTGAGGCCAGCTCTTTTAAATTGTAATAATGTTCACAATGGAAATGGAAGCCTCAGCTCCCGCTTTCACTCCATATTCGAGTTCTGCGCTATCAAATCGAGTTTGATGGCTGTTTGACTGCAGGTTCGGGAGGGCCTGCGTTTGTCCAGAATGTCTGACATGTGGAGAGATCGTGTGATAGAAACATGCCACAGTGTTGCTTCTATTTTCATCAGACCGATGACACACAACACCTCAGGTAGAAGAGAAGGGGATTTTTTGAGACTGTACCTTGAAACACACAGTATGAATATGCCATATATTTGTCCATATATATAAATCAGTGATAAATCATCTTAAACCAGCCTAATCTGGTCAGTCTCCCAGTCTAGACAGGTTGATCTATTTAGCTGTTTTTAAAGGGGTTTGGACTCTTGTCATCTTATCAGAGTGAGAAATCAGTTGGCCGAGCTAGACCAGTTTAAAGTTTTAGAATCAGCAAACAACCTTAATACCATACAATATTATTCAAAACCATTTTAAACACTGAGTATATATTCAGTAAGATGCAGGATTTATTTATTTATTTAGTGTTACATTTGTATGTATGTATGCATTTATTTATTTTATATTTATTTATTTTTTTGGTTTATGTTTTGTTCCTGTATGCATTTAATTTATTTATATTTCTTATTTGTTTTTGTTTAATTTTCTATGCATTTATGTACTTTTTTGTATTATTGTTAGTTAAATTGATATTTTATTATGCTATATGTATGCATGCATCATTTAATTTTTATTATTTGTTAGGTTTAATTTTTTATGTATGCATGCATGCACCCATTATTATATATAGATATAGTAATTTATTTATTTATGCATAATCATCCATCCATAGTTTCACATAATGCTTGTTGTGCATTGGCTCGACGAATTTGGTTGCAAAACCAATTTCATGCACTGCATGTTATTGCTTATTTTTATAGTATTACTTATTTATCAATGTATTTATTTAGCATAGTTTAACCAATATGAAATACTTGCTATGGAAAAATGTCTCTTAAAACTCTTATAAATGCAAACAAACATTGCATTGATCTGCAAGTTGGCTGACACACGACCAATCTCATGACATGGTTAGAGAGAAGGAAGGAAGGTCACTGGAAATAGAAAATGTATAGGACATTATTGAATCCAATCGGTGAAAATTGAGGCAATCAAACATTAAAATGAGCGAAATTGCAAACTTCTTAAATCTTCTCCTGATTGAACTATATCTGATGAGATCTACCCAAAATGCCTTTTACATTTCTCGCAGTAATATATATGGAGCTTTGAGCCCATTACAAGCTGCTTAAGACCTCGAACCGATATTTCGTATTTTAGGGAACCATAACCACCGATTGGTGCTCCTTGAGACTGATCGTTCCTGACTGCAGCTCTCTCGACTTCAATCCCACCCTGACTCTGTGTTACAGTAAACCGAGACAGAGAAACACCAGCCATCCTGCAGGCCTGCAAGCAATACGGATGACCTGGGTATGATACCAGCGTGGCCCCACAAACATAATGCCCATAAGCCCTTAACCATCGTAATTTGTTGGGGTGAAGGTGGAGAAATGGTATCAATCAATACCGGGGGGGTTTCGCTTCAGAATGAGTGCCTTGACTGCGAAAGCGAGGTTCTGGGCATAAGGGGAGCTCATATTTTTCTAATGGGGGGTTTGTTGAATTTAAGGCCTGTGACTGACTAGAGTCTGACAGCTCTGGAGACTGACACCTTCACTTTTCTCTGACAGGCGAGTGAAAATTGCAAGCAGTGCCCCTCTATGAGTGCCGAGGGGGGAGACGTGACACAAATTCATGTGTGTCCTTATACATGACACCTACATACTGCCCAAAAGTGTTTTGAACCATAAGATTTTTATAACGTTTTGAAAGAAGTCTCTTATTTTGGTCACCAAGGGCCCCCCCTGCCTTTTACAGTAACACAATACTTAAAACCAGAAATATTGGAAATATTCTCCCTTTGAAAACGAATGATCCTTCCGAAATCATTCTAATAAGCGTGATATAAACAGTTTTTGCTGCCTTAATATTTTGTGGAAATTAGGATACACTTATTCAGGATCCTTTGATGAATAGAACATTCAAAATAGCAGTATTTATCTGAAATACACATATTTTATAACATTGTCTTTTATTACAATATTACAGTTTATATTGTATTTTTTTTATTATTAATTAAATGCCTAGTTGAGCACTTCTTTCTATAACTAAATAATAAAAATAAAAATATTCCAAACTTTCAACCATTTATATACACATACATATGTAGTAATAATGTAAGAATTGGTATTTGACAAAACTGAGTTTTTAATTCACCCCCAGGTCAGCAGAGCCCATCTGAATATACACATTTAAGATGTACAACATCATGAGTGAAAGCCTTTTTAGAAAGGAAATCACCAATGAGTGCATTGATGGCATTGTGTTTTAACAGGATCTCTATGACAAACTCCATTCATCAATACTGCATTTCTAAAAGTGTGAATGAAGATTAGAAAGACAGAAATAGTACAGGATCTCTCCTCACACTTATTTTTCCAATTTTATCTAAGCTGTCCAAACTCCTTAGCTGGCCTCTCCAGAAAACCGTATGGCCACTGTCAAATTGCAGCAAAATATGACTGATTACCTTCATTTCGTCCATTTCGGGATTTGGCGTGCAGCTCTAAATTGTGTATTCTTTCCATGGCGCCAAACTAACCACCCTACCTTTAATTAATTTCCTTTTATTTATACTGCTCAGACTCACAGCCCTCTTGCACACAACGTGGTCGACAGACAGATTTTTATTTAATCATAATGCAATGTCGCCTCATTTCGACCATTTATGTTTTGTCACAGAGTCGCTGGTAAACACTGCGAGAACACGGCATGTGAACTTCTTTTGTCCACATCTGATTTAAAGGCTGAAATTACACTCATCAAGGGCTATTGGAGAGTAATGTTGGTGAAAGAACGTCGGGTAATAAGTAGAAACGCTGTAATTCCCCCATTTGCTTAGTTTTTTATGCATGAAGGGCTTGTCACAATCAGACGAGTGTTGAAAAATAAAGGCTTGGATAAAAAGGGCTCACATTTCTGATGAAATGGAGCGTGTTAAAGTGCTTCTGGTGGCTTTGCATGCTCTATAAACTCTCAAAACAGCACATATCAAACTGTTGGCGACATATATAAATCTTTCCATCTCATGCATGTTATTGTGCATCAAACAAATATACACTTGTAGTATGATATAAATAAATATAGGGAGAAAAAAGAGTTGGTAACACTTGACTTGAAGCCTGTGTAATGCATTATAGTTATTCATAATGTACATTATAACGCATTACATCTTTTCATAAATTATTGCAACCATATTTATGCTTTATGATATTTGCATATTGCTTGTTACATCTGAAATTGGTTGTTTGTCATGTGATGTAATGCAGTAAACTTTCTTAAAGTGTAATAACTGTGGCTGCACCTTATAATGCATTGCATAATCTTATGAATAATTATATTACAAGGCATAATAATGCATTATAAAGGATTTAAGTAAAGAGTTTTTTCTATATGCTTTCAAATCTGCCATAACTAATGTTGTTTTCCATTTGAGGATATGTCTTGAAAACACTTGCCCTCTTCTATAGAGAGCAGTCCTGCACTTGTTTACTTCATACTAAGGTCTGCTCCGTGGCAGAGCCATCAATCTATCATCTCCATAGTAGGTAAGTAACAAGGGTGGAGGCGGACTAGAATGAGGGGTGTGTGTGTGTGTGTGTGTGTGTGTGTGTGTAGGGGTGTGTGGTGTGTGTGTGTGTGTTGTGGGGTGTTGTGTGTGGGATTGTGTGTGTGCTGTGTGTGTGTGTGTGTGTGACGGTAGACAGACGCTGTCTGGCCACCACACGCAAGGGAACATCTGATCAGGGAGCAGCTGTGTGTAAGTTACAGTGTTATTCCAGCGTGTCGGCCTGAAACAGCAGTGTGGCAGCTCATTTATTATGGCCAATGCCCCTCGAACTGTTTCTGTGTGTGTGTGTGTGGTGTGTGTGTGATGTGTGTGTGTGTAGTAGTTGAGTACATGCA
Organism: Sinocyclocheilus anophthalmus; assembly: GCA_018155175.1. Lineage (NCBI taxonomy): Eukaryota > Metazoa > Chordata > Actinopteri > Cypriniformes > Cyprinidae > Sinocyclocheilus > Sinocyclocheilus anophthalmus. Next base: position 231,337 of record JADLZN010009280.1, on the reverse strand, counting down.
CATAAAGTTTCTTTCTCCAAGGACCTCTTTGTATTAGAAATCTCTGTCAAAAAACCATGTGATTTTGGTCATGTGGTCAGAAACTTTGGCCATCCTAGAGGTTAAACAAGGATTATAACAAACAACTATTAAAATAATACAATAAAAAACAATTTTATTTAAATTCTTAGTGATTATTATTTATTAAACTGTTTTATTTGATTAACACAATCCTCAACCCAAACCGTTTTTAATCATGCTCTCTGACCCCTTCATGTTCTGTAATAAATTCATGCCACAAAGAACAATAACCAATTGTGATAAATGGGGATTAAATTCATTAGCATATCATGTGGGAAAAATATATTTTCATTGTTTTGAACTGTGATTTAGAAAAAAAATGATTAAAAGCATTCTAACACATTCAATTATGGCATAAAAGGAAATAAATAACATAACAAAAAAAATACCACAATTAAAAAAAAAATATAAAAATAGAATTTATTTAAAAATTTGATATTTCGAACGTACCTATGCCTATATATATTTTATTTCTTATATATGCATCATGATCTTATATATATATATATATGTGTGTGTGTGGGTGTGAGAAGAGTGTGTGTGTGTGTGTGTGGTGTTTTTTTTTTTGTTGTTTTTTACTTGTAATTTAAACATGTAAATCTTACTTAATATATATGGTTTTGAATATTATGGTATTAATCCTAAAAGCTGGTTTGAACTGGTCTACTGATCTCCCACCCTGATAAGATAACAAGAGTCCAAAACCCCTTTAAAATCAGCAAACCAGTTCAGCCTGACCTGCCAGATTAGGATGGTTTAAAATGATTTATCACTGCTTTATAGGAACAAATCACTTAAGGCATATTCATATCAAGGTGCGGTCCGTTTACTGTAGGATCCTGTAGGGTGACTATACGTCCTCTTTTTGCCAGACATGTGCTTGCTGGGATTTCTAAATTGCCTAAAATATCCAGATTGTCCTATTGATGTGCTTATTACCGTACCTCATGGCATTGTATGTATGCCTATTTGTGTTCTTGGACCGCTGTCCATAGATCCCACCTTGATTGGCGATGGTCTACAATGGCCTGTCACTACTTGGTCAAACTATTTTTCAGTCATTATATCCGCAAGTATTGGACCCCAAACAGTAGGAAACGGAAAGCAAAAACCCAACATTTTAGGCTCTATTAGAATCCAGCAAAACGCGGACGAATGGTCCCCTTTAGGAGACAATATTTGTAATAAACACTTGGTCAACACGAGAAGGAAACAGATTCCTATAACCACTGCATCCGATTATATTAGACAAATCATTTTTGAGGTCGTTGAGAATGAATATTAAGTAAATATAAAAAAGATCAGCTTAGAGGAAAAACAATGAATACATTTAATCAAATTACTTCTAAATATACTCAAAGCACTCAAATTATACCAAGCCACTTATGACTTTACACAACCAGTATTGTGTAAGCAACTACACTGCTCGGGTGTGTTGTTCACGGTTTGTGTGTGTGCACGGCGGGTGTGTGCACTTTGGATGGGTAAATGAAGAGCACTAATTCCGAGTATATAACCATACTTGGCCACATGTCACATTTCACATGTCACATGTCAAATAAAGGTATTGACTTGACTTATGACTGTTTTGTGAATGAGTTAATTTATATGCTCATTGCCCAAATGAATGTCAGTTACCATTATTATTACCAGGTCTATACCCTGCTCACCCCACATTTTCTAAACGTGGCCCCCGAACAGCGTAATAAGAGTATCCTGAGTTAAACTAATGATGCTCTCCTTACAGGACACAAGACTGATGTGAAGGTACCTGTATATCACCGCTTTAAGGCTGCAGAGCTGAAACAGACAGCAGTCTTTATGATGACTTTTCCAGCGGGTGTCAGGCCAGTCCTGAGTACTTTTCCTCTCTGTTATTGGTTTTGTGTAGTCGATGTCTGTGGCATGCATGGATGCATCTCACTGGAGTCTGTTCAGTGTCTCTGATCCCTGCAGACCGGGACTGCAGATCTGGTTTAAAGTAGACTGCCACAGTGCTGAGTTTCTCAGAAATCAATTACAGTAATTGATGAAGGGAGAGGTCGGGACTATCGATCATGAGAAACTTGTGTGTTTGTGTACAGCGGAGTGACAAAATAAACACATGCACAAAGTTAAAGCTGTGTTTACATGGGAAGTACAGCACTCAGCACACTTTAAAAGGATAAACTGGGAATATGAGCAGCTGTGTTGTTTGTTTTTTTATTCTCTGAATATGATATATATAATATATATATATATATATATATATATATACATAAATATAAATAGGTGATATCATAAATTAGAATGTCGTGAAAAGTTCATTTATTTCAGTAATTCTCAAATTGTGAAACTCGTGTATTAAATTCAATGCACACTGACTGAAGTAGTTTATGTCTTTGGTTATTTTAATTGTGATGATTTTGACTCACATTAAACAAAAACCCACCAACGTCCGATCTCAACAAATTAGAATATGGTGACAATCAGCTAATCAACCCAAAACACCTGCAAAGGTTTCCTGAGAACTTCAAAATGTTCTCTCAGTTTGGTTCACTAGCCTACACAATCATGGGGAAGACTGCTGATCTGACGGATGTCCAGAAGACAATCATTGACACCCATTCACAAGGAGGGTAAGCCACAAACAAAATGTCATGCCAAAGAAGAGCTGGCTGTTCCAAAAACCCCCCCAAAAAAGGTCAGTGCTGTATCCCAGCATGTTAACAGAAAGTTGAGTGGAAGGAAAAAGCATGGAAGAAAAAGATGCACAACCAACCACCAACGGAGAGAACCGCAGCCTTATGAGGATTTTCAAGCAAAATCGATTCAAGAATTTGCGTGAACTTCACAAGGAATGGACTGAGGCTGGAATCAAGGCATCAAGAGCCACCACACACAAACATGTAAAGGAATTTGGCTTCAGTTGTCATATTCCTCTTGTTAAGCAACTCCTGAACCACAGACAACATCAGAACCGTCTTACCTGGGCTAAGGAGAAGAAAAACTGGACTGTTGCCCAGTGGTCCAAAGCCTCTTTTCAGATGAGAGCAAGTTTTGTATTTCATTTGGAAACCAATGGTCCTAGAGTCTGGAGGAAGGGTGGAGAAGCTCATAGCCAGAGTTGCTTGAAGTCCAGTGTTAAGTTAACACAGTCTGTGATGATTTGGGGTGCAAAATCATCTGCTGGTGTTGGTTCATTGTGATTTTTGAAAACCAACGTCACTGCACACATTTACCAAGAAATTTTGGAGCACTCCATTCGTCCTTCTGCTGACCAGCTTTTTGAAGATGATGATTTCATTTTCCAGCAGGATTTGATACCTGCCCACACTGCCAAAAGCACCAAAAAATTGTTAAATGACCATGGTGTTGGTGTGCATTACTGGCCAGCAAACTCACCAGACCTGAAACCCACAGAGAATCTATGGGGTATTGTCAAGAGGAAATGAGAAACAAGAGACCAAAAAATAAAGATGAGCTGAAGGCCACTGTCAAAGAAAACTGGGCTTCCATACCACCTCAGCAGTGCCACAAACTGATCACATCCATGCCACGCCGAACTGAGGCAGTAACTAAAGCAAAAGGAGCCCCTACCAAGTAATGAGTACATGTACAGTAAATTAACATACATTCCAGAAGGCCAACAATTCACTAAAAATGTTTTTTTCTTGGTCTTATGAAGTATGCAATTTGTGGAGATAGTGAATTGGTGGGTTTTGTTAAATCTGAGCCAAAATCATCACAATTAAAAGAACAAAGACATAAAATACTTCAGTCTGTGTGCATTGAATTTCTTTAATACACAAGTTTCACAATTTGAAAATAAATGAACTTTTCCACGACATCCTAATTTATTGAGATGCACCTGTAATATACTATATAATATATATATATACTGTATATATACACTGAAAAAAATTATAAATGCAACACTTTTGTTTTTGCACCCATTTGTAATTAGCTGAACTCAAAGATCTAAGACTTTATCTATGTACACAAAAGGCCTATTTCTCTCAAATATTGTTCACCAATCTGTCTAATCTGTGTTAGTGAGCACTTCTCCTTTGCCGAGATAATCCATCTACCTCACAGTTGTGGCATATCAAGATGCTGATTAGACGGTATGATTATTGCACAGGTGTGCCTTAGGCTGGGCACAATATAAGGCCACTCTAAAATGTGCAGTTTTAATTTATTGGGGGGTCCGGGGGGGTCCGAACACCAGTCAGTATCTGGTGTGACCACCATTTGCCTCACGCAGGGCAACACATCTCCTTCGCATAGAGTTAATCAGGTTGTTGATTGTGGCCTGTGGAATGTTGGTCCACTCCTCTTCAATGGCTGTGCGAAGTTGCTGGATATTGGAAGGAACTGGAACACGCTGTCGTATACGCCGATCCAGAGTATCCCAAACATGCTCAATGGGTGACATGTACGGTGAGTATGCTGGCCATGCAAGAACTGGATGTTTTCAGCTTCCAGGAATTGTATACAGATCCTTGCAACATGGGGCAGTGCATTATCATGCTGCAACATGAGGTGATGGTCGTGGAGGGATGGCACAACAATGGGCCTCAGGATCTCGTCCATGGTATCTCTGTGCATGCAAAATGCCATCAATAAAATGCACCTGTGTTCGTTGTCCATAACATACGCCTGCCCATACCATAACCCCACCGCCACTCGATCCACAACGTTGACATCAGCAAACCGCTCACCCACACGACGCCATACACGCTGTCTGCCATCTGCCCTGTACAGTTAAAACCGGGATTCATCCATGAAGAGAAAACACCTCTCCAAAGTGCCAGACACCATAGAATGTGAGCATTTGCCCACTAAAGTCGGTTACGACGACGAACTGCAGTCAGGTCGAGACCCCGATGAGGACGACGAGCATGCAGATGAGCTTCCCTGAGACGGTTTCTGACAGTTTTGCAGAAATTCTTTGGTTATGCAAACGATTGTTGCAGCAGCTTTCCGGGTGGCTGGTCTCAGACAATCTTAAAGGTGAAGATGCTGGATGTGGAGGTCATGGGCTGGTGTGGTCTGCGGTTGTGAGGCCGGTTAGATGTACTGCCAAATTCTCTGAAACGCCTTTGGAGACGGCTTATGGTAGAGAAATGAACATTCAATTCACGGGCAACAACTCTGGTGGACATTCCTGCAGTCAGCATGCCAATGCATGCTCCCTCAAAACTTGCGACAACTGTGGCATTGTGCTGTGTGATAAAAACTGCACATTTTAGAGTGGCCTTATATTGTGCCCAGCCTAAGGCACACCTGCAATAATAATGCTGTCTAATCAGCATCTTGATATGCCACACCTGTGAGGTGGATGGATTATTTCGGCAAAGGAGAAGTGCTCACTAACACAGATTTAGACAGATTTGTGAACAATATTTGAGAGAAATAGGCATTTTGTGTACATAGAAAAAGTCTTAGATCTTTGAGTTCAGCTCATGAAAAATGGGGGCAAAAACAAAAGTGTTGCGTTTATAATTTTGTTCAGTATATGGAAGACCCTTGTAGTGTAAACAAATAAAATAAGATAAGGTGTGAGAAAGTTAAACAAACATGATCAAATAAAGTCCACATGCAACATCACAAAGTCATTGGATCAAATGCGAAATAAAATGTTGCAATTAGAATATATGCAGTTTATATTTCATTTTATTAAAAACATAACTTAGAAGTTCATATCATTTACCTTTTTATTTTTTCCTCTGAGGTGGAATCAGGCTTCCATACACCTCAGAAAACGGCACATGAAACCAGAACAAACTTTTGCTGGTCACTTTACATGTCAGTCAGACAGTCTCCGTCAGTCTAAGTGGGCGATTCTTGGCCAGAATGTGCTGCAATGTGCACCAGACTTTATGCCATTAATCAAAAGTCGTGCTACGCGAGACTACCGCTCATGCACAATTTGCAACTGTGAGCGATTTTTTTGATTAGAGCTGTAAATCTTCCTGCCTGGACAAAGTCTGTGTAAAGGTGTCAGACACAAAGATCCGTCTCCCTCTGACTCTCCTGAAATGATTACACTTCTTGGATCACTGTGCGCTGTAATTCTGCTGTCTAACCTGCCCCAGATGGAACAAAGATCAGTTTTTTTCCCCCCATTCAGCATTGGTAACATGCAGAACGCTCCAAAACGTGACGCGAGTGCAGTGTTATAGCAGTAACCTGATCCATGCAATCAATGTTAATGAGTTTCTAATCTACATATATGAGGTTTCATTTAAATATAACTTTATGGAACATTTAAGTGGTCAAGGTGATTTCCTGGAATTTTCTGTCATTATTCTCCCATTAATACTTGTCATATCATTTTTAAGATGGTATAATTGTGGTTTTATAGATTCTTGATGTATTAGGGCATGCTTTTATGCAAAGCATAATGTTTAAAACATGACATTACAGTCATTATTTGTGAATAGAGGATTACACTTTTTTTTATCCAAACATTCATAACATGCCAGCAACTTGCAGCAGTGATAACAAGACAAGGAAATGTACATTCTACATATATTTAAAGCATGAAACTGACAGTGAACACTAAAAGTTGGTTAAAAACTTTATTAATAATAATAATAATAATAACTATAATTTATTGTTTCTGGAAATACTTTATGTTGAGTGTATGTAAATAGATTATATGAATATTTAGAAACACATTTCTTTGAAATACATTCCATTTTAATTCTGCTTTCTTTAAATTCAGATTCAAAATGCAATTCTGCATTTTGGGAATTTAAAAGGTATCCTCTAGGATTGGGCCGATGGTTGACACACATCATGATGTTGAGCAGGCATTGTAATGGAAAATGAGAATATTATATTTTTAATGATATAATTGTTTTCAATGTTTTGGCAGCTGGCCAATTTGGTAGACATCGCCTAATCCTAGTATCCTCAATTCAATTCTGTAATTCTGCACAACCCTCTCTTGATCAAGTTCCCGCAAGATTATAATGATATTTAAATAATTTTGGCAAGCATTACTCATGAGACATTTTTACTTGCGGTCCTGGTTTTTAGGGGATGAGGGAGCAATCTTCTCGGTCTGGCTCTATTTCTGCTTAAATATAAACAGTGCAGGGAACAGGTGGTTGGAGGATTTCTGACTTTTCCTCGTTGACATTTGGTTGCAGTTAAGCGTAATATAGGATGTCACAGTCACAGCAAAACTTTGCTGGATCTCTAACTTTTAATGTTTGTTTTAGACATCCATTGTGGCATATGGTTTTTACTGTGTGGCTTATGGCAAATTAGGGAAAGAAGTCATTACGCCAATGACTTCTACAGGGCATAAAAACATTCTTTAGTTTACAGCATTTTAAAAGGAGATTCCTAACATTAGTGATATAATCAGTTTGCAATATTCATCAAAATCATCCAGTTGTGTCTGTACACCAATTGCAATGCATGTGAATGTGCATGTTAAATTAAAAAAAAAAAAGTAATCCAAGCCAAAAATTTACTCAAGATTTCATGAAAAATTACCCAGAAAAACACATTCATAACTAAACATTCGTAACAATCCTTCTAGCAATCAATCACAACTCAATTTTTTTATGTTTCATCATGACAAAATACTCTCTGAAACAAGCCAAAATGTGTTTCTTCGACGTTTCAAACTCCAGTATATCACATTATTAATGTTTAAGGAAGGATGAAAACCCTTGGAAGCACTTCAAAGGAAATCTTCATTTGATCATTCAAACCTCTGCCTAACTGTCTCTCTGTCAGCAGCTCATATATATATTTGATTCCTCCTCCCCATTAGCTTCGTAATGTAAACAGCACAGTCAAGCACGCATCAGTTATAATGCTGTAGAAAATTAATTCCAGAGGTCTTCAAAATGGCAACGCATTCAACATCTGATCAGCCCTAGTTCACAGCATGAGACTGGCGATGCTCGGGGAGTTTGTCCTGCCGTCTGATCTCGCATGATCTTCATCAGTCTCCTGTCGCATGTTTGACATTAGTGGCGGGACGTCTCAGAGCAAACACCTGTTCCTCATCACCTCATCTTCAGGTAGAGCTAATCTCGAACACATGACATGAGCGGATGTCCACTTCATAGAGACGCTTCATTCTGACAACACCAAAAGGTTTACCCGCAATGTTTCACGTTTGGCATTATTGTTGCAATTTAGCATGGAAAATGCAATCAATACGTCCTATAATAATTTATTGCTCATAGGTTGCTCTTTCGTTGCTCAGAACACTCACTTACACAGTCTCATTATGACCTTTGTCTCTGATGTTTCTCATGAGATGATCGTTGATGTATTAGATTATAGAGACTTCTTAAAAAAAAGAATAAAAATAAATTACACACAAAGTACAGATTTGCAAATTACGCATTCAATTAAAACAAAATGGTGTAGAAACAATTTTCAGTCTGTAATTATTTGTGAAATTTATCAAGCAATTTCTGAGTGATATTTTTTTTCTATATCAATTAAACGGCACATACAAAGAAAATAAATAGTCTAAAAACAATTTTCACTCAGAAATTTCAAGTAAATTTCACAAATTGTAAGTGACACTATGAGTTAAACATGAAATTTTAGTAGAAAAACCTATTCCAATAATCTTTGGTTTACTTACAATTTATAAACAACTTATAAACAGTATACAGTTTTAGAGATTTTTTTATTTTTTATTTTTGCTCTAGGAGATTCTTGGTATTACTTTTTTCTTTGTATCAAGTTAAACATCAAACATGTAGGAGTCTTAAAGAGGAGAGTTCACCCTCAAGCCATCCTAGTTGTGTATGACTTTCTTCTTTCAGATGAATACAATCAGAGTTATATTAAAAAATGTCCCGGCTCTTCCAAGCTTTATAATGGCAGTGAATGGCTGTTGAGAGTTTGGAGTCCAAAAAAGTGCAAAAAGTAGTCACAAAGTAGAAGTGCAAAACGAGGATTTGTAAAGACAAATGTCGGAAGGATGTGATATAAGCATGGGAGCGAACTGAGCTGTTCCTTTGCTGTAAACAAAACTTGGTTCTCGCGAGACTAGCATATTCTCACCGGAGAGAGCTGACACTACGACAACTGCGCACTACTGCATCATCGCTGGGCGAGCCACTCTTCCACGAAACACAGATGGGCACTCAGGTACGACAGTTAGCGGGAGCTAGAGAGACGGTTTTATTATTTAAGTTTAAAACTATGGAGTATTTATTACACAAACTTCAGGAGGCCTTTATTAACCCTCAGAGCCGTGTGGAGCACTTTTTATGATGGATGGACACACTTTTTTGGCTTCAAAATCTCAACAGCCATTCACTGCCATTATAAAGCTTGGAAGAGCCAGGACATTTTTTTATATAACTCTGATTGTATTCGTCTGAAAGAAGAAAGTCATATACACCTAGGATGGCTTGAGGGTGAGTTCATTTTGGGGTGAAGTATCCCTTTAAGCAACAGTCTCATTTTGCTATGAGAAAAAAAAACTGAGATATAAAAGACATCTCAATTGTAATTTTTTCTTTCTGTCTACATTTAATGACTATTTCTATTTTATAGTGAAAACTCTCTGCCAACAGCTGGTTCAACTTTACAGTCATGGCAAGTTTATTTGTGCCAACATTTGAAGTCAAACCCCCTCAAAACGTCTAAACATCAAAACTCTGTGTTAACAATTAAAATTAGATTCAGAATACAATACTATTTGCAACTGTATATTCATTTGGGAATTCAAAAGGCAGAAGACTTCATGGAAATCGCACTTACACTATTTCATTATGTACTTTGTCTCAGATGTTTCTAATGAGACATGAGACAATTGTTGATGTACAAGAGTACAGAGCTCTAAAAGTAATATATTTAATGAGAAATGTTTGCATTTGCAATGAAATCTCTTTTTCATTGCAGTATTTAGTTTCATATCAGAGTACAGTTTGAGACATTATTGAGATCTTTTTTTTTACACTCTAGAAGATATTACCTAGAAGATATTGGTCTTTTTTATCAAGTTAAACATTGGACATGCAGGAGACTATCAGCAACAGTCTCAATTTGCTGTCTACGAGAAACAACAGAGACATAAAATATAAAATCTCAACTGTGATTTTTCTTTCCTTTTGGGATTCTACATTTAATGACCATTACTGTCTTATTGTAGTAAAATCTCTCTGTCGACAGCTGGTTCAGCTTTACAGTCTTAAAGTTTATTTGTTCCAACAATTGAAGTAAACCCCCCTCACAATGTCTTACAACGCACCGTCTAAACATGAAAACTCTGTTATGTTTATGACAGCAATAACACTGTCCAAATGCTAAGCGGGGTTTGCTTATAGAAAGCAGAGGCAGCTCCCTGTTGGGACGTCCAGTCAGAATGTAGCAAGATTGTGACAACCTGCAAAGAGACGGAAAGCAGTCTTCTCTTTGTTGTGTCCCTACAGGCCAGCATGACGGGACCTCCTGCCCTCCGCTAGGAAGTGAGAGACTGTCGACTGGATGGGTAACAGTGCCGTTAAACTACACAGAGCGAAGGTGAGAAACGCTAGCGCCGTACTTCTGTGTTTGTAAGTGTAAACAAAGGAAGTTTGCGGTAGGAGAGTGACTAGCGTCATGCCGTGTGTAATGCACGCTACAGTACATCACTTCATCACTGACAGTGAAAGCTGCTTTATTTAGCATCACTGATGTAGGCCTCTGATTTAAAGGGGAATTCACCAAGAATGACTTATCTTGATTTTCCCCATAACTTTTCATATATTCAGAAAAAGTTTAAAAAGCAATTATAGTGCATGTAATGATTTAAACACACCTATTCTATGATGAACATGTTTTAATCTCCAATTATTATTATTTTATTTTTTTGTAAAGAATGTCAGGGTGATACATCTACCCTCAGTAAGCAATAAAATCTTTAAAACGATTACATTCTTGAAAGGAAATTCTGGTAACACTTTAAGGACCAATTCTCACTATTAACTAGTTGCTTATTAGCATGCATATTACTAACATATTGGCTGGTTATTAGTACTTATAAAGCACATATTAATGCCTTATTCTGCATGACCATAGTTTAGATACCTAAACTAACCTATTAATAAGTTTGTTTAGAGAAATCTCTAATAGTGAATATATGTTCCCTATTCTAAATTGTTACCACAATTCTTATCGAGTGGTTTGGCATAATATTTTATAGTTACTTCTTAGAAATTAAAATCGTATAAATATAAAAAAAAAACACCAAATCCAGTGGTACAAACAATTCATGACTGCGTGTCAAAGTCTCATAAATATCAGAAAACTGAAAACCTTTTGTATGACAAGAGAACTTTATATGTTGTAAAATGTCATGTGATGTTACTCCCCAAAAATTTAATAATATTTATACATTTAATCATTTATTTTAAATATTTATTTATGTATTTATTTGAAATTAAGATTTTAATGTGTATGTTCTATATAAACATGCATGTTACTTTCTAAGAACTTGGCAGAATGCATTTTAAATTAGTTTCAAAAATATTTTTCCTCGACATTCTTATTTGTCATTGACCCATCTGTGTTCTTTTAGCAGATAAATCACAAAAGAATCATGCAAATCATGTGGCACAATCTAAGATAATTCACTGTGACTGTAAAGCATCCGCGTTAATTGGTGGAAATATGCACACGTATGATGCTCTTTATTATTTGATGAATTACTGGTGCCGCAATGTCAAAAACATGTATGCAAATGTCACTTTTAAAACTAAATATCTGTTTACCACAGGTGGTAATTGTGCAAGTAGCACTGACTTTTGTTGCAAACAATAATGAGGGAAATTTGCATAGAAAGGAGGCATGTTTGTGCTCAAAATACCGACAATGAGAATAGAACTATGCATGATGCTGCACTATATCAGTGCAGATAGTGTCTGGTTACATTAGATTGCATGTGAACAAGTTGAAATACCACACGTAAAAGTGCATTTGTCTCCAAAAAATGTAAACTTATCAGGGTGTAATTGCATCTCAATACAACAGAAAACAGGAACCGAAAGGAGCCATATGGTAGAAATGATCTGCAGAACATAACTATGCTGTCAGTGGTTCGAGTGTGTTTTCATGTGTGTCCTCAGTGACTGATGATGCTCTTCATAACGCAGCTGACAGCAGATCTATTCAGGGTGAGTAAGTGTCATCTCAATACAAAGTAAAAGCGGCAGGAACCCAGAAAGGGAGGCCCTATGGTATAAATGATCTGTCAGAACATAACTATGTCTGTCAGTGTTCGACGTGTGTTTTCATGTGTTCGCTCAGTGACTGATGTGCCTCTCATAAGCGCAGCTGACAGCAGATCAAGGGGGATGTTCTGCGGAGGACCTAACAGACTCGCCTTCGTTTCTAATGAGCGTACTCGCAGTGAGGGATTTTGGACCATAGGAGGAAATGTCAAGAGAAGTTGTAATGAGTGGACATCTGTCTCCTCCATATGTTGAGGAGTTTGACACAGAATATAAAAAGCGTAAGATTGACGGAGACGCAAAGTTGCAAGAGCTTCAGTCAAAGTTGTCATTTTGATAAAGGTATTCCTTCTGTTTTATTTCCTGGCCCGGACCTCTGGATGCCTGTATCGTGACTATATAAATGCGTGCAGATGCATCGTCCTTCTAAGACGCATCTACTGAGCAATTAAAGGATTAGTTCACCCAAAAATGATTCACTCATGACGTTCCAAACCCTTGTGATTTTCCTCTGTGGAACACAAAAGATTAAGTTTTTAACAATGTGCTGGTTGTGCATTTTCATGCAATTGCAATGACAGAAAAATTAAAGTTCTAAAAGGACAAAAAAAAACTCAATAGAAAAAGTCAAGAAAACTATTTGAAATGCTAAATTACAAATCTTCTACAGTAGTTTTTATATAACACATTTTATTTTCAGTTAAAAAAAAACAGACCAATGTTGTTTTATACACTAAAAAATGCTGGGTTAAAAAAGGGACAAACCCAGCATTTGGCTTGTTTTGACACAGGCGGTGTGGTTCAACAACCCAAAAGCTGGTTTGTCCCTTTTTAACTCCAGCTCTGTGGTTATATTTAACCCGAGTCCTTTTTAGAGTGAGATATTATTATAGTTTTTTATTAATATTTTGAATCGGTTTTTATTTTTTATATTTTCCATTTTTATTTTAAGTTTAGAGTCATTTCGTGTGTTTTCGGTCATTCAGGTTTTTTAGTAATTGTGTAGTTTTTATTAATTTAATTATTATTCAGTTTTATTAAAATAGTTATTTTAATGCATCAAGTTAATGAGAAGGCTTCAATGAAAATGTTTCCGGGCACCTAGGGCTGGAATTAAATGTAGTTTAGTTTGATCTGACACCACGCACGTATATATATTATCTCTATATAGTATACTATACTATCTAGTATATATATCGTCTACCTAGTATTATAGAATATATATACTTTTTAAATAATTACATTTTTTTTTTATGTAATTATTTTGGTGTTTGTTTTTTTTAATAACCCTAATGTAAAAATGCCACAATAACATCGGTTTTCTAGATCTATCATATTCTTTTTCATTGGCACTAGATGATTTATATTGTAACACTTTAGCAATCGACATTATAGTTAACTTATTTAACTCTTTGGTCGCATTAACTGGAAATGAAGGCTAACACTTCTATCATTTATTAATCTTAGTCGATGTTAATTTCAGCATTTAATGCATTATTAAAATCACAAGTTGTTTTTTAACATTAGTTAATGCACTGTGAATGAAGAGTGAACAACTATATTTTCATTAACATTAACAAAGATTAATAAGCTAAACCCATAGTAATAAATGTATTGTTCAGTTGTTCTACCTATTGTCATGCATCAATTAGATCTAATGTTAACTAACAGACTGAATGTGTTAGGCATATTTTCCCAAATATTGAGAACGCGGCAAATTGGCTTAATGCCTTTTTTTTTCTCTATCTTTTTCTTTTTCACTTCTCGCACCTCATGCGGTTTTGTCCTCAGGTCAAGTAGTCGGTGCGACCTACCAGACTTTCCATTAAAGGTGCGGGACTTAAAAATGGTGTTCCATTGAGTTCGTCAAAGACTCGGCATCTGAGCTGCTAGAGTCGCATTTAGTATGTAGAAATTGATCAGTGAGAATTATGAAATCTTGAACAAATCTTAGCCCCCACATAGAGGTCTGTAGCTTATTCAGAACGAGCCACTCGTTACAACCGCTGAGTAGATCCCCCCATCCGCCATGGTGCAGTATGGCATTTATCAAGGTTTGTCAAATATCTCCCGAATGGACTTTGCAATTCTGTATTTGGGCACGCTTAAATCCTTATTAGGATTCGTTTAAGATTTTCACTTTTGTACATAATGTCATGCGGCAATCATTCTGGTATCCCATGCTTTGTTCGAACATCAGATGCATACTTCCAAAAAGCTGAGAGATAGACGGGGCACAGTTCAGTACGCAATCGCCCACAGACCGTCTGATGCACACTACACACACAAATGGAAAAAGTCATTGAAAAACTGCAAAATATCACAGGAGTTATGCAGCCATTTTCAGGTCACTGAAGTCGTTAGCATGCCAACATCATGGGTTGATTCCCCTGTATGCATGAACTATAAAGGCATATATGGCCTTCCAATACAACATTAGTTGCTTCGGAAAAAAGCATCTGCCAAATGCACGTATGTAATGTAATGTAAATATCGCTCAGCAACAAAAACTATGTAGCTACTAACCCATAATGCACTAAATCCAAGCTAAAGAAGAAGGCATCATAGCCTGGTTCCATCGCAAAGTTGCGAATTCCGCTCGGACTTCTTGCGCTGGTTAGTCAGGATTTGCTGTCCCATAGCGCAAAGTCACATGACTTTTTTGATGCACTTGGAGGAATTTATTCGCAAAATGCATTTCCATCTCCCATTATTCGCATTAACCCTTTGTCGCACAAGTCAAAAACCACCTCAAGCGAGCATAAAAACGTTTTTGCGAATTTTTATTCGAAATTCAGCGTTTCCATCACTCGATTCTGATGCGATACTTCAAAATGCGCATAAAAGCAGGTTGATGGAAACCCAGCTATTGTTTGGCATCACATTTTTGAGTTTTGTTTAAGTAGCAAGGATATCCTTGATCTATACTAACTCTATAGACCTCATGCGTCAGAGAAACAAGTGCGCAGACATCTTTAGAACTTCTGTTTTAGCGGTAGCTCTATAGCATCACTGTTGAAGAGTTATTAGCTGGTGAAGCGGATTTGCTTATTGTAGAGTTAACGAAAGCTGTCATGAGCATCGTGTTTGAAGCAGATGTCATGACAAATCTCACTAGCCCAGGAAGATCATCAATACAATACCATCAATACAAAGCTGGTTTGACGTTGGATATTAGACTGATATTCAGCCTTGAAAAACTCATTAACGATTTAGAAAAAAACGTGTTTTGAAGAGAACACACTGTGTTGTGAATGTGTCTTTTTCTGCCTCGATGTATCACAGCTCATAGATTTTATAATGTAATGGCGCAGAATAGGGGCTGTCTGCAAAGTATGAAGAGAATAAATGTGCAATGGTTCCACAACCAAATGCTTAGCTGTTGAAAAAAAATCGAACCAATTGTACGCACAAGACCTTGAAATGCACACACAACTCTCATTTACTTGTTTGGAAATATATTGATGAGTGATAAGTGTTGTATATGTTAACATTATTTCATGAACTTGAGCAAACTTGGATAACAATAAAGAGTTGCATTTTTATTAACTAACCTTATTAGAAAAAAAAAATGTTACACCAAATTCTAGAAGTATTTGTTTCCTGTATATGAATCTTTCTGATAATAACAGTGCAACAGTTCAAGTGTTATATAACAAGTGAGTTCATGTGAACCATTCAGCTGCTTATGATTATTATCATTAGAAAGCTACTAATTGAACCATTTAAAGAAACGTGAGATAACTAACATCTCTACCTATGAAACATTGCACTGGATGTCTCAACTGCAGGGCTTTCTTATTAACCCTAACTACCCACACAGGCCTGGAAAGACTCGCTTTGGTTTTCCCTGCGGATGAGTTTAACCAGATGACTGCTTATTGTCATGAGAGACAGACCCTCAGAAGTAAACGGATAATCATTAAACTTCAGCAATTGGACTCTGGTGGGGCCTGTCACTGTTAAACGCTCATCTAATAATGATAGAATCTGCAGCGTTCAGACACAAAGAAAACAAGACAAAGTACAATTAGTTAAGGCTCCTGTTCCCCGACTGCTATTTTCATCTTGTGTGTGAGGTGCAGTGTTGAAAGCTCTGAGCGCTTTCGCCTACCGCTGGCCGCTAATTATTCAGCATTCATTTGAAGGGTGGAAGCTGGACTTTGTCAGCCGCAAGAAAAGAAAACGTGGGGGGGGGGGGGGGGGGGGGCCCATTCTGATCAATGGCCCGCTGCGCGGATTGAGCTTGGTCCTATTATCAGCTTGTGTTCCTCCGCTCTTTCTAATCATTCGGGGCTCACATGTTTATATCATACAACAACCGCTCCTCAGTGCACAAAAAAAACTGATATTGTTATGCAGTCTGGTTCAGATGGTATTCAGACTAGCATAGTGTGTTTATGTATATATTTATATCTCCTACACTTTTTAGTCCAGTGTATATGTTCTCAGGTGTGTGGTGATGTTGAACAGTCATTTGCTGTGCAAGTGTTTGTTACAAAGAGAAAGAAAAAAGAAATACCTTTATCATGTAAAAATGTAAACAGTTACAGAAATTGCTAGTAAATTTCACAAACAATTACAAAGAAAAAGCAGATATAGGCAGAAATGAATCTTATCCATGCTTTCCCTGGGAGATTTCCCCTAATGCTGTGCTTCCTGCAGTGTAGACAGGTTTTCTTTTAATTGGAGCAATCTATATTTCTCAAGTTAGTTAAATTAAATAGCAATTGTCTTAACCATACCGTATATGGTCGTGGGTTAAATTCCCAGCGAATGCATGAACTGATCAAATGCAACATAAGTCGTTTTGGATAAAAGCATATGCCATATGCATAACTTGTATGCAAATGTATTTTATGCATTTAACTAAAATAAAAAAAATTAAAAATACACTGACTTCAGGACGATGGAACCAGAAATGCTAAAATGCTTATTTTCCGGGCCTACAAAAATACATCATTCCTGCAGCACATTATAAGTGACATGAGTTTTACAAGAGACTTTTAATGTATAAAGACGGCTCCTTTAACAATTTGGACTTGTTTTGTGCAGTCTAGTAATTTAGCAGGAACCTTACGTTCTCAGTTTCTGAACCTGGTTGCTTTTTGTCAGATGCCATGATCGTTTAGAAATCTCCCAGATTTACCGAGACGGCTCATGTGCGCACGCCTCACAGGCTTTGTGAAAAATCATGGATCCTTTCCAGAGAACATCCAATATCGTTTAGTGTTTTCAGCAAGTGTGATGGAAGCTCATCTTTCAGTACAAAACAACAGCTGAGTTCCCTAAAAACGCAAGCTCCACACATTTGTACACAGCTGGTTGGCCCTGATTTCAGGCCCAGATAAAGAGCTCTTTCTTGGGGAGCAGTGAGGGCTGGTGGGGGAGGGAGCACGATCACGGTTTTCGCCTTTCACTGCCGCTCTGACTCTTGGCCACATGAATACCCATGGAGGCTGGACGCCCACGCAGCTGGGTCGAATCTGTAGAGCGGGACAATGGGCTGGAGAGGGCACCTCCAAGCCAAAGAAGAGTGCATCTTTGTTGGTCACAGGTGGGCCATTGTGCGCTCTGGTTCATTATGCATGCATCACAACAACTGAAGTCATCAGCTTCCTGTCCGGACCCTGACAAATGAAGAAAACACAGACATCAGTCCTTTCACTGCGATGTCACTACGAGCTCAGTTTGTCGATTTAAAGCACTAAATTCACATGCATGGGGTTGGGGATGACAATGAGATGCTCCAACTGAGAGATGTTGCTTGTGCTGAAGGTTGGCGTCCCATGATCGAGCAGTAGTGTACTCGCGTTCAGTTTGCGAGTGTCTGATGAAGCCTCGTTCTGCATTTACAATAGTAAAATCAACTTAAATTGTCAAAAAGCTTCCATTCAAAGCAATAGTTCTGCAGAATAAAAAAAATGAGATGATAGTTATAAATTAATAACTCATAACCCGTTGTAAAATAATAACTTTTATATGTACGATATGTATGTGTGTGTGTTTTGAATGCATGTATGTATATATATATAATATAGGTGATAGCGTATAATTAAATGACTGAATTAATAATACCACACTACACGAAAAATGAAAATTGTCATTTAAATTAATATAATAACTAAATACTAATAATACTATAACATGATCATACTGCTATGACAAATTTTGACTTTTTGGGAGGATTTTTTTTTAATAATATGTCTGCTCAATATTTACGTATAATTAAAATTAAATATGGAAAACATATATTTGTATAATAAATCAAAAACTAATAATAACAATACCGTACAAGAGTTTCGTAAATGACAAAAATGTTAATTTTTTTGAGAGAACTTATTTGTGAATAAAATAAATATTTGAAAAATAAACCACGATTTTGTCATTTACATCATATATACTAAATAATAATAATAATGGATTATGGGTACATTATTCAAATGTGCATTTTTTTTTGGGAGAAAAAGATTTGTAAATGAGAATAATAAAAAAATAACCTGAAAAATATAGGGCTTGATTTATTGCATTTAATAAGATAGTAATGCGGCGTGAGTAAATGATAGGCGGAGGGGGGATTAGAATTTTTAGGGCAAAATGCCTCTTTAAGAAAAAGCAAAGAAAGTGTTTTTGGGGCCACGACTCATATTGTCAGTATTATAATACTTTGTGTCCCAATTTATAATTTGTAAACTCTAAGCGATGAATGCTGTCGTGGCCGGTCATTTAATTGAAGTGACTATACGGTCAATGTACTGACGGCGCTTTATGAAGGAATCCAGGCGTGGGCTTGGTGTGTGTCGCTCCCATCCCTTACAGTTCATGCATATCATGACCTCTAGACTTGAGTATTTTATGCACTGCTAGGTGGTTGTCGCTGCCTCTTCAATAAACAAGCTATATATAGTCCAAATGCAGCGCTAGAGTCCTTACCAGTCAAGAAAATTATGATCATATTACCGAAAATCCAAGTTTAACTAGTCATCCACTGGCTCCCAATGTTAAGATCCCGGAGCATTATACAAAATATATTACTTGCCTATACGGTCGCTAATATGAGGCTTACGCTTCATGCGTAGCCATAACTACTCTTCTACCAACGCTTAGCAATCCATCATCTCTCCTAAGTGTCGGCAAAAGTCTAGGCTGTTGTAATACCATAAGGTAATCAAAGTCCCTAAAGGAGGTAGAGCTTTTTCGGCATTTGGGCTCCCAAAGCTCTGGAATATGCTGCGCTGATACCCTGTTCGGGTTCAGACACAGCTCTGCTGTTTGAAATCTAGATTATAAAGGATCTAGCATCTCTTTGGGCCAAGCATTCAATAAATGCAATCTCATAATCTGTTAAGCTGCCAGTCATAATCTTGTACTGCTATTTATATCTGATCAAATGCACATTATTATCTTTAGTTTGGGTTAAACAAACCAATTTTGCTTGGTTGGAACAGCAGCTTCGCTAATATGTTTGTATTTGTTTCTCTTTCTTTTGCCACGGGATGTAACTAGGAGTTACACAAGCTTCAGTCTGGATCCAAAACACCTGAGAAGAGATGATGCAACCCCTCAGATGACCTCAGATGATGCACCCTGAAACAACATACAGAACTACAACATTTTGCTATAAGTTTGATGGCATCATATAATAATTGCTGTTAATATTGTTCATCGTCTGTTTTATTACGTTTTATATTGATTTTTCCGTTCTGCTGGTTTGTCTGGTCAGAGGAGAACTGTCCCCCGACTGAGCCTGGTTTCTCCAAGGTTTTTTCTCCATCCTGTCACCGATGGAGTTTTGGTTCCTTGCCACCGTCGCCTCTGGCTTTGGTTGCTTAGTTGGGGACACTTTATTTCCAGCGTTATCGTTGACATGATGGCAAAGATATTATTTAAACTGAGCTGGATGTTGACAGCACTGAATTCAATGATGAACTGTCTTAAACTGAAAAATTTGTGTTTACTATTGTCATTTTTGCATTATTGACACACTATTTTTTTAATTAATGCTGTTCAGTTGCTTTGTCCCAATCTGTATTGTTAAAAGCGCTATATAACTAAAGGTGACTTGACTTGACTCATACATCAACATTTACATGTCACCGTGTAAGAGAGTCTGAGAAGTACTTTTGTGACTCATCCTCCCACGTAGATATAAGCTCTGGTCTTCCACATGACTAATTACTCTCACTTAATCACGTTACATGAAGCGTCATAGTTTCCTCGAAAGGGGGCAAATTAATGGAGAGGCTCTTCTCTAATGTCTGATGCTGATCTGCAGTTGCTTCATTTCTCTTGTTCTGTCTAACTTGTGGGAGGGGGGGGGGGGGGGGCGGGGGGGGGGGGGGGGGGGGGGGGGGGGGGTGTGGGGGGGGGGGGGGGGGGGGGGGGGGGCGGGGGGGGGGGGGGGGGGGGGGGGGGGGGGGGGGGGGGGGGGGGGGGGGGGGGGGGGGCGGGGGGGGGGGGGGGGGGGGGGGGGTGTTTCAGCTGGGGAAACCGTCTTGTTGTAGGGCTGAGAAAAGCATCTGTCAGAGAAAATGACATCCACATTCGACTGGATTAAAACTGTGGACAGCAAGGATCTGTAAATATACTGCTTCAATGTTAATTACCAGATTAAAAAGGAACTATATGTCGCCTTTAAAGTTGTCCAAATGAAGTTCTTAGCAATGCATATTACTTATCAAAATTTAAGTTTTGATATATTTTTACGGTAGGACATTTACAAAATATCTTCATGGAACATTTTTTTTTATATCCTAATGATTTTTGGCATAAAAGAAAAATAGATAATTTTGACCCATTCAATGTTTTTTTGGCTATTGCTAAAAATATATCCAAGCGACTTAACACTGCTTTTGTGCTGCAGGGTCACATAAGTATGATAATGTGGATAATGCATCAGATCAAAAATTACACTAATGTGACAGTATGGAAATTTAGGACAATGGTTTTCCAACTGGTAAAATAATGCTAAATGCAAATAATAAAATGCAGCAAACCATGTAATAATTAGAGACAAGCTTATCAACCTTTTTAAAAGAATGAGAAACCAAGACTATATTTTCATGTCACACATTTTGCAGAGATGCAATGTATCTGTTCCATACTGGTTACTGGACAATAATAGAGATTATTTTGGTATTGCTCAATATTAGAGAATTTATCTTTTTTTTTTATGCACCTTTGCATTATAATTACATAGCTTTTTGTTTGATTTCCAATTTACTTAGGCAAAATAGAGGAATTTTAATCTGTATCAGCCAGATTTTTTATATCATTGCATCCCTAATGTTTTGCATGAAAATGTGTCATTAGAAAAAAAAAAAAAAAAAAAGATTTTTCTTGAGACGCTAGAGCCATAAGTATACTTGTTTTCGAAAAATGGTAATAAAAATACGGCAAGCCTTTGCTGAATAAAAAAAAGAAAAGAAAAGAAAAATATCTGCCAACTGGGTAAGAAAAATTTATGTTAATAAACTCAATTTTTAAGATTTCCAACTGTACACTATTTATCTCTCTCTTCGCCCTGCGGTCTAACATCATATTTTGCAGATGATGTGCCAGATTGTGTGCCACACACGTTTATCAATGGACTCGTTCATCAGGTGTGATGGCTCCTCAAAGCAGGGTTTTGCTGAAGTTGGCTTTCACTCTCTATACCTGAAGTACGTATGAGCCTGAGCATTATATCACAAACACAAACACACACACTTGAACTGGGCAAAGGGCCAGTCACCCTCAGCGCTCGCCCTTCTCCATCCCTGGCCGTTCACCGTGAGCCCTTTGGCTGCCGATTAAAGCTGAGAAATCTTTCCTGTGACAGTCTAGATTTCAAAAGAATTCTTCCATCTCGGTATAACACCATCTAAACCAGCATCGGACCACCAGACCTTCTCCGCCAAGCCTATTTGTTTGCTGAGGCCAGGAGGAGGTTTATTTAGGAGGGTGGTGCTGCTGCGTTTAAATTGCTCGTGGAATAAATAGGACCATGACCGAAATAGCAAAACATTCATTTAAAAAAGAACATTGGCTTATTTTAAATTCTATTAAATAAGTGTTGCACCTTCATGCAATCGACAAAATGATACATAAGCTTGACAAGCAAGACTTGATAAAAAGATCTTGATGGCCATTCGATAGTTTGCAGCAACGCTTCAAGGTGGCCCGTGCTGATGTCAGAGTGGTCAGCGAGTTTGTTGACCTTAGTTTGTGTGGCTTCGACAGGAGGAAAATTATTGCTGTTTTGCATAGGAAATCGAGGTAATCGCCCTCATGGTCGGGGGCGGCGTCCACTTACTTACAATATTCTTCTTACCCCACGGCATTTTTACAGGCTTTAGCTCTGATATAAATATGACTTCTTAAATCTGCAAGTGTAAATCTAGCTAGCGCCGCGTCTCCAGGCTCACCGCCGTGAACCATGTGACCCTGCAGGTACAGAGGTGGTGCACAAAGCAGACGTTCTTCCACGGAGCCTCGTGGTTCTTGTTAGAGGAGCTGGAAGGGAGTGGATGAGGAGACTGTCCATACATGTTCACCTTAAGTCCAGCCAGGGACAGTCACAGCTTATTTACCCCAGACATTAATGAGCAATGAGACCCCACTGGAGGGAGAGAGAGCGTGATAAAGAGTTGAGCGAGTGCACAAAAAACTCTCCTTTCAGTCGTCATAGAGCTTTATACTATACAGATTGGTTCCTTTAGAACTGAATAAATGTTGTAAAATTCATCAATTATGTCACAAGTTAAATTTCTGCTGTAAAGCAGCTCTACAGAAGTCAACCGTGTCATTATTTGGCTCAAAGTTCAATGTTAATTAATTTCACTCAACAGCGTCAATTTTGCAAAGTTTATCAATTATGAAACAAATTTTAGGTGTAAAGCAGCTTTACAGAAGAACATGTTATTATTCAACAATTTAGTTCAATGTTGATTAAATTCAGTTCAGTAACTGTCAATGTTGCAAAGTTTAATTATGAAGCAAATTCAACTTAGCTTAGCTGTAAAGCAGCTCTATAGAAGACAAAACTTATGATTCAGCTCAATTCAGTTCAGCTCTGTTTTGATTCAATTCACTTCAACAACAGTGTCAATTTTTCTAATCAATTTTGCTGTCAAAAGTTGCAACGTTCAATTATTTTCAGCTGTAATTAATTTAATGTAAGCTCTACAAAACATAATAAATGAGATAATAAATGTCAAAGGTGCAAAGTTTATCAATCATGAAATGCATTCTATTCAACTATAAGGCAGAAGGCAATAGTGTCATTATTCAGCTCAATTCATTTCAATGTTGATTCAATTCAAGGGTCGCTGTTGCAAAGTTCAATTATGAAACAAATTCAGTTAATCTATAAAGCAGCTCTACACAATACAATAGTGTCATTATTCAGTGCAATTCACTTTTAAATGTTGTTCTTATCCAAGTGTCAGGGCAGTTAAATCGTTAATATTGCTGAACATTAATTGTCTTTTAAGTATATTATTTACCTTGCATATTCAAATGAGTCTCATTAAGTGTGCACTAAATTGAATCAGTTAAATGCATTGAAAGCCATGCTGAGAGTCAAATAATCCAGCCAGCAGATCAGTATCGGTAAAGAGATGAGAGAAACTCATAAGACTTGACCCCTGACCTGCTAAACCCGCAGAGGTCTCCGAACATCTCAGACCATGATCCTGTAAATGCTGAGGCAAGGAAACGTGTGTGAAAGACCAGGGACATCCACAGGCCTGCTGGGGGGAAAATGTAGCTTAATTCAACTAAAAGTTTGCTGATCTTGTTTAAGCTGGTCTCCCAGCTCGGCTAAATTAATGAACGGCATCAATCAGCCCAATCAGACAATTCAGGAAATATGTGTGCTGATCACACAGCAAATGGAATGCATCCAAAAACGAAATGTTTGCCAATAATTTTCCAAATCATTCTGGATGACTCAGGCTCAATTTAATAACTGGAATCAGGAAAGCTGGATTATAATTAGTCTCCGTTCTTCACTTAATGAGACTCATGTGAATCTTCAAGCTAAATAATGGGTATCTATCACAAAAGAAATGAAGGGCATGACGTCATTATTTACAAAAACAATAAAGCAAAAGAACGATTGTATTGCTCAATTGCACAACTTTATGATCCAACACTTTTACACAGCTGCTATTGCAGTTATATAATCAAATTTAAAATATTACATTTATAAAATGAGTAGGGGAGGTGTAGAATTTTATAAAACGACAATCTGAATTTCGTGTAAATCTGTGATTCTGTGCGGGCCTGTAAATTACACGTGCCATTCAAAGAAGGACTTGACCTACAGTACGTCACACGCGTCCATGTTTTGCTCTGTTAGTGACTACCATAATACCATAAAGCAAACCTTAAACACTTGAGTGACTTAAAGCGTTCCTAAACAAGAAGCCATTGCTTTTTCTTCTTGGTGTCACCCGTAATCTGAAATCACTCATGAGGCAACAACACCTCAAAGTGCTACCAGCACCGTATGACTCAATGGAAGCAAAACACATCCGGGAACAATGCTTCGGCTGTGTTGAGCAGTCGTGGCCGATTCTGTCTGATCCCAGAGGCCACTTAACACGCTGTCAGTGGGGAGGCTTGTCTATGCATGAGCAACAAAGTCACAATAACGCATTCGGATAAAACAGCCGCTTGTTTGATTCAGCAGCCCAGTGAAGCGATGCACAGGACCCGCTCAAGCCAGTCATCAATCTAATCTGAGATCTGCCCCCTACGGTCACGTGGTCATGCTTGCGATTTAGTTTTTCATGCAAAGTGTGTCCAGTGTATATGTGCGTGCATGTGTGAGTGTTTTTTTTCCTGGTGGGCGCTACGTGCGTGTGTTAGTAGTTATGATATAGACCTGGCAGCTGGCCCGCACAGGACATTTGACCTTGATTTTTTTTTCTGCTCGAGCTCAGTCTTTTCCCTTAGCAGGGGCTAAAAGGCTCAAAAGGGTGGAAAGCCAAATATTTATTTAAGGCTCCTGGACGCCAGGTTGCATAAAAGGTTCCACAGCCTTTTGCATCAAACCTCAACCGTTGAAACCACAAATTCTGTTTTTGTAGCCATAAAACTGCCCCCACCGAGGAGAAAAAAAAAAGGTTTCCATTCGGTTGATTCTTATAAATTTAAATGAAGTAAAAAAAATCTGGTTTACTCCCAAAAGGAAAATATGGTGTTAAACATATTTTGCAATGTGTGACGGAATGTTTATGAGCAATAGACAAGGCTTATCTTCTTACGATTTATGCAAGTTCTCTCATATCAAAGAATTGTAATTTTATCAAAGTTCTCAATCTTGATTAAAGATTGTTGATTATATATACTGTGTGCATTTCAGCATCTCAATATTTATGTATTTGCTCTGAAATGGCAAAGAAGGCAGTTTTTGGTCAATCAGATAATACATCATATAAATGTTGGCAACTTTGTTTTTGTTTTTATTATTATTTGTAGTTTTTTTTTTTAAGTTTCGGAGAGTCCAAGAATTTTAAAGTTCTCAATCTTGAAGATTATTGATTTCCTATGGCAAGTATGATTAAGTAAATGTGATTATTATTATTATTAATAGCAAGTATGATCATTAAAAATGGAGCTAGGGATGGTTGTTTCATTTTATTCTGTTTGAATTATTAAAAATCAATCAATGATTAAAATTGATTAAACACTCAATTATTTGTTGCATCCATCCATGTGTTTGTACAAAATCATGTAAAGTAAAAAAATTTAAATAAAATTACAACATACACATCTAGAAAAAAAACAGTTAATCAGTGTTACTTTAGCATCTTTTAGATACTATTATAGCTAATTATTTATTACCGTTGTATTTTCTGTTTCCATTTTAATTTTAGTTAAAGCTTTAGTAGATGTATTGTTTTTATTGTGTTACTTTAAGTAGTACGTCTCTATAGTTTATTATTAGTAGTAGTAATAGTAGTATTCAATTATTGTATTTCAGTTTTAGTTATCTTAGTACATCAAGTTAAACTAAATGAAAATGAGGAATGTTAACTAGCTAAAACGAAATAAGTTTAAGTGCCTCCTGATCTGAAATCGCTCAATTTTGGAAGCTTTGTTTTTAAGAGTGTAGATGTAAAAATTAAATCTATAAAAGTTGTAAACATGAATGTCATATCTGACCAAAAAAAAAAAAAAAAAACAAGATAGCAAATCTTTAGGTGCTTCCTGGACTAGATGAACATGTGGCTGAAGATCTGAGGATTAGGAAACAGTTGGTGCTGTGATCATTTCCTCTGTAGAGATGACCTCAGGGTGAAAGGTCACGGCGGGGGTCAGGAGCTCTTGTAGCTGCGGGCCGTCTCTGCCCCCTCTTAATGCCAGACTCAGGACAATGGCAGAGGCCAGGTCAACCTGAATGAGCCGTCATGGGGACCAACACAGAAAGGCCTTGTTTCAGACACCAAACAACTCCACCAAAGCCTTTCATCTTCTCTTTGGTCATATCATGAAGAAGATGTAAGGCGCTGCTCATCCCTAGGAAGTCTAAGAGAGATTTCACTTGCCTAGGAGGAGGACGTTTAGACGTTTTGACGTTTTTTTAGAATGACTGTTGCAAACTTTAACATCCCTCTGCGTGAACATGCCTTAAACATAAACCAAAAACCAAAAGTCCTGTCCAGCTAGTTTAGGTAACTAGTTCCAGCTAACTAAGTAGGGTCTAACTAAGCCCTGCTGAAAACCAGGCAGTGAGAGGATAAAGACAGCAGATTAAACTGAGATACCAGACTCGTTCTCCAAGTCCAGCTTAACCCTCTCCTGCCAGCAGCTAAACCAAACACCTGCCAGTATCAGCACAATCAGTCTCGAGCTGTGGTGTATTTCAATCACAAAGGTGTTTTTAGGTTGTTTCAATCTATCTGAGTTCCTGCAGTTTATTGAGTTTGCTGTCTGTTGTTAATATGGAATAAACTCATTTAGACTATAAAGTAACAGAATGCTGTTTAGTGCTGGTATATCAAATATTCTCTATATATTCAGAATGATTTTGCTGGCAATATAATTAAGTAACATTGTGATATTATTATAATAATTATTATACATATACATTTTAATCTGTGTTATATTAGTATCGTTGAAAAAAAATATTACAATATTTACATTCTGATAGAAAAAAAACTAATTAAATAAAAAGTCTTCAATTATTTGTTTGCATCATCACAATCTATGTCATGTATGTGTGTACAAAACCAATTATTACAATACATGCAGATATTATTTTTTTTAATCAGTGTTATATTAGTATGAATGAGATATTATTTTAGTTTTGAGTTTTATTCTGTTTTCATTTTAGTTAAAGTCTTTATACTTTTATTTTGTGTTTTCGTCATTTTTTATTATTCACTTAAAAATAGTTTTCATTAATTTTATTTCAGTTCTGTAGTTATTTTAGTACGAGCTAAACTAAATGAAAATGAGAAACGTTGTTGCCATCTAGCTGAAATAAAGCCGTTTTAGGTTTATTTTTATTGCATTGCATTTCAGTTAAAGTTTATTTTATTTCAAGTCACAAAAGTTTTAATGATCATAAGACACGAAACATTCCATTTTGGAATTTGTGAGCTTTTTTGAGTGATGATTCAAAACAAACCGTTTGGATTGATTGGAACTTAAAAAGCCATTGATTTCCACTGTATTTTTTTTTTCTATACTATGGAAGTCAATGGCTGCCGTCAACTTTTTGAGTACCAACATTCTTCAAAATATCTTCTTTTGTGTTCAACAATTTGAGGGGGTGTAAATGATGAAAGAATTTTAATTTTTGGGGTGAACTAAACCATTAATATGCAGATGCTGAAATGCACACTGCTAGCATTCAGTCGCAGTTTTGAGATATCTATTAGCCTCAGGCAAAATTTTGAGAGACGCACAGAGCAAGCGATGCATTTCCAACCACAGCGACTGGCTTTGCAAACCACACGAGCAATTCGGCCATTTCAAAAATGCGAATACTGTTGATAATGCTGAAGAATTACCGCTCTGACCAGTAAGGCTTCAGCAGTGGCTAACTGAGGCATTGTGTGTGTTGCATGCGCAGCCAGCACTGACATGTTTAGAGTGAGACCACACGCGTGTGTGTTTGTGCTGGAGCGTGAGCTGATGAAACACCCGACTACAAGTGTGTCAACACACCCTATGGAAAACCACAGCGCCCTCGCAGCCCACTCTCAAGCTGTTGCTGTTTTTCTGACCCTGTCGCTTTAAGATTTCACATTAAATCTTGTTTGTCAACAAACTATTTCGGGCCAACTTTCCCCTCCAAATGTCCAGTTGGATTTATGTCTTCCTTCTATGGACGAGTTTGTGGGACTTAATTAGCTTATTGAACTATTTCACAGGAGTGAAACTCAACCGGAGGATTATTAAAATAGGCATAAAGCACTCGACAGCAAAGGAGAATTAATTCATTACAGTCCACAAAGCAGTCTTAAAGGGATAGTTTACCCAAAAATGAAAACTTGATGTTTATCTGCTTACCCCCAGGGCATCCAAGATGTGGGTTACTTTGTTTCTTCAGTAGAACACAAACGAAGATTTTGAGCTCAAAATGTTGCAGTCTGTCAGTCTTATAATGTAAGTGGATGGGAATCACGGCTTTGGGAGTGAAAAAAAATACACAAACAAAACCAAATTAAACCCTGCGGCTCGTGACGATACATTGATGTGAAAAGACACAAAACGATTGGTCTGTGCAAGAAACTGAACAGTATTTATATAGTTTTTATCTCAGATTTTTACCGTAATGTCTGAACTCAGCGCGTCCTCCTGAGCGCGTTCTCGACAGCAGGCGCGTGAGGCATCTTCTTCTTCTTGCTTTACGGTGGATCGTAAAGTAACCCACTCTTTGATTGACCTGGTGGTAACTATAAACATCCCCATTTTTTTTTGGGTGAACTATCCCTTTAAGTGCAATGCAGTGCAATGCAAACCCACAATCAGACCTGCCAATTAACTCCACTGAAAGTACGGGCTCAACCCACAAATAAATGAAATTTCGATCGGTCATGACCTTTTGGCCCTCAGAGATGTAATAAAGCTTCTCATGATGACATTTTTCTGTCAGCACGTTTCTCCACGTGAGCGGGGGGGGGGGGGGAGGGGGGGGGGGGGGGGGGGGGGGGGGGGGGGGGGGGGGGGGGGGGGGGGGGGGGGGGGGGGGGGGGGGGGATTGACAGCGAGCAGCGAGCGGTAGATGTGCAGGTGTTGATGTGAATCATCCGTCAGTATGAGGGTAATCTCTCAGGTAATGTCTTGATGACAAATCTGCGCCCCCCCCCCCCCCGTGTCAGTCCTTGTTGTTTGCATTTATGCCAGGAATGCTTTAAGGCAAACAAATATTAGATAAAATCATCTACATGGTGATAACAGAACAGAACAGAACATTAATAGTGATTTATAGCACAGGCCAGTGTTTGTGTTTGGAAACCTCCTTTTACATGGCAAAGATGTGAGCAGCACATACAGTATAATACAGAAGTTAGTCGTTCTTGTTCTGTGTTTTAAAGGTGCTGAAGTTATAAAAAGTTCAACTTTTGACATGCAGTATCGCAGATAAATGTATATTGTTGTAAATGTAAATTGAAGCATTTACAAAGTATATTAAGTGTTTATTTTTGCAATGGAGTATGGGAGTGATAGAGGCAATTTACCTAAAAAAATTAAAATTCTGTTCATCATTTACTCAGCCTCATGTCGTTCGAAACCTTCTGTTCTGTGAAACAAAAAGAAGATATGTTTAAGTTTCAACTGTGGTTTGTCCATAATAGTACCTTAATGGGGTCCAACAAACAAGCAACAAACAAAACAAAAAAAATCGATCAATCAACCAACGTTTCAAAATATATAAATACTTAAAAGTAATATAGAAATATAAGTTTGGAATTTTTAAATATCATTGAAAGAAGCTCACTTATTTGATCAAAAATACAGTAACATTGTGAAACATTTCTTATTATTAACAATGTTTAAAGCAAAGTTGCGCCTTACTATTTTTGTTTTTTTTTTTTTTTTTTTTTTTTTTTTTTTTTTTTTTTTTTTTTGTTTTTTTTTTTTTTTTTTTAACCACTGCCGTTCAAATTTTGGGGGTAACAAAACTTAATTTTATTTTATATTTATTATTTATTTAAAATAAATTTTGTTTGCTTTTATTCAGCAAAGACACATTAAAATGATCAAAAGTGACAGCAAAGACATTTATAATGTTACAAAATATTATATTTCAAATAAATACTGTTCTTTTGAACTATTCATCAAAGAATCCTGAAAAAAAAAATGTATCACGGTTTCCACAAAAACTCAGCACTTCCTACAATCAAAGCCCGGCCATTCTGCTCTAATTAGCCTTTGAGAGAGACGTCAGGCCACTTGATTTAAAGCAGGGACCCGCTGCATGCGCTACAGCCCCCTATGCAACTCTCATTCCCTCTTTTTGTCTCTCTGCGTCCATGCATTGTATCCAATCACAGGTAAATGCATTGATAATGAAAGTAAATATACACTCTGATTGCAAAAAATGTACCTTGTCTGAAACAGTCGAGCACAAAGCAGACCTTTGAGCTTTGGAGAAGGCGATGAGGAAGACGGTGACCCGTAACAGGCGTGCAGCCGAACCGATGCCAGGTCTTTACCACAAACTCCAGTTCTGCGGCTGGAGATGCATGAAGAACCCGGAGCTCTGAAACCACACAGTCTGGCCTTAAGACTGGAAAATCAACAAGCAGCACTAAAATCCAGGAGCAGATGACATTCCCATGCCTTCGCTTAGCTGAGGAATAATAGGCAGCCATCCCTGAAACGCACTTGGACGCTTCACCTGACGTCCCGAGCCAAGGGAAAAAAGGATTAGAAACCAGCAAAAGCATCCAAATGAAGAAAAGGATGAAGAGATGAGGGAGATGCAGAAGAGAAAAGCTCAAACAGAGGGTTCGCCCAGTTGAGCTGCTAAGAGCGGCTGAAGGGCTATTATCAGTGTCATGTACGGTTGATGATGACTTTACCACATGTTGTCCCCAGACTTATACTCCAAATACCTGTTGTGGATAGGTTTTGGTTAATGACTAAGTGTACTGGACAGGGTCTACAATTAACTACCTTTAAAAGGCGAGTCAAATGACAAAATTTAATTGCTTAAAAAATATAATAATATCATATCATATCATATAGTATCATACTGTATATTACAATATAATATAAAATTTGGCTTATTTTTTTTTATTTATTTATGCTTGCTTGCATATAACCATTAGGGTGAGTATGGCAGAATTTTAATAAATATAGTATAATATAAATAATATTAATTAAATATAAATAATATATTGTGCTGTCACCGTTAAAATCGCGATTAATTGCCTTCAAATAAGGTTTTTGTTTACAGAATATATATGTGTGTGTACTGTGTATATTTATTATGTATATATCATACACACACGGCATGTATATAGTTAATACAAATGTGATTTTTTATATATAAATATATTTTATAATAATATGCATTAATATGATATACATAAGGCACGTAAATACATGTAATATTTTTCAACTATACTCATGTGTGTGTGTTTATATATACATAGTAAACATACACAGTACACACAAATATATTATGTAAACAAAAACGTTTATTTTGGATGCAATTAATTGCGATTAATCAGTTTTTGTTTACATAATATATGTGTGTACTGTGCATGTTTACTTTGACAGCACTAATATACTGTATATATATTTATATTTATGTATGTATGTTTGTTTTTTTTTGCTTGGATAGGGTCATTGATGACCAGTGCATTCTTAAAACTTATCCTTTTGTCTTCCACAAAAGTAAATGATGTAAGTAACACTGGCGAGCAACACTTTATTTTTTTCGGATTTGGTGCTTGACGAGTGTTAATTTTGGACTCTGGTGCTGGATAATTCTCAGAGAAGGTGGAAAATTTGTTTCCTCTAACCTGTAGGATTCAATATCAATCGGTATTTGATTTATTTCTTCGCGTTAAAATGATATTTTGCACAGAATGCCTCGGCAAGCCTTCGAATGCTCCACATGCTATATTCATATTAATAAATAAATGTGCCACATTCTATAACATAATGATTTGTGTCAAGTTGGTGGCCTCTTGCCAGCATGAGGTGAGCAACATACTTTACAGAAACAGCAGCAGACTGACGCCAAGCCTCTCCGCGTTTCCTCACAATCTCGACACTGTTTTGGACATTTACAAAAATAAACTTCTCAGCAACCCAATATTCATCCAACATGAGCTCTGGCTAACTTCGCGGCCGTGGTTTGCTCACTTTGGCCTGTTATTAAACAGCTGGAGAAGACTAGAGTCTTTCACTTCTCACCTACCTCTATTACTTTAAACCCTTGAAAAAAGGACAATTACACATCATTTAAGACTTAAGCAATTAGAGGCCATTTCTGGAAATAGCCCCGTTTGACTTAAAGTTGTCTTCTCGCACACAGAGCTGAGGGGCAGCGACTGATGGTTCCTGGTGCTGGTGTCAGTCCAAATTAGTGGGGGAGGTCTGTGCAGCGCACACTACTGTGTTTCTGTAGAGTCCAAGTGCGGGGTTAATCAGGGTCAGGGCATGTGCAGCTACAGATTGCCAGAGAGGAGATTAGGGTAAAATAGAATCGAGCGGCGCTCCAATTATGCCTGGATAAACATCAGTGCTGCTGCCACATGCGTGCACACGTTCTGGGTAAAAAAAAATAAAGAGAGTTGATTAAAAAAGCTAATTACATTGAATATATGCACTCTTAAACATAAAGATTCTTTATTACTTACATGAAGAATCTTTAACATCCATGCAGGGTTTCTGCAGGTCTTAATTCGGCCTTCAACAAATTATTAAATTGATGCAGAAAGTCTTAAATTCATAAATCTCTGGCGTTAAATGGCAAAAAAAATATGTTCTTCCGCAGTATTTTGGTCTTGTTTTCTGGTACAAATATCTGAAAATTCTGAAAAACTTGATATTCTTATTTTAGTCATAAACTCTCCGAAAACAAGATTTCTCATCCGATGTCATTTTGCATTTCAAGTAACGTGTCTTGATTTACTGTTTTTGCAGTGGAAAACCAGACATTTACAATCGCAAAACTTATTGACTTATTGTTGCCCATTCAATTTGGTCCTTACTTGGTTACTTGGTGTTAAAAAAGGTGTTTAAAAAAAAAAAGAGTCTGAAATCTACCTTCATAAAACCTGCAGAAACCCTGTCTAGGGAACCTTTCCATTGCACAAAAGTTCTTTACAGTGGAAAAACTCAGATTTTAAAATATAGTTTTTGTTTATATGCAATGATTCCAGAGAGGACCATTTTTGATTCCCCAACAAACCTTTCAGTGAACAGTTCTTAAAAGAACCAATTTTCCCCCTTTTGTGTGAAGAACATTTCAATGATTTAAATAAAGTTCTCTCCCGTATAAGAACTTGGTTGTGGAATGGAAAAATTCAATGGATGTTAAATGCATGTTCTTCATGCAACCATTAATGCCAAAAGAGTTTTTAATAGCGTAAGAAAAAATGGTTCTTTTAAGAGCCAATCACTAAGAAGTATATAAACAAAATATCTGATTTAATTAACGACGTATACAGTCTGTTGCGCTGCATGTTTCAGAGTCAAGAGCGGCACTGTGTTCATTTACACGCATACAGCTTATGTGTTTTTAAGGGTTCAGTTCACTTGTTCTCACAAACTCAATCTGTGCAGGTGCTGTTTGGGAACGATTTATTTATATTTGTATTTGCATTATTTTCTATATTTTTGTGGACAGAAGTTTATAGCTTTTCACCAATGTTCCACCAGAATAGAAGCTTGAGGATTCGAACGTTTGAAATTGAAGAATTTAAGAAAAATATTTCTATTGTAACATGTTAGTTGGTTCTCGTGAAAAGTGTCAACTCCCTTAAAATAACTTTTAGCAGTGGAGCATATGTTCTTTTTGTCTTGATGCCTCTGCATTATACATATTGTCATATGAAATAAAATGTCATATCGCAGTTGCAATAAACTGTGAACGTTATTAAATTATTGAAATATTCATTCAAAATCTCAGGGGTGCTTCAAGTAATTATTTTACATCTATGGGATTCAGCTGGCAAAAACTGTTTGGGAATCCCTGATCTAAACTTTCAGAAAAGAACCATATTCTGAAGTTAGCCTGCAATATCAGGAGGATTTTAGGGAATTGTGTGTGATTTTATTGTTTCGCGGAGTCATGACTGTAAAAGCCTGAGATTACAGTTTGGGTTTGGAAATGAGAGAAACATTTACTTTACAGCATGAGTAATACATTATGAATCATTCCAGGGATTACCCGAGGAAATCCTAAAATGTGTGACAAAGCTCACATCTCAACTTTAGAGCAACGATAGACTTTTCATGCAATGACATGAACCAGAGAGCACCACATTTACGGGCCGCAAATCTGAAGTGAGGTTACTGTAAAACCAGCAGAGAATGACAACCTGGTGCTCAGTCTCCACCTAAAATACTGCGTCTTCAAAAGTGGTCGCCCACGCCACCTGAAACGCCACACTCTCGCCTCCCCGCAGGGCAGTTGCCGTCTCTGCAGCGACTTAACTGTCAGCTTGGCAGCTGGAGAGAAGAACCAGATGAGCCCCGCGTCCCAGCAGGCCTCTGGCCCTCAGCTGTAGGTTTGCATGAGTGCTGGAGGGCAATCACTGCAGGCGCCCACTGTCACAGAGCACCACGGGTGCAATCCGTCACCGCGCCGGGAGCGGACCACACCACACCACAAACACCACCGCTGGAAAACAAGCTAGCATATACACTCTGAGCGGGGTTTACATTATACTGAGCATTTCTTTAGTCCACGCCTTGTGAAACAGAAGTACACTTTAGCATACTTTTAGTAAAGTGTACTTGTGAAAAGAATGAACTGAACGTAATGTTTTCAGACGCTTAATTCCATGTTATTTGCAATGAAATGAACATGTATTTTAGTTTTTAAGTTTATATCAAATGCAATTAGTTGAACTTAAGAGTGATTTGTTTTTAACACACTTAGAATTTCAGTACATCTTTATATGTAATTTCATAATTGTGTTGTCTTTACAATATGGATAAGTGTACTGCTGAATGCACTGATAAGCACTTGTGGTAAACTAAAATATACTTTAATGTCATTTCTATTGAAACTTGTATGAATAAATTTGTAATGCTATGTAGTGTCAAATAAAAAATGAAAAATTACGATTATGAGAATAACGGAATAAGGGTCTTGAAATATTAACTTTATTCTCAAAATAGAATGACGTTAATAATTTTGCTATGACTTTGTTCTGGTAATTTTTACTTTATTCTTAAAATATTACAACTTTTACAATGCTACAACTTTATTATCATTTTTACTTTATTCTCAAAATATTATATATCTAATGTTGTATAAGCCACATTTTTGTATTGTTCTGATCCGCATCATTTGTGTTTTCTCGTAATTTGAATGTAAAATTCTCAAAATATGAGTTTACATCTCACAATTCTGCAACGGTCTTCTCAAAATATTGTGACTGATACTCGTAGTCTCTAGATGTCATATATAATTTTTTTTTAACGTGGCACTAAAAACACAATCATGGTAATGTTGCAACAGTACATTTAAAATAGATTAACTTTAAATTTACTATCAAATAAGACTACAGTTAAAATTATAATCAAGTACTTTACATGTGCTTAGTTAGTTAGTCCAATACGGTCAAATACACACACACAACAGACTTGTTAGTAGATATTATATATATATAGTGGTTTCTTTCTTTTTTTTTTTTTTTAGTTTAATACCTTTGTTAAACTTTTTTTAAATTATCAGCCCTTTTCCTCAGAGCCTAAGATGTAAATGGAGTTTTTAAACAACAAGTGTGTTATAAAAAGAAGCAACAGTTGCTATAGGAGCTAAATCACCTGAATCAACACATTTTATGCAAAACGTCCATCAGCCAGCATAACAAAGAGGCTAAAATTAGCCCGTGAATCATATTAACCTCTCTCACCCTGGATCCCTGTGAGATTTACCACCAAACCAGGCCATGATTACAGCTTACATGATGGCACCTGATTGTAGCAGGAGAGGGGGTTACGGTGAGGTGCTGGTCATTACTCTGTGGCTGAGGAAGAGAGAAGGTGTGGAAGTAGTCAAGAGGTGACACTGAGATTCATTCTTATCTTGGCTGCACGAAAGGAAAGCATGTCATTAAAAACCAAATAAACATTTGTCAGCGTGAAATTGGTGACTTTTGTTAAAGTATTTGAGTGAATTCTAGTGAATTTTAAAGTAGCTTTTTGTGGAGTTTTAAACTTTCTATGAAACGTGTGCAATAAATTGCATTATTTTTACATTTTTAAGCTAAAACCAATGAGTGAACATTAATTTTAATTAAATGTTTTGAGAGTTTATTTCTGAAACAATAATGATGTCATTCATTTTCATTAAAAATTTTTTCTTTTTATTCTCCCATTTACCCGCCGAGGCCTCTTCATCTCTGAAAAAATATGATTGCCAAGTGGATTGCTGCATAATTATGGGGGGGGGGGGGGGTGGTTTACCAAAAAATACTAATAATTTGTTAATAATAAATTGTTTTGAATTTTTTAATGTTTTTGAAAGAAAAAACAGGAACCTTGACACTGAAGGACTGGAGTCATGATGCTGAATAATTAGCGTTGATCACAGAGAAATAAACTTATATTTTACATATAATCAACCAGAAAACTGTTCTTTTTTTAAAATTGTAAAATAATATTTCAGAACATACTGTGTTTTGATCAAATAGATCAGACTTTGAGAGCACAAGAGAATTCTTTCTGTAAAAAATATATATTTAAAAAAAATATATATAAAATTTGTAGTGTCTATCAAATAAAATCTTCAGCCAAAATACAAGCCATATATTTGTTAATAAAGCAAGGAGAAGTTGCAAGCACAGTGGGAGCAAGCCAAAAAAAAAAAGTACTGTCATGAATAAATCATTAAAAACCATAAAAAGAATGTTACTGGATTTTTGTTGGTAAATTTATATTGGTAGAATGACCTGTATAGTGCATGGTGACATTTGCACATTTTATAGTACTTAAGATATTACTATAATCTCTTCATTTTACATAACATAAAAAGTAAAAATCGCATACTTTTGCTCATTTGAATTGTTAATGTGACAACATTCACACAGCTGCAATGTAATTAGTCCCGGCTTCCAGTTTGCAACTTTGCATTACTTCTGAATATGTTCTGCTGCACATTTAAGTCTGATGACTCAGGAGCACATATGGCTTGAAGACTGTTTGTATATTCCACCATATGATCAGAAAAGCGAAAACAGATGTGAGCGCAGGACAGCAGGTTGGTCGGTGGAGCCCTTTTTTTTACAGAGGATGTTCAATACGAAATTGACAATAAACTCAAACAGGTGATAAGACTTCAAGAAAGATGAATGCGGTTGAGAAAGTTGGCTTTCCTGGAAGCAGACTAGGGAACTTTGTGTGTGTGTGTGCGAGCTCAGCTTAGAGGCATTGTTATGTACGCCGTCCAATAACACGTGCCAAGAGTTTCGCTCCTGAATCCAACCCCAAATCCTTTCGGGCTTCCCCTCCTCTTTCCGTATGCCTCTATCCCGCTCCGTCATGAGTAGGCGTGGCGGTATGCCGGCAACACAACCGTTAGCCCCACATCAGTGGGCTGTGGTTGGTTAATGATAGAGCGGGTTGGTCCGAGATGTCGGTTGCTGAGCCAGGCAGCTGCAGTGGAACCGTCCTGGTTTCTATTACACCAGCTGCTCTACAAAACCCAACCGAACCCAGCCAAGCAGAACCTGGTCTGCCTGTTCCCTCCGCAACAGAGAAAACATATTTACCACATGTTCAGTGCACAACTCCTCTGACGACACACGTCCTAATGAAGAAGAATCGTGTTTTTTATTATTTATTTATGTGCAGCTAATATGGAAATGCACCCCTGGCATGGTTGAGGAACAATTAGGAAGTATTCCAGGCTGGATGGGTAGCGCTGCCCAAAGCTAAATGCTATGAGTGATACATTCTCAATTTTACACTTGCGTATTAACCAAATTATATTAATATGTTAGGCAAGTTTGGCAAACAGAGAGACAGGGTAGTCTGGCGAGAAGAGGGCGCAACAACCTTCTCAGGCCAAAATAGGGACTGTAATAAACCGAACAATGTGGAAACAATTACCTCTTGGCAAGGGTGAATTTGGCAACGCTCTGCAGATCTGCAAAAACAACCTACCAGACGGTGTGTGGTGTGTGTGTGTGTGGTGTGTGGTGTGTGTGTGTGTGTGTGTGTGTGTGGGTGTGTGTGGGTGTGGTGGGAGAGTAGTCTGTGTGGTGGGTATGATGTAGCGTTGGGGAACGTTATGCAAAAAAAAAGATGTGAAAGGTAGTGCAGCGAAAGCAGTATCTGTAACTTAATTACTAATAAAAAAAGTTTATTTCCGCATCAAAAGTATAGAGACAATGAATATAAGATTATATGAAATCAGGCATTAAATAGATAAATAATAATTTAATAATAATAATAATAATGCTACTTTAAAATGTTACCTTTAAAACTGCTAAATTATCATAATTGCAACTTTATCAAAATTGTGACTTCACAGTTCCCAATTGTGACTTTAGATCTCATAACATTGACTTTTTCTAACAATTGTGACAATTTCTTGTAATTTCAGCTATTGTAATTATGACTTTATATCTCATAATTGACACTTTTTTCTCATAGTTGCAACTTTATTTCTCACAATTGTAACTTTATATTCTCATAATTCTGTAATTCTCATAAATTGTGACTTTTAATACTGCACTTTATATATACTATTTGCTTATCTTTAATTTTTCTTTTTTTTCTCCTAAGTGCAACTTTATTTCTTGTAATTGTGACTTTATCGTAATTGTGACAGTTCCCAATTGTGACTTTATTTCTCATAACAACATATTTATATCAACATTCAACAATTCCAATTCTCTGTGTGTATGTGCTGTACATGTGGAAGAATTGACAATAAAGCAGACTTGACTTGACTTGATCATAATTATGACTTTATATCTTGCAGCTGCCACTTTTTTCTCATTGTTGTAACTTTATTTCTCATAATTCTGACTTAATTGTAATTCTGACTTTTTATCTCGTAATTGTGGCTTTCTCAAAACTGCAACTTTATATCTCCTAGTGACTTTTTTGCCACCAAGTACGACTTTTTTTCGAATAATTCCAACTTTATCACAGTAGCGACTTCGCATTTCCCAAATGCGACTTTACAATGTGACTGTATTACTCATAATTGCAGCCTTTTCCCACAATTGCAACTTTGCATCTCACAATTGAGACTTCATTTCTCCTCACTGCATCTTTTTCTTCCCTCCTGTGATTTTATATTTACATGTATTCATATAGCCCATTAATATCACCATTAACTTCAATTTTTTTTTATTTTGAAGTGGAAATGGGCTTCAATATGAGAGGGATGTTGCATGCTATACCTTTTTCCTCAGCATGTCAACAGATACCCAGTTTCCACAGTCTGATGTTTTTTTTTTTTTAACATTCAATTGAGGAGCCATCAATGAAATTGCCAAATGACAACTTTTCAAATGCCCAGATAGTTGATACTGTGGATTTTATTGTTTTGGCAGTTCTCATGAAATCCCTCGGGTGTGTGCATCCCACTTCACTAACATTAATCAAGCATGTTAGCCGTATCTGATCTAGGAATCAATGCACGTTAAACGATTACGGCTGCAATCTGAGCCGACATTTACTCTTAATTCTACTGTTACTGCACAACTGTGTGAAAGCCACTGGCTGTCATTTACCCGGTCAACCGGATAGAGTTTCTCAACCAGGTTTACCTGTCTGGCCAACTCTCATGAAAACGTCACAAACAGGTTCTGCCGGCGACCGCAAGCTATGGAGTTTCAGTTTTATGATGTCATTGTCTCACGATGAAGCTGATTGGCTTTAACATGGTAAGCATATATTATTTTGGACATCTCTCGCTCTCTTGCTCGCACACACTCATCCATATGGATGTGATTTGGGTAATCTTGCAGACTCAGTGAGCAGACAGCTGGCTGAGGGAGGAATGATGGGATGGGCGGTGCTACGGGATCATGAATCTGGAAGACATGAACATAAGTAAAGTACAGAGAACACGTGATTCCTGGAGCTCACAGGTCATACAGCTTTAGTTAATTCTAAGGTTTCTCGTCTCAGTATGTGTTTGGCGTCTTTTGCTCCAGTAATTAGGTGTGTGATGTTTGGTTAAAAGTTGAAAAGATGCAATAGAAGCGCGAAGAAAATAATCCGAGCCTCGGCAACTTGGCATCTCTTAAATGTTGGATTTCGCATGCATTCGAGCGCCAGAACACTCATCTGACACATCTGATCGTCTGTTGCGATCCATATGTTGTGAACCAAATGAGCACCAGCCGTGCTCGCGGTGAAACGGCGCTGCGAGACGATAAACAGTCAAACATCAGAATACATGTGCGAAAGTTCCGAAAATAAACCACAAATTACAGCTGCCCTGGGGAAACTTATTTAAACCTCATAAAAATAAAGTTCACTAATGCATAAAGGTTGCATAAGTATCCCTTTCAGCATTTAGTTTTCTTTCTTTCTCTTTTAGCTTTTATAAAAAACAATGTGGCAACTTTATGAGAGGTTGGAAAGCCAGGTACTGTACGTGGTGCTACCTGCAGTCTGTAGCAAAGCATGCTGGGGGATTATTTTAGCTGGCGTAGGATGACAGATACACAAAGATAGAATATTTATAATCTTTCTTAGTAAAAGTGGTTCAAATGCTTGAACAATTTGCCTTTTTACCACAGTAAAAAAACTACACAATAGAATTAAATGTAAAATGATAATATTTCAATAATAACATTAAAAATTGAAATGGAAATGAAATATTATAAATATTATTTTATGATTTTTTAAAGCTAAAGACATTTACTGTATAGTGTTATATGTTCTTTTGAACTTTCTATGTATCCAAAAATCCAGGGGAAAAAATTAACATTGATAATAATCAGAAATGCAGCAAATCAGAATGATTTCTGAAGATCATGTGACACTGAAGACTGGAGTAATGATGCTGAAAATACAGCTTTGATCACAGAAATAAATTACATTTTAACATATTCACATAGAAAACAGTATTTTATTGTAATTATGTATTGTTTCACAATATTGCTGTTTTTACTGATTTTTTTAATCAAATAAATTCAGCCTTAGTGAGCATAAGAGACTTCTTTCAAAGACATTAAAAATCTTACATCCCTGAATTTTTGAACAGTAAATATATACATAGTATATGCTATAAATATGCATGAATTATCATAAGCATATTCATCAAGAATATTTAAATAAATAAACTGCTCAACCGAGGCTTACAAATCTAACCAAAAACTTGTGTGCGCATGTGTTTTAATAATTATTTATTTACTTTTGAGTTTTAATATGGGATCTGTCTCTTCAGGGAATGCAACACTGCCGAGAGTAGCAGACAATAAGTTTCCAAACATGGAACAAATAACTTGGCACGATGTTGTATTTCAGCACTTCGTGACACACTTGCATCATTTTTAAATCCGCCATTTCACACTCACTTAACTGCCACAAGCTGGCCACAGCTCCAAATGACACTATCTAACAAGTGAAGCATTAGACGTGTACAGCCTGTGAATGCAGGAACCAGAACTGCTAGAATTAGACTTACTATATACACAATTACTAATGTTTTCAAATGTGTATTTCAGCACATGCAGCAGCAAAGTAAGTGTTTCAGAAAGAACTGAAACAATCTGAAAACATGGAAAGCGCAGAAGGGACGTTGTTCTGTATGTTTGGACCAATGCTTCATCTAGAAATTGCATATATTGTACACTGACTTCAAAAAGAGCATCAGGCATTGGCTGTGTAGTGCCAGTGTGTAGGTGGTCCTACAGTAGGCACAGCTTTAAAAAGTAGCAGAGCTTCTATATACTTTGCCGGTCACCCCACCCACATGTTTACAAAAATTCAGCAAACGCCTCGGGTGCTTTCATGGTTTCAGCCACTATGGGCTCCTTTAAAGCGGAAACGGCTGTTAGACAGCCAGCAGGAATGTAGCATTGTAGTTAGTCTACTCACAATCAATCCTGTAAGTTCAAACATGTACAATTCTACATACTGTAGGAGCAGAAACAGTCGTTTGGTTCTGGAAGAATATGCTTTTGCAGGTCTCTCAAACGTATAGATAAGTGTACAAGAAGTTATATTTGCATTTGCTGAATACCAGTTCTTACAAGCCAGCAGTGTTAGATAAGTTTAGGGTGTCTATCTATCTATCTATCTATCAAAAGTGTAAAAACATCACAGAAACTGCGTCAGTGGGAATCTATAGCAGATACTTGTAGTTATAATGGTGCAAAGATTGATATTAAACAGACTCTTGGGACACTGGATTTTAATCAGTGTAGATTTGTCCCACCTGAAAGCTCATCTTCTCTATATAATGATTGGAAGAGATACTAAATGGAAGGGAATTTGTGGCCAATATTTGAAACTTGGCACATAAATTAAAATGAATAGTTTAGTATTCAATTTCAGTATTTACTTCATAATCTTGCTCCTTGCCGACTGTAAGTGTGCAGTTCTGAGCTATATCAATTATTTCATCAAGTAATCTCTCTGTTTAATGGTAGTCCTACAGGTAGCTTTTGCAGTAGGAGCAATATTTCAGACAAAATCAATAAATTATCTCATACGAGCACACATTTTGCAGCTGATAAGGCACATCTGTGCTCACTTGACTCTTATGCATGGGGGGATTGTTGCCGTCGCTCTTACAGAATCAGAAAGGGCGACAGAGATTTGGTAAGTGACTTGGCGCTGATGAAAGCTGGGATTTATCACAATCTGTCAAAATACAAGGTTCTGGTTACTGAGTTCTTCCAGGACACCTCAAACTTCTCACTATATGGTCACGCGTGAGTCACAACCAGAGCCATGAGCTCGTATGTTGCCCACAGACCCTCAGATGACATTTCCAAAGTATTGAAATGTCCACCAATTTTGAAAGCTGAACACTGATGTTTTAGAGCATCGGAGCAGTGGTGATGTGGAGACGGTAAACATGGTTGATCACAATTTTGGAAATTAAAAAGACTGAACTGGCAACCCTGCCCACTCACTCTCTGGTTATGGGTCTGTATGATTCATTGTGGGAGGACTGGAGGACAACCTGGCGAGCCCACCGACAGGGGAAGTCGTGGCCTAATGGTTAGAGAGTCGGACTCATAACCCAAAGTTTGTGGGTTCGAGTCTCGTACCGGCAGGAATTGTAGGTGGGGGGAGTGAATGTACAGCGCTCTCTCCCACCTTCAATACCACG
This sequence comes from Sinocyclocheilus anophthalmus, assembly GCA_018155175.1. Lineage (NCBI taxonomy): Eukaryota > Metazoa > Chordata > Actinopteri > Cypriniformes > Cyprinidae > Sinocyclocheilus > Sinocyclocheilus anophthalmus. The sequence goes on along the minus strand of JADLZN010009280.1, from coordinate 187,642 downwards.
ACTGAGGTGCCCTTGAGCAAGGCACCGGACCCCCAACTGCTCCCCGGGCGCCGCAGCATAAATGGCTGCCCACTGCTCCGGGTGTGTTCACGGTTTGTGTGTGTTCACTGCTGTGTGTGTGCACTTTGGATGGGTAAATGCAGAGCACTAATTCCGAGTATGGGTCACCATACTTGGCCACATGTCACTTCACTTTCACTTTCACCACAGTACAAATACATGTGAATCAGAAGGGTTGCCTTAATTTCACCGTCTCATCATCGCAGTCTTAATCACAACGTGTTTTCCAACATCTTGTGGAACATCTGAGACTGTGAGCGTGTGCGTGTCACCATCAACACTTCTGTTTCCCTGCTAATTAAACGGTTCCCCTTGGTTTGCATCAAGGAGGGGGGGGGATTCGACTTAAGTAATGAGGCCTGTTTTTCTCAAAGGTTTTCCCAGCCTGTGAAAGACACCTAATTTTGACAATTACAACTACCCTGAGAAAAAACAAGATGGCAAAAAACGGAGTGCAAAAATGTGAATGAATTTGAGCTTATTCAGTAATTTAAACCAGACATCCATGCAATTTGCTGTTTCGGCCCCCAGACCCAGAAAAGCAAGCTTTCTGCAGGATACAGGGGAATAAAGGCCAGTATTAACCTTTCTTCCACTGAATATTAATCAGCATTTAATAAAAGGAAAACAACCCACTTGCCACTCCAAATATTATCAGTGCGACATTACCTTTATTTTCATTTTGCGAGACGTTTTGCAAAAAAAAAAAATTCAAGATAAACACTTACGCCTCAGCATTCAATAGTCCGAAAAGCAGGGGGAGTTAGGCTAGGAAAATAAAATCATGAAATAAAACAAACATGGCACTTGCCGACGAGACCGTATTGGACGCAGCGCTTTCGTCTGGCTCAGACTGCTTTGAGAGAGATGCATTGTAGGTTTTGGATTGACGAGGGCAACCACGTTTCCATGTTCATGAGCTGGCGCTCGCCAGGAAGACTCCCATTAGAAACGAGTGCGTGTGGTTTCTCGTGAACACGCTTGGGACAGAAACACAAATTCCCTCATTTCTCACTGCAGACGAAAATGTCACTGTAAAATGGGAGCAATACGGTCAGTCATAAACCTACCAAAAAAAAAGAACAAACACGCTTCAAATGAGCTCTTGATGTTAAAATAAAAAAATAAAACACAAGATCAAATCATGAAGCTCACAGTTCCTCCTTAAAATAAAAATAATAAATGTTAGGCATAATAAAAAATAAATAAAAAACTATATATAAAACATCTGCATATGCTACACTTAATGGGGTCCAAAATGGGTTGACATGAGTGAAAAATGCATGTTTTCTAACCGAATTACAAATTATGATTCGGGTTAAAAAAAATTGTGATAGCAAAAATGAGTGTAAAGAAAAACTAAAAGTAAAAAAAAATAAAATAAAAAAAATCTTACAAATAAAACTACTAAATAAATAAGAGGACTAATTATGAGACATTAAAATATTATTTACGGGATCAGTTACAGCCACAAAATACTAAGTAAGGTATTTAATAGTTAAATTTACCAGTCTTTGTCATATCTCAAAACACTAGTTTTACCCATGTGTCAGAGGTTTTTCATGCATTTAAAATATAAAAAAATTATGATAATGACCTTTTATTTTATAAAATAAAATTGTATAATTTAAAAACGTATTTTATAATAAATACAGTTCAGAATAAGTATGTTGTTGACGTGTCAACTTTGACCCATTATCAGCAAAACAACTTCAATTTTCCATTTATCAAAATCCTAAAGCTTTATTTATTTTAAATCCCAGTTTTCTGACTTTTAGATCCCACTGCACACAGATAAGGATATACAGTACAAACACAAGAAATTCAGTCAAACGCTACCTGGTCCTGCGTGTGAATGTCAAATATGCTAAGACTGGGACGTAGACTGTTTTGAAAGAGCGATAGCATCGGTTGACACCCAGAGCACTGGCCCGCCATCTCAACACAAAGAAGAGGCCAGCAGACCACGAATAGAGCAGGAGGGATGAACACGAGTGGGACAGAAACACACACAGAGAGAGGGGGCGCGGGACAGAAAGGAACATGCTAACACGCTACCTCTCCACTGCCACTGTTTTCACATAAGCAGCAGTAGCCATTAGCATTCAAGTTCTTTGGATATACATATTTGAGATGCACATCATTGTGCACACAACTCCAAGAAGCTCCATACAGTTAGAGAACGCTAATAATGCTAATGCTCTAATAATAATGCTTTATCTCAATAGCAGACACTTGTGAAAAAATAAGTGTGCTTAACTGTAGAGTACTTAATATGTTCTATGTTTTTTTTTTTTTTTTAACTGTACTTGCAGTTAATATAATATTAAGTTGCAGGAACCTCTTCCAATCGTATCCACTAGTTTATCGGTTCATTAAATCTGTTTATTTTCTTGTTTGTTTCTGCTTGAGGGAGGTGACCTTTCCCGTCACTCGGTGCTAGTCAACTCTTGCTAACCCTGCCTTCCTGTGTGAGGAGGCCTTGTACACTTCTGTATTATGGAAAGGAAAGGAAATCTAGGCTCGCTAAACCTCAAATTAGGTCGGCAGACGTCAACGACCCTCTGCTAATATTTACAGTGAGCATTAGCTTGAGTGAACAGTCAGAAATGGGTTTGTTAAAAAGTGTTAATTCCAAGCAAACATCAATTATTAGCAATAAAGGAGTCTGTGTCGAGGGCTTTGATGTGAGCTGTTTGGGATATACACATCTGGGCAATGAGACATGGAGCAGGGGGATTCTGGGAAGGTCAGCGAGCTATTTTACATTCGTGGTACAGTGCAGGCCGATGTTTTGGGTTGGAAAAAGCATCAGTTCTGTTCGGGAATAGAGTGACATTCATCTGTGTCAGCTGATACCGGAGCGCTTGCTAAAAGGTTTTGTTTTGAAAAGCTCAGACTCTGGATTTTTTTATTAGAAATTCAAACTTAGTTGCATGACAAGTCTAATATGCGGTACAATGCAGCGCCAAGGGCCATGGATTAGGGCGGTGAGACGTTACACACACAAATGCATGCACGCATGTGGCCTCTTCTGAACAGACACAAAGTAAGGATCGGGTCCTGAATAAGTATGAGCAATCATGCATAAACAGACATGTTAATGTGCTGCGCCGATGCAAACAATGACCTTCAGTCAGCCGTCAACGGCCACTAATAATGCAGCAGACCCACAAACATTTAAGCTGACATGAGCACAAAGATCGTCTGCGAAGACATCAGTCTGCCAGCTTTCACTGTCAGTATGCTTAGAAATATTTTTAAAAGAGTTTGTGCTATTTTTGTCTTAAATTGCTTAAGTCTCAAGTCTGCAACTTACAAAAATATGAACCAAGAAAAGATATATTATTTTCAACTTGAGATGTTTTAATTCAGGCTGTTTGACATTAAAAATAAATATTTTATAGTTTTATAGGTTTATAAATAGATATATGAAGCCTTCAGATGCAAAAACCTTTAAGTCCGTCTGAGATTTTAAACACTGTGTAGCATTGTTATCAGGCTCCTATGGAAAAAACATGGAAGTTTTAAATTAAGGATTCAATAAGACTCTTACGCTTTCATTGCATGTGATCAATAAACCGTAAAACAAAGGAGCCTGATAAAAAATTTGTATTTACATGAAAACATTCAGAAAAAATCTCAGGACGGACTGAAAGGTGTTTGCATCTGAAGGTTCATATGTGGTGTGTGTGTGTGCGTGTGACCGGTGTTGTGGTGTGGTGGGTGTTGTGTGTGTGTGTGGTGTGTGTGGGTGGTGTGTGTGTGGTGGTGGGTGTGGGTGTGTGTGTGTGTGGTTGGTGTTGTAAAAATGATTGTAAGTACACAAAGTTATCTGTGCTGTTTCACAGAAAAAACATATCAGGTATCCTTTAAAATTTCACTTTGCATAGTGTGGTACGTCGGTTTGGAATTTTTTTTAGTGTGTGTGTGTGGTGTTGTAGTGTTGTGTAAATGAACATTTTGGGATATCACTTGCACTCCTCTTTTTTCTCTTTTTTTAAATATCAACTCCTCAAATTACGGTATTTTGAGAACTCTAGTTCTAACAAATGTGCTGTTTTCAAAGCTTTATAAACTAGTTAGGAAGAAGGCTTAAGAAAGTGACACACAGAAAGTGAGGGAAAACAAACGAGGGGGAGGGATACAGATATCCTGGTATTTAGAGCCCTAATCTGAAACGCATAAAGCTAGTGTTACACCCCACAATATCACACAGTAGCATTACTCTCTTTTTTTTCTCTCCACATTCTCACTTCAGACTTCTCGTGCATTTTTCCCCTCTCCCTTCAATTCGAGTCACACTCGTGCATCCTGATGGAAGAGATTTCAGGAAATAAAGCTCGACAATTTCCTCCGAGTGTAATATTAGAATCCAGCAGCAGCGAGGAGAGTCCGCAGGGTTGCTGCAATCTCATGTAGATACCGATATAATTATGCATGTATGTCTATGCGTGCGTTTACGCTTGAGGGCGTTGCTGTTTCTCGAGGTTCGGTCCTTGCACCGTCGCCAGTTCGTTTCTTTCTTAATCGGCCGCACCCCCGGACCGTGGTATATGTGTGTGTGTGCACGTGTGTGGTCTCGAGAGAGGTGTGGTGTGTGTGGGTGTGGGTGTGTGGGAGAGAGAGACACGGCTTCATCTCTATTCGGCTGACCTCTTTCCGCGCGGAATTCAACATGTTCATCAGCATTCTTCCATAAACACAACCTCGCATGGGCTGTAGCCTTAGAGTACCCGCGTTCTCTTTCCTAGCACATTAGACGTACATCAGAAGGGCAAGCCCAAGTCTTATTTGAGCGGGGACGGCCTCGCTGCTCTTTGCACCTTGAAGTCCCGTTGTTGTCGGTCGGATCATTCACGATGGAGACATTGGTTACGTGTCCTGAAAACGGGGTTTTCGCCAAGCGAATGTAGGATCTCTGCCGTTCTTCCGGCCACTTTTCAAGCAATATGTTTGGCTGCCCCCCCCCCTCATCTACCCCCCCCCCTTGTGCCTAGTACCTGTGTGTATGACGTGCTGACCCCCCCCCAAAGAGTGGCCCCCCCCCACACCCCCCCCCCCCCCCCCCCCCGGCACCACGGCCACCAGATAGACTGAGTTTGGGTGGTGGTTCCAAGCATTTTGGATCTCATCACTCCTCATTACGTGGCGTGCACACAAGGACCCTCACAACCCCCCCATGACCAACCCTCTGCCCACCTCACACCCCCGAATAAACAACACCCCCACACCAACCCCCCCAACGCACGCCCCAACCTTTACCAACTGCCCTAGCACGGCCCACTCACCCCTGCAGCCCACCCACCACACCCCGGAACACCAAAACCCAACAAATTCCAGTCCACACCCCCCCCCCTAGCGCGGGCCCCCCAACCCGCTCCCCAAACCCCCAACCACAACCACCACCCACCCCCAACACACAAAAAACAACCACAGGGGCCCAAACAAAAACAACCCAACCACACACCCCCCACCACCACACCACGAACGCCCACACACCACCACACACCCACCCCCCAACACCCCCCACACACCCGACCTCCCCAAACCCCACACACCCACCCCCACACACACCCACCCCCCCCCCCACCCCCACACCACCACACCCCGGGAGAGAGCCAACACCAACCACACCACCTCCAAACAACAGCCTCTACCACCAACCCCAGCACCCCAGCCCTGACCCCCCGCTGCAGCAGCCCAAACCAACAACGCCCACCCCACACGCCACACCACCACCCCAGAGTGAACGGTGGCCCCGGGTCACAACCGCCCCGCTCTGGTATCCGACACCCCCACACTTACACACCCACTACACCCCCAACCGCCAACCCACTCCCATTCTGATTCTTAGGGACCTATGATGTGGTCGCAGAATCCAAAAAATGTAATTTACAGTATAACGTGGCACCACCCCCCCAAACTTCCAGGATCTCCTGGAAGAATCCAAAGTCCCCAACCCCCACACCCCCACCACAAAAGCCCCCCCGCCGCCCCACCGCCCCCTACACCACACCCACCCAACCCCCCACATCAACCACCCCACCCACCATCACTACCCCCATGAATCCAATTACCCCCCGCTATGGAGTCGTGTCTCACCCCCCCCCTCCCACACACCACCCTCCTAAATCTTAAACGCCCCAACAACCCCCCCTGCTCCTGGACCTCTGAATCTGCCTGCAGCGGCACCCCCCCCCCCCCCACACACGCAGTTTTGTCCCAACCCCCCACACCCCCACACCCCACCCCCCCCCCCCCTATCCCACCCCCCCCCCTTCCCCCTACTCCCCCCACTAACCCCACACTCCACCCAACTAAACCACTTTTTTATTGATTTCATCCCCCTCTGACACCCCCCCCCACGCTTTACTACACCAACCCCCGCACCACTCCCCCAGACCCCCCCCCCCCACCCCCCTGGGATTAAATAACGTTTGGGGTTTTTAATTTTGGTTACCACCATTTTTGACCAGTTTATGATTAATCATAACCTCCCCTAATTTAGAAATGGGAGACTAGGGGGCGCCCCCCCACACCCCGGCACCTCCCACCCCCGCCACCCCCCCCCCCCCCCCCCCACCCAAACACACCCCGGGGGGGCTCCTTGCCCAGGCCTTCTCTTGTTCCAGTTTATTCCATTCCTACCTTGCTTCGCATTTTGTTGTAACCCTGTCCCTCTGTTTGCTCTAGCGTGTATACATTTTTGGCAACTCCACACTCAACCCTGTTTCCCTGGCAACATCTATCCCCATTATTACTGATCTATCGTTAAATCTCGTATTACCTTACCTTAGGTTTAGTTTTTTCTGAAATGATGGCATGTACATGTTTTATCTGTATGTAAATTCCTTATGGCATTAAATAAAATGCTTACCTATATATAGCTTAAGTCATCACATGAACTCCAGCCCCTTACAATTGAAACCACGAATGTGGGGACCCCACTAAATTGGGATTTGGGAAGCACTCTAAAATTATTCCCACTCACGGGCTAGTATTTGTATTCAACAGCTTTGATTCTGAGATGCTTGATTGCAACACATCCAGCTATAATTAATCACTATACTCACAACCCTGATCTCCCCCCCCTGCCACCCGAATAGACACTCTATCTAGCCTTCTACCCCTACTCCCTCGCCTCTTTCCCCCCCCACATATGCTAACCGCAACATGTTCCACGCCGTGTTGGCCCCGCCTGCACACTCAGACCGTGTGATCTGTAGCCAACGATACCGTACAACACCCACACCCAGTCCACACCACCCCCCCCCCCCCCCCCCCACCCGCACCCCCCCCCCCCCCCCCCCCGAGACCCCGCGGAACTGGTTAGCCCCCCCCCCTACCTTACCCCACCGGACAATTCCTCTACGCACCACCCCCTCTGCCCCCGCACACCCACCCACCCACACAACCCCCCGCTACACCCCCCACCTTTAGTCTTCCCCCCCCCCCCGACAAGACCACATTCACACCACCCCACCCACCCCCACAAGGACCCCCCACCCTCCACCCCCCCCCCCCCCCCCATCGCCACACCCCCCCCACACTCTCGCCCATGACCCATCGTCCCCTCCCCCCTGCCAACACCCTCAAGCACAACCACCCACCAGCCACGCCCCCCCCCCTTGTTCTTTAGCTTACCCCCACACAAGACCAGAGACCAGGCCAAAGCTGAGGAACCCCACCCACCCCCACCCCCCCCCCAACCCCCCACCCCACCCCCCACCCACACAAACCAACCCCCCCCAAACACCCCCCAGCCGCCCCCCCCCACACCCCCCCCCCGTCCCCACGCAAGCACCACGCATCCCCAACATCCGCATCAGAACACCACCCCACAAGCGAAACCCTCGACCAAACCGCCCTTGATTGCAGCCTGGACCCCACCCCCCCCATGCAAACCCCCCAAACCCCCCCCCCCCTCAACCAATCCACCCCCCCCCCACACCACATTTAAAAACACGACCATGCCACATCCGCGGACCGTACCAGTACAAACTCCCTCCCCCTCCCAGACCACCACCCTCTCCACCGAACCCTTTCACCGCCCTCCAGACCCAACACACACTCCTGTCAACCATACCCAGCCACTGACACACCCCCCCCACATTTTAACCCAAAATGCAGGAATCTTCCCCCCTGCCCATACTCCTACACATTTCTAAACCCACCCAAACCAAAACGACAAATCACCCACCCCTCACCACAAAAATCAACACCCATAGCTCCGAAGACACAACACCGCGATACCACTCGTACCCACCCCAGTTCCCTCACAAGTGCCCCCCCTGAGCCACACCACCCCACCGCACACACACACACCAACCACTACTGCAACAACACCTCCACAACACTCCCCACACACACACCCAGAACCCACACACGACCCAACACACAAACACAATCCACCACAACCCCCTGCACGCACCCCCATGGGATTTCTACCTACCGACATAGAGGTGGCAAACAACACACCACCACCGTACCCCCATCCACGCACTGCGCAAACCCCCCACACCCCACTTCACACCCTTCCCCCCCTATATTGCCGCCCGCCCTTCCCCACCTCCTGCCCCGCCTCACCCACTCTCGCGCTTCTTCGCCTCCATCCACCCACCACCGACCATGACCCAAACCCACCCACCCCCAACCCTACCGACACCCCTCCCCAATACACACCCCACCACACCCCCCCCCCCACACGCCTCCGCTCCCCCCCCCAAACCCCCAGCCCCACCCTCACCCGACACACAACCCCCACCCCACCGCCCGGCCCCACTCCCACCCCCTTCTTCCCCACACACACCCACCACACCACCACCCCACACCCACATGTAGCCTGTGCTCCCCCCAGGGCACAACCCCTACAGCCACCCCCCCCAAACACAAACACACGCCGCACACCCACAAACCCACCAACAACCTCACAACCCCCCCCGACACACCCCGCCCACAACAGAAAACCCACCACACCACTCCCCCCCCAAAAAAAAAACCACCCCCCCCCCCCCACCCCCCCCAACCACCCCCCCCCCCCCACCCCCACACACACCCACCCCCCCACCCACCCCCCCCCACAACACCCCCCCCCACACCCACCCACCCCCACACACACACCCCCACCTGAACATCCCAACACCCCAAAAACACCAACCCACACCACACCAAAACACCCAACAACAAACACCTAACACCACCACACACCTCCCAACCACCACCACACCACCACCACCCCACAACCAACCCCCACCAACCCCCCACCCCACCCCAACCCCAACCCAAACCAACCCCAACCCCAACCCACACCCCAACAAACCACACCACCCACACCCCAAAACCCCCCACCCCCCCCACCCCCCCCGATAATAGACACACGTTTCGCCCCTGCCACTAAGAGAACAACCAAACTCACTCGCATGATGCACACACCCCCACGAAACAACAAAACACAACACCCACCCACCGCGACACCCGCAACAACACCCCCCAACCACCCCACCCCCCCCCCCCCCCCACACACTCCCCCACAATACACCCCTACACCCCCACACACACAAAACCCCAACCCCCACCACCCCCCCCCCCCCAACACCAACCACCCCCCCCCCCCCCACACCAACCAACCACAACCACCCCCCCACCACAAAAGAGGAGAACGGGAACCACCCCACACACACCACACATCCCACCCCCCCACTACCCCACCACCCCCACACCACACCACCCCACCTACCCACCACTCAAACACTCCCCACACCCACCCCCCACCCACCCACACACACACCCACACCCCCCCCCCCACCCACCCCCCACCCCCCCCCCCACACACACACACCCCACCCCCCCACACACACACACCCCGCTTCAAACCAAACCCACACCACCCCCCACAGACCCCCCCACCACACCACACAACCCACCCACGCACCCACCCCACACCACCACCCCACCCACCAACACCCCCCAAACCGATCCTCCTCCACACAAAACAACACCCCCACCAACATAACACCCCCCCACCCACCACAAACCAAAAAACCCACCCACCCCAACCAACAAACACCAACCCCCCCCACACACCACAACCCAACAACAAAAAACCCCCACACCCACCAACCATAGCCCCCCCCCCAAACCACCAAACCCCCCCCCCCAAACACACAACCCACCCCCCCCACCCCACCACCTCGAACTACAACCACCCCCCACCCACCCAACACCCCCCCCCCGCCCCATCCCCCGCCCAACCCCCACAACCACCCCCCCCCCAACCACCACCCAAACCCCCCCCCCACAAAAACCACCCACACAAACACCAAAACCACCCCCACAACCACCACACCCCCCCCCACAAACCCACCCCAACACCACCACACCACAACACAAAACCCCTAACACCCCCGCCCCCCCCCCCCACCCCCCCCACCCCACACCCCCACCCCCCCCCCACCCAAAAAACCAACAACCCACAAGGACTCATCTCCGCCCACATCCCCCCCCACCCCCTGCCCAATTTTCCACTAGGCACTCGCCACACCCACCACAACACAAACCCCACACACAACACAAACACACAAAACCAACCCGCAACCTACCGGAGACCACCCACCAAACAACCAGAGGACCCAAATCGCCGGCAACAACACCACCCCCACAACACACAACCACAAACCACCACCACAACCAACCACCCACCCCCCATTTTCCACCCAAATTCCCTGCTCCACCCCCCCCCCCCCCCCCCCCAACATGCCCCCTCGACACACCCCTGAACACCAACAGAACGGATCCTCTATACCTTCGCCTACTCCCAACCCCTAATAATAGGAAACCAAACAATACACACACACCCCACAAAGACAGGCGGAGACCAAAAAACACACCGCCCGCTCCCACACAGACGAACCCACCCAAGCTAACAACAAACCACGAATGAGACTTGCCCCCACCCACCAACCCCTACGAAACCCCACACACACCAGATCTCACCACCTGGCGACCCGTAACCCGCGCACTCATCCATTTATAACCAACGCCAGCCACAACACACCAACACACACCAACAGCCACACCACCCAATAGTAACACACACCACCACACACCCCAACCCACCCACAGCCCCCCCAACCCGACACTCACAGCTCTCTTAAACCACACCACCACACAAACACACACATGCTTACCCCCACACCCCAACACCACCACACACCCCCCCCCACACCCCACACCACCACCCCCCACACCCACACCCAAGAACACCACCCCAAACGCTACACACACCCCCCCCCCCCCCCAACCCCCCCACCACCCCCCCCCCCCCACACACCTCTCCACACCCCGCCAACCTACTACCCACCGACCCCCCCCCAAACACCCACCCCCACCCACACCCCCCACCACAGATACCCACAGACCACACCCACAACCCCCACACCCCCACCAAAACCAACACCACAAACCCCCAACACCCACCACAAACAACCAAAACCACCCCCCACCCCAAAAAACACCACACACCACCCCAACACAACACCAAAACACAACACAACACCAACCAAAAAAAACACACCCACCCCCACCCACCCACACCCCCCCCCACACACACACACAAACAAACACACAAACAAACACACACACGAGCCGGCATTCCCCCCAACAGACTCCCCCCCAACCACCCAAACACACCCCAACCACACCCCCTGCAAACAAACAAGCAGTCCCCCCCCACCCATGTCCCTCCCTCCCCCCCCTTGCTGTGGTTGGGAAACGACAATCTGAGTCACCAACATGCCCCCCAACCCCTCCAAGAACTGAATCCAAACCATAGCCATGTGGACTCGGCGGCCCTCGTTGGCCAAACCCAAACACACAACCACCCCCACCCGAAATGGACTCGCTACCTCACCCGCTGTCACAGCAGCGCACCCCTCGCGCCCGCCGCGGCCGCAGGTTACAAAAACCACCCAACACAAGTATACACAATAACTCTGCACATTAAGCATGACCCACCTGGTTAACAATGTGAGGGTGCAACCAAACCCCCCACCCCAACCACCCCAACAAAAAACCCACCCAAAAACCAACCACCCACCACACGGCTGCGAAAGACCACATCGGCACAACCACTCAACACCAACACATAGAATAACCAAACGAAAAGATCCCACATTCATGGGAGCTTGTTTCTGTGCCAGAATAAAAGGGAATAAAATGTAATTGCATTTACTTTATTTCTTGATTTCTTTATATCACAGAGTGACTTTTTATCTTGCAATTGCAGCTTTATTTCTTCAAATTGTGACTTTGTGCAATGTGACTTTAAATCATGTCGCTGTGACTTTTTTGTAATTACAAATTAATTTAGTGCAATGTAAATTCATTTATCACAACTTCACTTTTCACTTTATTTCTTGTAATTGTGACTGTATTTTGTGTAACGTGAATTTATATCTCACAATGTGATTATATTTCACAATTAGAACTTTTTCAAAAATGTGACTTCACATCTCACAATTGTGACTTTCTCATAATTGCGAGATTTTTTTGTGTAATGTGAATTTAAATCTCACAGTAGGTCTTTGTATCTCACAATTATGACTGTTTCTCATAACTGCGACTTTATATCTCACAATTCAGACTTTATATCTCAGGGCCATTTCTCAAATTGTAACTTTATATCTCACACTTATGACATTATTTTTTGTAATTGGGACTTTGTGTAAAGTGAATTTATATCTCACAATGTGACTTTATATTGCACAATTATGACTATTTCTTGCAGTGTGACTTTATATCTCACTATATATATTTTTTTTTAATTATGACTTTATTTAGTGTAATGTAAATGTATTTTTCTTATAATGTAATTTTACATCTCACAGTTGTGACTATTTCTTGAAACTGTGATTTATATATTGTGTAATGTGACTATATCTAACCATGTCACTTTATATCTCACAATTACTACTTTACTTTTTGCAATAACGACTTTGTCTCACAATTGCAAATGTATTTCTCACATTATGACTTCATATCTTACCGTTGTGAACTTATTTTCAAAACTTTATCTCACAATTAGCTTTTTTTTAATCTGATTATTTCCTTAAACATCACTTGCATGGTGTCAAATTAATACTTTTAGTTTTTTTCCCCATGCAAGCTTCAGTATGATAACAACAACAAAGTTGCTTGGCCAGAAAGTCTGTCAGAAGTTAGTAGAGTTGAGTATAAACAGATAGCGTTTATACTTCTGGTCTTTTGTCTGTGGCAGTGAGGTCAAGATGACAGTGACAGGAAGCTTTTTTGGATTTCTACATTTATGAAGAAATACTAGAAAAAGTCACGTTTAACAAACTAGCGCCTGACTTCACAGACAACATAAGCCAGTTTGTTCTTAAAGTCTAATTAGCCGTGGTCGTTTCTGTGCCAAAAGACAAGAACTTCTGTAGCACAAAGAGAGACGAGAATGCCCCTTAAACACCTCAGAGATAAAGAAATTGCAAACATGGTTTGTCAGTTTACCTCTAATGTTTGCACAAAATCTTCACACCTCCACTCCAGGAAAAGATGAGAAGTTTCCCAAGGCCTTTTGTAGGTTGCTTAGCCATGTATGTGATCACTGCTTTAATGTAAAAGTGATTTGGTGAATATCGCCTGACTGGTAAGTTGTGGCAGCCATAACAGAACTTCGTTTTGACTAAGTTATTGAAATATATATATATATATGGGCCATTCTACAGAATTGGTCCAAAGTCAGAGTTGGAAACGTCTTGAAAATTGTTTTTATTTTTCCAAAAATGTGTATGTATGCAAATTGTATAATATCCAAGGTACACATTTCTAGTAATTGCACAGTTAATTCTCATATTGTATTTTCAGAAAGTTTTGGAATATTTGTCCTTTGCCCAAATTTGTCACTACCGAAACACAGTAATACTAATTTAATTAGAAGGGTTATATTGACCTATTAAGATTTTGCTTACATCTACATTGTAAATATATTTTTTGCTTTTTTATTTTAATTTTTTTCAGAGCTAAATCAATAACAATTAAATTTTTTACAATATTTCAAGTGTAATTTATGAGATGTTATATTTTGAATCTAATTTTTCTTTGTAAAAGGCAAAAAGCTGATCATCCTGATTTCAAAGTTAAGGATCCATTAGTTTGAATATACAATGAACCAAAAACTACCATAACATCTTAGTTGATAATTCAGAATACTTTATTTTTGACAAAACATCCCATGTTTCGGTAGTGACTGCACATTTTCGGTAATGCTTTGGTAGCGACCACATCACGTTACAGAATTTTAACTTGCATACTAAAACACTAAACACTAAAAACATACTAAAATATAAAAAAAATTGCATAACTGTACTAAAATTTAGTTTATTTCCCCAAAATATGAGGATTATGTGTTCCCTTTTGACTACCGTACTACCGACCAACAATGATGACATGGTGTTTCGGTCTGACAATTTATGGGTAACAACCAAAAAAAAAACCAAAGATGTCACTTAAACTACTACCAAAACTCCACCAAATGTTTCGGTAGTGACAATTTTGGATACTTTTGATCCTAGCTCAAAGATGCTAATCAGCACATGGTTAGCTAGCACAGTTCTGAACAAATTAAATTATATGGAATAACTCCCAAAAAAGTGTGCTTGATTGCAGAAAAAAAGGTGTTCGGGGGTAAAAAAAAAAAAAAAGTGACGTTTCTTAAAGTTACACACAGATTTTTCTGAATTTTGAACACATTTACCTCAAAATGATGGGGCCTATCTACTCCCCCTGTAGCTATGAGAGACACACATACATATTTCCTGATCATACATGTAGAGGTCTAGTTCATTTCAGTCTCAGCCAATGGACTAAAACATACACTGTTTTGGTAGTGACATGAAAATGTGAGACTTTTTTTTACATAAATTTCTAATTATACAAAGAAAAAAAAAATTTGAACCTTCACTTTTTTAAAAAGAATCAAAGCTATTTAAAAAAAAAAAAAAGAAAAAAAAAATTTTCATCAATCATATTTTTCATAAATGAAATATTAGGTGGTTAGGTTCGTAACAGCCACCTCCCAAAATTGAAAGTACCAATAAATGATTGTGTGTGTGTGTGTATATATATATTATATATATTTAACTTACTAATATTTTAATATTAATTTGTGTTTCAGATAATAAAGATCTTAGTGAACATATAAGATTTGAATACTTAAATGATTTTTAAATGTGTTTTTTGGTTGTATATATATATATATAATCTTTATATACACACACAAAATAAAACAAATAAACACATAAAACAAATATGGTAAGACAAAACAGATCAAATTAACATATTGGGGCAAGTTCATAAAAAATGCACAGCTTTTGCCATCTGTTCCTGAAACATTTTAGTTTTGACAGGATGTGGCGTAGGTGTATCTCGAGTGAAATCACCGTCTCATTTGACTGCATTCGCTATTTGTGACTCAGATGTGAGTTCAGCTTAACAGGTGGTATAAGTTAATCAGAATGCAAGTTGCACTCCTATAACATTTTATTACTCGAACACCTTGATAAAACCAGTGGTTAGGGAAACTTTTAAAGCAGAAGTTACTGCTATAGAGCAAATGTGGTAACACTTATCTAATGTTCTGTATCAGAGGTAATATCGTCGTCACTGCCAGGAGCCAACAGGAGCTTGACGCAAAAAAAAAAAAGGCATGCAGTTGTTAAAAGATCGGTTGATAAGCACATGCAAAGTTGAAAAGCTGTCATTCACTCCTGTATTCGCTTAAGTCCGCATTACAATAAATAAACGAAGCCTCTCCTTCCTATTAGCAACATGCTGTTAACAGAAAGGGGGACGTGCTATTGACGAAGGTCCTAAAAGTTCTGTTATGTTTATGCTTGAAGTGAATAATTTAAATAAGCACATCCAGTGAAAATAAACGCTGTGTGTCGGAGCGAGGACGAATCAAAACGCTCACAGTTCACTTTCTGTATGTGGATGCCGAGCCTTAATTAAACTGCGGAGCAGATAGGATTACTGACTGGTTGCGCATTGCAAGAGCTTGACATAACGCAAGCAAACAGCTTTACAACATCCAGAGTCTGTGCCTTTCCTCTCCCCCTTCCCTCACCGCCTGCCCGAGCACTGATCATGAGAGGGAATCAGAGATCTTCATGCATACTACAAAACTCTCGCCAGTTGCTTACCGAACCCTTTTATTGTGAGATTTTATCTATTTATAAGTTAATATTTAGTTATTTATTTATTTTTAAAAATAAAGTTTTTTAATAAATTAAAAAAAAAAAAATTAAAAAATAAAACAACGCACAAAAGCATATGCAATCAAAAGTTTGCACTAAAACAGATCCTGAAAGACATCTTCGATCAATCTAGGTAAGTTAGAGTAAAACCATCCATTTAAACCAATTTGAAATGAGTTACTGAGGTGAAATCAGTTTCATAGACTACATGAGCACCAACCATAAATATATGTAGCCTTAAAAAAAAAAATTACATTATAAACTTAATTTTAAAAAAGAGCTTTACTTACATAAGTAAAAAAAAAATATGCATTTCTTTTTGTATATAGAGTTTTAAGGTGAAATTAGGATGCTAAACAAGTCGATTTGATTACCACAATACATTTATGCATAAAGGAAATAGGCCCTAAATTACAAATTAAATACAATTTAAAATGTATGTTTTCTGTTAGTGTAAGCCTAATGGAAGTCAGGCAGGTTGCAATATCGCCGTGTACTTCACAAATGTAAACAATTTAGGGATATAATGGCGATTTCCAGATTACTTTATTTTGTAGAAGACAATTATTATATTATTTTTAAAGTCTGAAACATGTTTTGAAAAAAATAACACTTTAGACATTTAAATAGAATGTGTTAACACTCCCCGGTCTCCCCTTTATAAATGCTAAGTGTGACCAAAAATACAGAGACCTGAGCTGTTTTTAATCAGTAAGGCATGGCCAATGTTTGCATCAGGCCTATTATACACAGACAAACTCTGCACTGAGCACAGAACTCTGTCTCCTCCTATCGGTCAGTTTCATGACGGCACCATCTCCGGACTGCATGGAGCTCGATGAATAGATGCAACAATATTTGCAACTTCTCCAAACATGTCGAAAAGAAGGAATTAGTGCGAGTGGAAAGCTCTGCTGAGTCACTGACTGAGTAACACTTCCTTGAGCCAAGCTTTCCAAAAGCAGTCACTAAATAAACGAATTAAAGCCAGTGGCTTGAATATTAAGCCCGTTTGATTGTTTGCATTCGCTTGATGTCTTGCGTGGTGTATGTAGTATTTTGTCCGACCCTAAAGATAAACATTTTCAAGCTGCGTACTGGCGCACACTTTCTCTTTTATACAGCAGTGGGAGTTTTCAGCAAGCACTTGTGATTAAAGTAGATTTCTCAAATGTTAAATTGTGGGTGATAATTATTGAGAGTGAGAGAGGGATGGGCACGAGCAGGCATCGTTTTCCTTGTCGTCACAGCGCGTGCAGTTTAAAAGCCCGTGCGCGCTCAGCTGACAAACCAAAGTTCGTCCCTCTCTTGGAAATACAACACGAGAGCGCACGGGGAGCGCTTGCTTTTGCAGACACCAGCAGAAACAGTCACACGCTTGCCCTCTGAAAGCGAGCGCCGCGATTCAGTGGATTTGCAGGAATTAATAGCTGGAAAGTATTTTGGGGAGGCGAAGCGTTCAGTCGGGACTGCCGTACGAATTCTCTGAGATTGTCCATCTACAGTCTGCGCATGAATCTACTAGATCCCTTCCTGAAAATGACAGATGAGCAAGAGAAGTGTCTGTCTGATGCCCCAAGTCCGAGCATGTCCGAGGACTCCGCGGGCTCCCCGGGCTCCGGATCGGGCTCCGACACGGAGAACACCCGCCCGGCCGAGAACAGCCTCATAGCTCCGGACGGGACGCTCGGCGAGTTCAAGAAGGTCGAAGACGACAAGTTCCCGGTGTGCATCCGAGACGCGGTGTCTCAGGTGCTGAAAGGGTACGACTGGACGCTCGTGCCCATGCCGGTGAGAGTGAACGGCTCGAGCAAAAACAAGCCACACGTGAAGAGACCGATGAACGCGTTTATGGTGTGGGCGCAAGCGGCGCGCAGGAAGCTCGCGGATCAATACCCGCACCTCCACAACGCCGAGCTCAGCAAAACTCTGGGCAAACTTTGGAGGTAAAGGCTTTTCTTATGAAACATACATGTCTATTAGAGTTTAAAATGTATTTGCAATTAAATATATTGCATTAATTCATATGCATAAGTACTAAATGGATGCATGCAGGATGCACAGTAGTAACAGTATGTACTGTAGGGAAAGATTCATTGCTGTACTCATTGGCAGATTGCTGAACGAGGGCGAAAAGCGTCCCTTCGTGGAGGAGGCTGAGCGCCTCAGGGTTCAGCACAAGAAAGATCACCCCGACTACAAGTATCAGCCCAGGCGGAGGAAGTCGGTGAAGAACGGCCAGAGCGAGTCTGAGGACGGCAGCGAGCAGACTCACATCTCCCCGAACGCCCTCTTCAAAGCCCTCCAGCAAGCCGACTCGCCCGCGTCCAGCATGGGAGAGGTGCACTCGCCCAGCGAGCACTCAGGTGGGCCATTTCGAGTTAATCTCAGTTTTTGTTTTCCCTTCCTTCGCTCTTGCGTCCCCTGTGCGGTGCTTAACTCGCTCTCTAACTTCTCTCCCCTCCTCCACCGTTTCCAAACAGGCCAGTCCCAAGGGCCGCCCACTCCTCCCACCACCCCAAAAACTGACGTGCAGCCAGGCAAAGTGGATCTGAAGCGAGAGGCCCGTCCGCTTCAGGAAAGCACAGGGCGTCCGCTCAACATCGACTTCCGCGACGTTGACATCGGCGAGCTCAGCAACGATGTCATCGAAACTTTCGATGTCAACGAGTTTGACCAGTACCTGCCGCCGAACGGGCACGCCACCAACGCGTCCTACGTGGCCGGCTACGCCACCTGGATGGGGAAGCCTCAAAACGGCAGCCCTCCAAACGCCCAGCTGACTCCACTCGGGACGGGCGGCGCCGGGGATCAAGACCAACCGAGAACGACGCACATCAAAACCGAACAGCTCAGTCCCAGCCACTACAACGAGCAGCAGCAGGGCTCGCCGCAGCACGTCAGCTACGGCTCCTTCAACCTCCAGCACTACAGTACTTCGTTCCCATCAATCACCCGGGCGCAGTACGACTACTCTGACCACCAGGGCGGCGCCAACTCCTATTACACCCACGCTGGAGGTCAAAGCTCCGGCTTGTACTCCACCTTCAGCTACATGAGCTCCAGCCAGAGGCCCATGTACACACCCATCGCTGACACTGCCGGGGTTCCTTCCATTCCCCAATCCAACCACAGTCCCCAGCATTGGGACCAGCAGCCGGTCTACACACAGCTGTCCAGACCCTGAGGACTCGCCGTCACGCGCCCACCGTCGAGCAGATACGCAGCAGAGACTGACGGGACTCATTCCGCACCATTCCACTCTCTTTATTAAAACACAAACTTGAATGCCCCACCCCCCCACCCCCACACACAGACACACACAACAATGAAAATGTAGAAAGAAAGCTGGACTTCAAGAAACCGGCTCCAATGTGCCTTTTAATCACCATTAAAATTGTGATTAGAATATATATATTTTTAGCCTTGTTTGCAAGAAAAGAAACATTTTTGAGAAATGATTCCTCTGTGAGGACTTATTGATTATTGATACTTTAATATGTACTGTGTATGTTTTCTTAACATGTTCTTTTTTCGTATTTTCGGACTTCTGTGTTTCTTGTAGAAAAGTCTATTTTTACTAAACCACTCTTGGTAGTCATTCCTTGTTTTTCTCCCACCTTTTTCCATCAGTAACACCCGTTATTGTCTCTAGTCCTCGTGCGGTGCATTTTATGTTTTATAGTTTGACTCTGTGCCCTTTATTTATGTTCCTGCAAAATATCATCCCTATCCAACCTTTTTTTTCCTTTTCTCGTTCACGCTTTTATCCCCAACCAGCATCAGTGCCTGTCAAATGTTGGAAGCGAATTAGCGGGAATATCTACGTGGCAGCGGCAGCTGAGAATTTACTGAGTGTCTAACAGCATGTGTCGCAGCTCCGGGAAGTGCCCTTTGACCTCTGCTTGTCATTAGCTGCCTGCAGTCGTGCAGGTGTCATCTTACAGCCCCTCCTTCTGTATCCCATTTTAACCCCTTTAATTTATTTATTAGTATTAATTTTATTTCAAAGAAATTATTTGCATTTTATTCTTTAATACTTTATACAAAAAAAAAAGAATTGTTATTTTGCGCCTCTGAATATGGTGTCATGTAATCCAACGGGCCATTTAGACAGAGGGCTGGTACTTAATATGGTAAAATTCTGTATTCATCATGTTTATTTATCGTATGTAGATTTTTCTATTTTAAATGTTTATTTGTCTTTATTTCTAACCAGTTGTGTCATGCACAAAATACTGTTGCAGTTTCTAAAATAACTGGAAGAGTAGTCTTTCGTTTGGAAAGTTTTACGATGCTCTAATTTGAAGCTGTAGTTGTTTTTACGTAGTTAGTTAGTTGGCATCTTTCTTTGTTATACATTTTCCCTTTCCGATTTTGTGCTTTACTCAACTTCAGTGATCTCAGTACTGATGTTGGTATCTTTTTTACACAAGACTGAACAAGTTTTTTGTCTTTAAAAATTTAACATTTTACTGCCTTTGAAGAAGCTCATCTTTTGTATTATATTTGCAATAAAAGTGAGAATAAAACGTAAAACAGACACCTACGGCTTGTTATTGTCTGACGTCGGCTCATAATCTGTGTCCAGTTACATTTCTACAGCACTAAGCATGGATATGTATGGTTTGTGTTTAGCCTTAGGGGGTGGAACATCTCTGGCAATGACGAGCTTTAGTTTTCTTACGTAAGCATTGCCTCCCTCTCACAGATGAAACAGCAGGAGGGCCCTATAGTCAGCACATTATAACACTCGTATTGTTAGTGTGAAAAAGGAAAGAAAAACAGCATTTGGTTTTCCTATGTGGTTCCCTAGGTTCGTTCCTCTAAACGGTCAGCTAAGGGAAATACTGACAAGTCCGTCATGCCAAAGACATCATGTTCTACCAATTTATTGTAATTTTGAGCTCTATTATGTGATTGCGCCATCTATGCTGGTATGTGATTACAAAACCAGAAACAACAAACATCTTTTGGCTTTAACACTGTAGAATCGTTACAGTCTCATATTTTGCAAATAATAAAGTAGTGATGCCGAATATACTGGCTCGCTTGGCCTCAGGGTTTCTCTGTCTGATCGCGGTCACTTTCCATTCTTCACTCAATAAAAACAGCATACATGCACAGATCCCTTTGTAAATATGGGATAGTATTAATAAACATCGAATTCGTATGTGAAGGAGAGACGACAGGATCAGCAGCCAACAGTGGAGGGTCAGGGGTCCATTAGTCGCAGCTGTTTCAATACAGGGCCAGTTATTTATGTTACCATATGCACCGAAATTATTATGCCCACAAAACTAACATTTACCAAGGATATGGGATGGGACATTTCTATGTAAATTACGCAGAAACTATCTATCTATCTATCTATCTATCTATCTATCTATCTATCTATCTATCTATCTATCTAACTATCTATCTATCTATCTATCATCTATGGCCATATATTCTACACTACCGCTGAAAAGTTGGGGAAATTAGTGATTTTATTTAAACTGATCAAATGACAATAAGGACTTGTACATTGTTACAAACATGCCTATTTCAAATAAATGCTGTAAAATGCATTTTTTTGCTGTAAAAAAAATCTAATTCTATCACAGTTTCTGCAAAAAATAAGAAGCAGCACAACGTTGTGCAAATCAGCATATAGAAATAATAACAAAATTATTAGAATTCGAATTATAAAAAAGAATATAACTATATATATATTAAGTTAATATATATTTTATTTTTTTTTTTTTTTTTTTTTTTTTTTTTTGCAGTATTAGCATATCCCTGGCCTTCCAACTTTAATTGTAATTACCCTTCCCTGCCATTTAAAATCGTGATAACTTCATTTTATAACGATTTATAATTATATAATTATTTTATTCACAGCTTGTCAGGCTGGTAAAAACCGAATTCTTCACATAAATGTGCCAAAAATGCCAAAAGCTCACCTCAGAGACCCAGACTGGGGCAGAGGAAATAGTGGAATGACTGAAAGCAAGTGACAGAGAGTCAAATACAGATAAAGAATGTGAAAGGGACCTCTCTCTTGAAAGGAAAAGAGAGCGCAATAGACATTCCAAGGGAGACACTCAATGTGCCAGTCTGTAGAAAGCCATTGAATGGTCACTATGATGCAACAGACCGAAAAAAGACTGAGACCGTTTTCTCGGCTTCTGCCATCGAGTGGGAAAGAACTATGCAGCTCCCCTGATGAAAACGTGGTGATCGGCATCACTGTCACCTCTCTCAAAAAACACTCAACAGAGACGAGGTAATCTAGTCACCCAGAAAGTGCCGACCCCATGTGCTAATGGCCCCCTCATTTCAATCAATATGTCTTATTATTGATTACGGTTATAAAGTAGAGACTGAGGAATTTTACATAATAAATGTAGCCGTTCCTGTGCTTTTTATTGTGTAATAAAAGTGGTAATATATTTTACTGACATTCTGGGGGGTGGAAAAAGAAACATTCAAGAGTTCTTAATGAAACATCAAAACAAAAGTTTGAGGTGTACTTGAGGTTTCTCCAGACCGGATTGTACCGAACACCCTCACGCACCCTCAGGACAGCTGAGCGGAAACAGAGACAGCGATGGAGTGGCCCATTCTGTGGGCAGTTTTCCCAGGAGAAGCCCATTAATATTCCAAGGAGACGGTGTGCAGGGAATCTCTCTCCGCTGAGCCCAATGGGTGGTCCTTTCAAATGCAAAATAAGAACACAAAATAAGGTTGAAAAAGAGGAATCTGGCAACGTCCCACTTCACTAACAAAGCAACCATGAAACATTTAAAGCATAAAATGAAAAACGACACACACTTACATGACCAAAGCAGGTGGACTGCAGTATCAAGTGTGGTATTTCTGTGAGAAAATACAGAATTCGAATAAGTTAAGCTGGTTTTTACAGATAAATGATGTATGATTCACTGTATCCTTGCAGAAACACCCCCTGAATTACAAAGTAGGGAGTGCCGGGAAAATGTAACACGGTTTCTGGGGTGAGATGTGTTATATTATTCGGAAAAATCACTCGTTTAATAAGCGCGAGCAAAGTATGCCTCGACAAAAGTGCCCACACAGCGAGAAATATAGCAGTCATTATCAAATCATTTCACTGTCCTACCTTACTTAGTGAAAGCTATATGCAACTTGGAAGGCGGATCAACCGGTGTTTTAACAAAATCTATAAAATACAAAGAGAAGCGAAATTAGACCCCCAAAAGGCTTAAATAGAAATAATAAGGGTGAGTAGTAGAAGGCAGATGTACATGCTGCAAACGACCTCAGAGCGCTGAGGAGAGGTGATTAAAGCAGCCCAAAATGAAAATTTTTTGGTTTACCTAATATAGGTGTGTACGCAGTTTTATTATGTATATATAACTCACACACACACTGTGACAGAGAAAAGAAGATATGTTGAAGTTATGTTTGACAGGTGTATGACAATATTTACATATAATTAATAATTATATATAAAATATTAAAATATAAGACACAACATTATTTTTCTTAAATATATACATGCATGTGTGTGTATTTATATATACATAATAAACATACACCTTACACACATATATTATGTAAACTAAAACTTTTATTATGCGATTAATCGCGATTAATCGCTTGACAGCACTCAAATATATACATAATGTTGTATATACAATAATGTATATTACACAACATATAATACAACTGTCATTGGAGTGCAATTAGTTCAGGACTATAAAATAATATTACCAGATGCAACTTTTGATTTTAAAAATGCATTATTAAATGTTGAAAGTGACATGAACTAAGATTTCTAAGCATTTCATGGTAACTATTAATGAATGAATTCTTATTGTATTGTAAAGTGTTACCAACATTTTTGGGGATGAACAGAGGATTGAATTGTACTTGCACATACCCGATATGACAAGAGTAAGTGCATAGAGTCTTCCCTGCTCTCCTGTAAACAAGAAAATATTCTATTGACAGGGTAAGTAATTATTTTGTGGCCTCGTTTTTCATTGCCATAAAAAGCCAGTCTACTCTGTTGCATCTGCACTGAACTCATTAAAAACATCAGAAGCAAGAATTTGCTTATTCAAATTTCAGCCCCTGGGGTGAGCTTGTTTGCTTATGCTGCGCTAAAAAGAATACAGTACGATGCTTGGTTAAAAACGTATGATCTCTCTCGGTCTCTGCCGTATTATCGTACTGGACTTTTCCACATGGGCTCTGGCAGCATGCAGCATCTCTCCTCTCCAGACCTGCTATACCCAAAGGATCTCACCCCTTCGCCCCCACATAGCATCAACCCATTGTCATCGTCCCCCAGGAGCCCCACAAAAGGGACTATTTGACCTCCGAACACACCCCCATTTCCTCTCTTTTGAAAGTGTCCTGGCCCACAGAAAGTCTCATTGTGACTCAAAGGAAACTGTACATCAATAAAAGATGGCCAGCCAAAGCTCATAGAAAAAAGTGAAGAAAAACACTCGCATTTCACCCCAGCTGAAATTGACGGAGTGGGCCACTTGTTTCCTAGCAACAGACGCCTACAGCACGGGAAGTTGCAAGTTCACAGTTCAGTTTGGTGTGGCCGGACTCCCTCGTTGAATAGATGCCCGAGGTCACATCCTACGATTTATTATTGCAAAAACATTGAATGGCATATACACTTTGAAACATCTCATGCATTAATCAATCTGTGTTAAATATTGAAAGGGACAATTATCATCATTTGCACACCCTCATGTTGTTCCAAATTTGTGGAACACAACGTGAGACGTTTAGCAGACTGTTCACATTGCTCTTTCCCATACAATGCAAATGAATGGTGAACACCACTGTGAAAAAGAAGTGTGCTTAATTTTATTGAATATGCACTTGTAGTGTACTGTAAATATTAAAAGTATATAAAAAAACTGTAATTGCAAATAAGATGATATCAATGAAATATAAGGCCACTTAAAGAGAGACACTTTCATGACTGTTTCTTAACACACTTAAGTGCACTTTTAAAAAGTGCACTTCGCAACAATGCTGAATTAAAAGTTTTACTTTAAAGTACACTTCAAATTATGTTTTAATAATGTTTTGACATGCTTTAAAGTGCATTTATTTTGATGTGTTGACAAACATATTAAAGCACTTGATTATCATTTTAACTTTGGTGTGTTATTTGATATTACATGCTATCACAGAAAGTGAATATATTTTACATGTACTAAAATGCAACTTAATCATTACAAAAGTGTAATTACAAATACATTAACATACATGACACAAATTTCACAGAAAAAAAACATTAAAGTACAATAGGAGTAATTATGAAATTACATATAAAGATGTATTTCTATTAAAGTAGGCCAAAACAAAACAAAAAATTTAAACTACATGCATTTAATCAAAAAATCAAATGCATCCAAAATAAAAGTTTTTGTTTACATAATATATATGTATGTTATTTGCAGATAACATTACAGCACACATTACAGTAATCTTTGAAAAAGATTACACACACATGCATTTAATATAAAATTACATTTTCATTTAATTGTAAATATCTTGTAAATAAAAAAAACCCATACTTCAGCTTGCATTTAAAGCATTTTGTTTTTAATTTCCGTAAAAAGTACTCTTATTAAAAGTATGCAAAAATGTACTTCTTTTTCACAAGGGCAAATACTGTAAATCTTTAAAAATGACAAAATGCACCCTAAAATGGTATCACGACCCATCCTGCTTATGTTTTTTAGATGAAAGATTAGAGTAAATGTTATATATCAAATTAAATAAGACTCTGCTTATCCACACGACCACCAGTTCTGTCATTTAACACACATTATGCCAAACTCCACTGGTGTCTCGTAACCAATCATGATGCAGCAAATCTGCATATTCAAATGAGATTCGACTAAAATGGAGCACAACATGGAAGCGAGCAAGTAGACAGAATTAAATGTTTTTTCTGGACTTTTCCTTTAAACTGTGACTGTGATAAATTGGGTTTTTAATGGTGCTGTACACTGCATTCCCTTCCCCTCCCATTTCCCAAAGTGCATTATCAAAGGCTCATTATGCAAAGGAATCCCAAAAAGGAAGGCTAAAGGACACTTCTTTTTATCTCTTTGGAATTTAACTGCCGCAGTTCACAGGAATAATGCAAATGAATGAAATGTGTTATCTCAAAATGAAACCAAACAGTGCATTTGGCAAGCGCTTCGAGTCGGTGCCGTGTGTTACTACTTCACCTGATGCCGGCCTGCTTTTCCAGTGCATCAATACACACAAACTACCCTTCAGATGAACTGATATTTTGATGGGTATCGAATGACTCCATCTGTGGGGCTCGGCTAAAAACCACACGGTCTGAGCGGAGCAGATGACATGTGGAGGAAGACATCACACGTGTGACACGGACAACATCTCATATCTCAACACAAATAAAGCCCAGCCATCCACCATATCTTCCCATTCGACTCCTCCGGAGCGAAGAGCATCTTTACCCCGGCTACACACGTATCCCGTTACGGCAGGATGCTTATGATCAGTTCACTAAGTATGATTACATTTAAACGCAGGCTCTCCCAGCATCGGCTCATGTGGTAGAAACAACATCTTTAACCAGGGTAAATACACACAGCACACGGTCCGTACCTCCTCTGTAACCGAGCCCGATTCAGAGGCGGGAAGGAGTTTACATTGAGAGGCCAGTTTGAAACAACTGATCTGCGCGTCTGGGTTTGGGTTCAGGGTTCAGTGCATACGCTGCAAGTTTGGATAGAAAAAAAGGGGTTTTCTGCACACGTCTGCGCTTTTAGAAAATATGATGTGTCTAAATGTAGCAACAAAGCCGCGATGACCCGAGCTGTCCGGAGAGATAAAGGAGCGGAGAGGTTTAGCATGCTCTACTGAGGCGACATGGAAAGGTGTGGACACTGAGTAAGGGAGGGAAGTTGTTTGGACTAGGGGCTTTTACCATGACGAGTGTGGGTTTTTTCATGGTCTTATGGGACTGAAGCAGAGCTTCCATCTGATACACATGCCTGGGTTACTGAAAGTGTCTGCCAGCACCTACAACTAAAACAGAGTCAATCTGGATACAACTTTGTGAAATGCATAAGCATTTGAACACAGATTCCACATTAAATGCATCATCATTTATTATATTTGTATATACGTTTTTCAGATTTTTTTTATATAATCTAATATTTAGTTAGTATAATGAGTCACATTACATACATACAGTAGACTCAACAAAAGCAATATATACTGCATTATATAGGCAAATCTTAGCTGCCTGATCGCCTAGCACTACATATCTGTTTACATACAACATCATCACGAAAAACAATATATACTATCTAGCAAATCTTGGCTTGGATTATTTATATTGTCACAAAATGTAACTATATCATTCAGTTCTTTATATAAAGTTGGATATATACGGACACTCACGGTAAGCATGATAGAAAATTTCAAATGTGATTGTTTATATTATTGCTAAATGTAAACTATATTATTGCACAGCTCTCTATATAAACTTGGATATGTAGTATATATAGTAAAATCACAGAAAAGCGATATATAATATATAGCAAATTTCAACTGTGTGATTGCTATATTGTTGCAAAATGAAAATTAGCTTACTATAGTATACAAATGTTGCCATTATATATAGAGATATATATTATATTATCGATTATATATAGATCATGATATCTATATTTATTTATTTATTATTTATCATAAAAATGTGTATTGTGAAAAGCATTATTAAAATTAAAAAATTGTAATTAATTAATAAATAATTAATTTTAAAAAACGTGATTTCGACGCTCTGAACGTGACATGTAAGGTCGTGCTTATTTATATTTTAAGATATTTATTATTTTTTTTATGCTCATAATTAATGGCCTATTAAATAAACAAAGACTTTATTTGATATTGTCCACAATGTTAACTTTTTCTACTTCATATATTTCAATCAATCTTTAAAAAACAATTTTAAAACAGGAAGTTGTAGTTTTACAGTATAGCTGCTTTTATGACCATTAGTCAAAAAATAAATCCACAACTATAACTGGACAGCATAACTATAGAAAGAGGAGTGGTTAATTGTGACCTTATAGCTCACTGTTACCTTCTTTATTTTCCCACATTCCACTAGTTTCAGTCTCGCGTTAAATAATTAGTTTTGGCTTCTTTGCTGTTTATAACGAATAGCACAACTAGAATCTGTTTGTTGTATTCTTGTATTTTTAATATAAGTTCTGTTCAGAATACCATTACATTTAAAGGATTTGTTGTGGAGTGAGGGAACCTAAAATACATATTTATAGTGTTTACAATTTTTGTAGATGTTTTGTTTACCAATATTTTAATTTATTTCTGAATGTAATAATAAAATGTGATTTATATGTTAGTAAAACAATGCAGTTTTGACCCAGTGCACATTATATTGAGACTTACTAAACAAACATATACAAAAAAAAACGTATTAAAAAACAGGATGCACTATTTATCTAATATGTGTTTTGTTTTGCACTGTGGATTGTGCGATAGACACTCCCTCCGTTTCCTCCTCAGAGAAAACACCCCCATGACTGAACACCACGAACAAGATGTCTGACAGAAACAAATGTTGCTGCTGAAGAACTTCACAGTTGTGGAGCCACACAACCAGGAAGACATCTGACAATCAGGAACGAAACACACACACACACACAGAGGAAAACACGTGTATGCAAACATAAATCATCCGCATGAGGGTTATCTCACCCTGACCTCCATATGCAGAAAACCAGTTGCTTGCACAGCTGGTGAGGCCACTGACTCACTGCAGCCCCGACAGATGCAAACGTTACCCATAATCCCCTATCATCAGAGCAAACGCTCTTTGTAGTCGCCACAGTCTTGATGTCTTGTGCAAAATGTTGAGTTAAACACACACACACACATGAACAACAAGTAGAAGTCCACAATAACATGCCAGCTAATGGAGGATTTTTCTCATATATGCCCTGATGCAGACTGTTTCCCGCCGATAGGAACAGGCTCCACCGGACACCGCGCTCTTGCAGGTGATCTTAGTGCAAAAAACATGGAGCGACCATGCCCCACAAGGGACACGACACAAACAAACCCCCACCAACGGACCAGAGCGCTTTATGTCTTGACGGTGCATATATCACTGGAGATTAGCAGAGGCATGCACTGCACAGCCAACAGATGCAGCAATTTGTCACTTTTTTATCTCTTCCTATCTCACACACACACACTATTCTAAACACTTAATGTGCTTGAGGAAATATGTGTGTGTGTGTGTGTGTGTGTGTTGGTTGCGCGCGTTTTGTGACAAATTTGCGGACATAAATTTGTATAATGACAAAGGTAGGACAGGTATTACAAGGAGAAGGTGACATTACCCCATGTCCCCACTTATCAAAACGCTTATAAATCACACAGAATGGAGTGTATTGAAAATCTGAAATAGCAGAAAGCCTCCTGTGGGGTAGGTTTAGGTGTAGGGTTGGTTTAGGGCAATAGAATATACGGTCTGTACGTTATATAAACCATTATGCCTATGGGATGTCCCACTTTTCACAAAAACAAACCTGTGTGTGTGTGTGTGTGTGTGTGTGTGTGTGTGTGTGTGTGTGGGTGGGTGTGTGGGTGTTGTAAGGGGGTGGGATGCAAAAAAGAAACGCTTATGATTTCATAAACCACAACTTGATAGCCTCAGATATCAGAGACCACCAAGAGTCACACCAGGACCACATGGTGGACTCATGGAAGATGAGCTGACACTGATTACAGCCTCGAACATCTCGGTGACTAAGCAGAAGAGTGGATTTCCCACACATGCACTTGATCTGCATATCACCTGAGGAACTTAGTTCATCCAAACAATTAAAAATTGCTTAAAATGTACTCACCCTCAGGCCATCCAAGATGTAGATTAGTTTGTTTCTTCATGGGAACAGGTTTGGAGAAATGTAGCATTGCATCACTTGCTCACCAATGGATGCTCTGCAGTGAATGGGTGCCGTCAGAATGAGAGTCCAAACAGCTGATAAAAACATCACAATAATCCACAAGCAATCCACACCACTCCAGTCCATCAGTTAACATTGTGAAGCTAAAAACTGTGTTTTTGTAAGAAAAAATTTCATCATTAAGACGTTTTTACTTCAAATCATTGCTAAAATATTCCTCCAGTGAAATAGTCCATCTCCTGTTGTCTCTCACATCAAAAAGTTTTGGACTGTAAAACATCTTGATGGATTTTTTTCTTACAAACATGCATTTTTGGGTGATCTACTAGGCTAAAAACATGGAGAATAGCATATACATGCTGCATTCTGCTCTGGAAAATTTGTTTGTAGAGTAACGTCGTTCTTTGAGTGTCTTTAGTGCGGCCCTAAAACATGGGCTTAAAATATCAGTGCAGACACAACAGCTGAACAAAGAAAGACAAGACGCCAGGTGAGCTATAGCTGAGCCAGGCAAGCTCAACCATCCTGTTTTTGACATTTAGCACTGGGTTTCTGTAGCCCACTGCAAATCAGACGGACAGCAGGAGAGAACGTGATTGAGAAGTCAGGGGGTTTATCTTCACACACATCTTCACTACTAAAGCCCACAGATTTTTCTACCTATTTCTAGTTCCTATTCTCATTTATTTCAAAATCATTCAAAAGATTAAGCAAGCAACTGTGACTGAGAGCGTTAACAACCCCAAAAACGCATCTGTCTTTCTGGACACAGAGAACAGTTGGGAACTGCATGGTGGCAAACGTGGGTTTGCTCTAATGCCCTTGGCAGACAAGCTAGCTGGATTGAGCACGTACTTCTCGTCTCAGATTCATGCTGAAGAACTGATTGTTTGTGAAGCAACAAATGTGATCTAGGCTGAAGTTTTACTGTGCCTAATCTTCTTTCAGAGGTACAGAGGGTCTCGAGTCCCTGGCCCTTTCATTTCACAATATAAAACCTTCTGGTGATCAAAAAAAATAAAGAAAAGCTAGATTATATATATATATATATATACGATAAAAAAAAAAAAAAAAGGTATCACGTTTGCACCAAAACAAATATGAAGCAGCACAACTATTTTCAACATTGATAATAATCAGAAATGTTTCTTGAGCAGCAAATCAGCATATTAGAATGATTTCTGAAGATCATGTGACGCTGAAGACTGAATTGATGCTGAAAATTCAGCTGCGCATCACAAGAATAAATTATATTTTACAATATATCCTTTACAGCTATTTAAAATTGTAAAAATATTTCATAATATTACAGTTTTACTGTATATTTGATCAAATAAATGCAGCCTTGGTGAGCAGAAGAGACTTATTTCAAACATAAAAAACACACACAAAAAAACTGTTGAA
Source organism: Sinocyclocheilus anophthalmus (assembly GCA_018155175.1). NCBI lineage: Eukaryota > Metazoa > Chordata > Actinopteri > Cypriniformes > Cyprinidae > Sinocyclocheilus > Sinocyclocheilus anophthalmus. The sequence goes on along the minus strand of JADLZN010009280.1, from coordinate 155,919 downwards.
TATTAGTGGCCCATTCATTTTCTCCATTGGTATTACAAAAATGTATTTACTCGCCATTAACCAGCTCTGAGATAAATCAAAGTACTGCAAACTTTTATTTGGAACAAGAAAGTATTAAAAAAAAAAACCTTGAACTTGTCAGAATGAACTATAATCCCAAGGAGCACTGCAAATGCCAATATAATCAGAAACAGTTATACAATATAAAACTCTAATTAATATAATTACACACAATTATTTATTTATTTTTGGTGCTGTTCCAGTTGCCATGGTAACAATTACTCAAATTAATGTATCTCGCTTGAGGATTATGGGTAGTGTATTTCTTCACTTGGAATTTAAAAGAAGACGATGAAGAAGAAGTAGCAGAGCATATTAGGTCTGTTTTAAAAAAATGCATACATTATTTCTTCAAAAAATAAATTCTCTATGGAGAAATTTAACAGGATTTTTACTGCTGTGCTCTATTGATTTACATCATCTTAATGAACATTCTCCCTTTCCCATCCTTCTGTTTTCATGCTGTTTTTGCTCTCACTCTTGTTCAGACCAACGGACTCCCATTTCTGACCTCAGTCTTGCTTTCTTATGTTTGTAATTTTGCCTCTTTACAAGCACAACAAGACCAAAACAACATTTGGTCTCCAGATTTACCTCCCTTATGATTTTCTCATCCACAGCCTCGTCAGAGCGCCTCCTTGATTATCTCGTCCATGCTTGAACACCACTGAAAAAAAGAGCAACCAAAGACACGGTTGAGAAATTGGAGAGAAGACGATTACTCAACCAACAAGTAGTTGCGTATGGAACGGGATATCCTTTCACAGGTCAGTGCTTTAAAGCTGGCAAAAATCTGCTATGTTATTAAATCTCATTTAAGAACAGACACCACAATCAGAAAGCATCTGATAGTAATAAAGGAGCAGTGGAAAAAAGCTGAATGTGTTGGAGACTGAGATAATAAGTGTGTTTCACGAACAGAAAATTGACCCGCTCTGTGTAGAAAAATATTCTAATCAACGACCGTAACTTGATCATTTACATTGCTCCAATAATGACAAGCATGTGAGAATAATATTTAAGAGCTCATTCTCTGATTGATTCAACAGAGTCATTAATTCTGAAGACAGCAGAGGTCATCAGCTTTGCCATATTTATTTCCTGTGTGAAATGTGCTATTTCATTTGGAAAAATTCACACTCTCGTTATGCAATTCTGTTTTTTTATTCCAATAGTCAAAATATGCTATCACATTTAATACAGATTCATTGATTCAAGTGTTAACATTGTCAATTTAATTACTGCAAAAAAAAAAAAAAATTTTGTTGATTTGAAGTGTTTGTTTTGGCAATGGTAACAAAGACTAGATGAAAAATGTTCATCATGAAGATAATCAAACAAATTTAAGAGATGATCACTTGATCGTCACGTGACCAATCACTATGGAGCTGCAGAAGAAAAAAATACAACAGTGATCAGCTGATTACATCACAAGAAATGCAAAATTCCAAAACATTCACTAGCACCTATGCAAAGCTGCGACATCAAAGCAAGACAGAGAGAAATATACAGTAAATACATTTTACACTTTAAGAGTCTTCCAAAAATATTAGGACACTGGTAAAACAACTACTACAATATAAAATTAGCAATCTATACTGTTTACTGTGTGGGGGAAAAAAAATCTTAATGGCAACAAAGATTTTTTAATAACACAGGGTGTAGTCACAACATCAGCCACTAGGGCTGATATGCCTTAAGTACACAAACATACACACAAACACATGCATATGCATGTGAATCCATGGCACCCCCAAGGGTTCCCTCCCTCAAGACGCCTGATGATGTAATTCTCATTTGTCATAATGATTGACAGGTAAGAGTGAGTTTAGGATGAGTGACAATTTCTCATTTAGCCCGGTTGAGTTTCGCCCCACGTGTACAACCCTTCAAACAGGACATCGCCCATTTGGGAAGGGGGGATGGATGCCAGTCCCAATTCATCAGTTAGTGAAAGGGGTGTCTGATGGACAGCTAGGGGGTCCTTTCAGTCCAGTGAGAGAGGGTGAGAAAAAGGTCATCTGCTTCTGACTTATAAAATGAGACATGATCCAAAAGCCTGACATGTGGCTGACAGAAGACTGGGGAAGGATGAATACAACACCAAGCATGCAATATCTTTCTAAATATTTTGAAAAAAGGGATATTCTGTTGCATCTGGTTCACCGATAAACCATTACTTTGAGGAAAGTGATTCTGCTATTTGAAGAAATAATGCAATCCAGAAGTTTCTATGGCCCCATGTCCTCTGCACAGAAATGTCACACACACAATTTCCATTGTACCCCAACAGAAAAGATTAAGCATGTTCCCAAATTGGCTTTTCCAGAGCCTGTGTCTGTGTATGTGTGTTTGCATGGACTAGTTATCCATTTAGATTACAGATGGACGAACTGGTAGGAAGATGATGGACATAGTGAAGACCTGGCGAACAGACTGCTGCGAGACTCTTTCTCTCACTCGTGCACATATGCACATACATCTGTTCCACATTAACACATTAAATGCCTCAAAGGTGTTTGAAAACACTGTGGTGATCAATTTCATCTTGAAATAATCTGTGGCTTCGATTGTGCCAAATTCAAATTTATAGCGTGTATGCAACACAGAGGTTGAATTCAGAAAAGATACCATGATAGAATGCATCTACATGTTGGAAAGTCTCATTGCGTTGCATCAGATGCATCTTGAATGTAAACTCATACAGTGTGTGAATGTCCTTACAGATTGTTTCACACATCACAGTTTGACAGGTAGTGTTCCCTGAAGAGTCTGTGGCACCATTTGCCAAACGTCAGATTCTAGCATGACTTATGAAGGCCACCTAAAGCTATGTGACATTCGGTGCTTGTGGCCTTTTATGGTTGCTATGGTGAGGAGGAAGAACAATGCAACCGGACGACAGCGATCTGTCATAGGGGTTAACGTAAAGGACCGGAAAGAGGACCTGAAGATTTCACACCCATTCTCAGTAACAACAACAATGGAGTGCTATGAGTGGTCATTAATCAAAATCACATCTCCGTCAATCCATCAGTCCATCCATCCAACCGCCCATTCCACATCCATCAAACTCACTTTCTGTCTCCAAAACTTCGCCTTCCTTATGTGTTGCACTGTCCACATAGTTATTGAATTTGACAGAATATTAGGCACAATGCTGCATCACCTCCCACTGATCTCACATTCATCATTGTCAGCTTTGCTAAATGCACGCGCTTGTCAGTGATGTGATAGTGGAACTCCTACACGCTAGGAAAAAAATAAAACATTTGGATGAAATGAGTGACAATTTCACACGTCAAAAGAAATTACAAGACAGACCTCTAAGCACCAACAGAGAATTTTCCTGTGTGTGTGTTTGTGAAATGGTGTTTCGTGTGATGAATGAGGAGCTGCCTTGGGAGTTGATCCATCAGGGCCCCAGACAGTCCAGACAGGCCCACATGCTGAGGACCACATTCTCACTGACCACCCTCAGAGAGGCGGGCCACGGTATTGACAGGAAATGACCTCAGCAGCAACCCTCTCAATTATGGTCATATCCATTATAATTGGCTTTTATAGCACGGCATCATCACTCCAGACATAACAACAGATGCACTTTAGCCAGATTAGCTACTGTTGTTGAAACATATGGTCTAAGCATATATCCTTTTTGATAGAACTATTAAAGACATTGCTTATTGTACTTCATAAACTTAAAACACTAAAACCATTATTTAAGAGCATGCATGCTTTCAGATATGTTAAAAGAATGCAGTTTATCACATTACACAAAGTTTTGAAAATGTACCTCTCGGTTAATCATCAGAGCACATGATGCTCCAATGGCCTTTTCTTCTCTCTGAGCCTAAAACACACAGATAATCTATTCAAACAATCAGAGAGATGGTCAGAAAACAATTGGAAAACCATTAGAGAGAGGAAATGAGGTCAATACCCTACTGTTTTAATGATGATGGCAATATGATTATGGTATGTGGTTTTTTTATAGCTTAATAGTGAGGCCGGATGACAGTATACTCTGTTCAGTCAAGCATGAGCACTCCCATCTGCTAGTACGTGATTACTGCTTTATGCTGTGCCCTGACACTTCCACATTATCTCATTTTCAAAACAACCCCCCAAATCTCTCACACACCCGTGATTGCTGCAGATCACGTGTCTTATTTAAATACTGTACTGTAAATCTAGGAGAGGAAATCTGAAGCTAGAGTTCAGCATAGTCCTCTTCCTCAACTCTGGCATCCCGTTGTCTCTTCATATTGCTGTTCTCCTGTCACTTTCTTCATAAACTCTTGAGCAGTGTCTTTGTTCATAAGTGGGCCTCCTTCAGCACTCCTGCAGGGGATTACTCCGGGGAACTACCGGGAGCGAACACTGATCGTTTCCTCCACTCTCCCAGAAATCCATTCCCATCTAATTGAGTCGGGTTTAGAAACCATCACAGGCCAAGCAGGATATGTGTACCCCCAACTCCATCACTTCTTCAAAAATGCCCCAGTGTGGGAGACGTCATGCCAGCCAACAGCCAACTGATCACTTCCATATGTTCTTGTTGTCAGGTTGGACCCTGACGTGCCCCTTTCCTTCTGACTTACGCACATGAATACTTCCACGTACACACTCCTCATCCCCCTTTCACCACACGCTAGTGGAAATAAGAGGACTCTGGGAGCTTCCTGTGCACTTCGTATTCTCCTACTACAGATGAAGGCTATATAGGAGAGCCCCAACAGTTAAGGGCTGCCTTGTGGCTGAGGTCATTATCGTGGATGTTTTGTTTCCATTATTGAGATTATCAGGTATGTACAGTGGATATTAAACAAAATAAACTTTATCTGCCACCTCAGCCCCAAGTCTTAATCCAGGACTTCTTCTAGGCTGTGCTTTCCCACGACGAAACACCAATATTCCCTGTGCAAACAAACGGAGAGGCCTTCGCCTGCTTCTGCTCAAGCACCCCTTGACGGCAAATAATCACCACCATACACCTCACCCTTAATCAAAACACCCCTACAGACTGACAATGGTAGATCCCTGCTTGCTTTGAGGACACCCCACTACTCTCCAGGCTTTGAGAAAAAAGGTTAACGGTAGGGGGAGAAGGACTGAGGATTATCAAAGGAGACTGAGAGAATTCCATGTGTTGGTTTTAGAGAGGGACTGGCGACTCGTCTGTATTAAGAAACCAGGCCGCACCCTCTCGATGTTTTCTGCATTCAGATGAAACAGAGAGGGAGAACATAGAAACAAAAACGTATATCCCCCAACTCCAGGCCACCAAATACACCTGTAATTATGAAGATTTGTAGAAGAAACCCCCCACCCAGCGGTTCATTCGTTTCCCATCTGCACAGCAGCACCTCTTTTGGCCTCTGGATTTTGCTCCTATGCAGCAGACATAAATTTAAAGGTTTATCACTGTCAGATTATGATTATGAGGAAATCTTGGGAAGCAGCCACCACCTCAGCCTTTCATCTAACCATCTGACCATGTGGTGCTTGAGTTACTTCAATGGTTAAGTCACATTCTGATAGAGTAGAAAAGGGAAAATACCCTTTTATTTTGAGATCTTGCGTCAGCAGTCGCAAAGTATCCTGTCATGATTTGTGAAGCTACGCCTGGCAACAGCCAAAGAAGTTGCTGGCTCACAGGCAGCAGAGATTAACTTTAGAGTCTAAAATTATGCTGGAGCTCACCCAATGCTACCTTATCAAACCAAAAAGTCTGAAACTAAGTATACAAACCGTATAGAGTCATAAAGTCAACTGTGCTGCAATAAAAATGACTGACCTGGATTTTGCCCTCATAATGAATCATCTCAGCTTTGTAGGAACCTCATATCATCTCGAGACTACATGGAGATCTTTCAAATTGGCTCAGAGTATCAGAGGTGAAAGCCAGTCACTTGTTACGGTCCCTAATATCAGACCTTCACCACAGTTCAGTGGTCTGGCAATCGCCTCCATATTGAGGAATCAACTCATCTGGACTTACTCTACATACAGTGATACAACATCTTTGAATCCAGTGGGGGATAAGGTTTCACAGCGCTCATTTGCAAGAGAGGTTACACTGCCAAGAGAGAAAGTAGTTGAGTCGGATGCTGAAGCCAGCAATGATTTTAATAGGAAACATCCGTATATGCCAGCCGTTCACCGACATTACACTAATTGCCCTGTTCTGAAATCATTGTCTTGAGCAACACTGCGATTAAGAAGGCAGAGGAAGAGAGTGCGGGAGCTTGTGCAGAATCACAAATGCGAATTCTTAGTAGGGGAGGGCTGCTGTGTTTCCGAAGCGTGCAGGATGATGTGGGTGAGAAATAAACTGACTGGAGGGGTGCTGAAAGCAGCAGAAGGGAACAAAGTTAGGGAGAGCTGATGGAGACCTTGTAGATAAACAAAGGCTGAACTTATGCTTGGGTCAGTTTGTGTACCTTTGTGGCTTTGGATGCTCTGTGCAACCCAGTCTACACTCCTCAGCCAGGTTCCAAGTCCTCTAAATCAGTCGGCGGTTTGGGATCTCACATCATTACCATTTTGAACAGCCTATAAAAGAATTTGAAATGGACGTCTTGAGAATAATAACGAGCAAAGGGAAACAAATGCCATCAAGGAAAAAAGCTGTGAAAGAGTCCAACATATAAAAGCCCTTTTACATGAAGATGTGAAAAAGATGTGAAGACTATGTTGGATGGAGACTTGTGAGATTAAGTAGTCAAACAAAGACAAGATTAAGACCCCAAAAAAACATGTCAGATGATGTCATTCTCCAGTGTCCTCTCACCTTGTGAAGTTTCATGGTCCAGAAATGGCGCTTTGACTTTCTGTAGTGCCGAAGCCGGATCTGGGGCTCTGTTAGCCATGACTCCAACCAGAGTCCTCACTTCTCCCCAGGTGTGTGGCAGAAGAACTGAGGGTTTTGGGCTCGTCATATGGTTCTTATCCTTCTATTTGCCATTAGCATTGGACTGCAGCCCTGACACTTACTCTCTGATCTGCAGTTGATCCGACTCCAAAGGCCGTAGGGGCTTAAGAGCAGAACATGGGCTCTGCCTGGTAATGAGTTTGATAGTGTGGGGGGTCCACTATAACGGTTCTTCCTTACCTGCAAGCTCCTCATAATAAAGGTGCAAATGAGGAAAAGTTGCAGATCACCATGCACATCCATGTCATATGGAAGAATGCACTGTTTTTCTTTGGTACAATCACCTGATATTCTCTGTAACCACTTCTATCCAGACCTACTGTAGGGTTCACAGAAAACCATTTAGAACCACTGAGAACCCCTAACACCGTTTTAGTCAAACTACTCGATCAGATACGTTTTGTGACTAGGTTAAAATGAATCACTGAAAATATCTGATTCAAAAGAACAATTTATTTACAAAACTGGACATGAGTAAAATGCATAGTTGCAAGTGTGCAAAGAGGGCTGAGCAACACTACTGTAGGTGAAAAGAAAGAAAATGTGAATTACCTCAGATTGTGGTACAACAGCAGATGCCTGAATATCAGAATGTTCTTGGAGTGTTCAGGGTTAAGGGGCAGATCCCCGAGGCCCGGGGCTGATAAAGCCATCTGACAGCATCTTGGACAAGGGGAGTACCTCTGCTTCACATTTCCACCATGTCAGAACCCATACTATCTTTGCTTTGGCTTGTTTGCAACTCATTGGCTCAATCATATTTCTATTGTTGCAATGACATTTAATGTCATGTAACTACATCTGTGCTAATGCTATGACTAGTCATACTGGTGTCATCAGTTCTTCTACTCAGACCACCATTCATTTGAAGCTAATAAAGCAGCATGAATACGATACACTTGAGGTTAACCATCTAAAATACAGATAATTATGCTAAAGTCTGAACACCCTGCAAACCTTTCAGGATGATTCATCATTCACTTACAACTTTTTCGAGAGAATATTTTTTTTGGCTTCCTTCTTGTGCTGAATGAGGCACTTAACAGTAGTGAATGTATTGACAAACTGACCAATAGTGACACTGTGTTTTGTTATTTTCTCAGCCCCTCTGTGCTTCAGGCTGTTTCAGTATGTAATTGCTAAAATAGAGTTGACTGCCCCTTGCTGCTGCTGTGCGTCAGACTGCCTCTGCAACCTCAATGGTTTTGGACGCTGTTGGCTCAGTCCATATGGAGGCACTTCAGACAAGGGTTAGCCTAAGCCAGATCTATCCTCAGAAGAAACAGCACCACCCCAGCCACAGACAGTAACTGAGTTGGCATACTAGTAATGGTCTGCTGGCTACCACCACAGTTGCCATTGTAAAGCACTACGACTCAGAAAATAAGACAAACCATGTTTTAGGTCCTTTATTAATTATTTCCAAACTCTTGGGAGATTTTCTGTTACAGTGATAGCAGCTGGAGTAGCAGAGCAGGTGGGACAGGCTGTATGAAACATTAACTACTGCACTTTCTCAGTTCAGTCAAATTTGTGAATGTGCAAATTTGTGAATGTGCTTAAAAATAGAGCACGATATCATTGCATTTTACCAGACAAGTCTAAGGCACTCCCTAATGTGTCATTTATTTCTGTGATGATGTTTGCTTTAAGAGGAAGTGACTGTGAAAATTATTAACAAGCAATTCTACGTGAACACATGAATTTGCAACAAATTTGTATGCACACTCTAATAAGTCTAAGTATGAAACCTAGAATACCAACAGCATTGCATAGAAAGAAAAAAAAAACTTCCTGTTCACCTGAACTTCTCTTATGTGCAGCACCCCTCCCGCTTATTCTGAATAATCATCCCCATCTCAGAACATTATCGTTCACAGGTATAGTTCAGCCAAAAATGAAAAAAATCTGTCATCAGTGAAGATATTTTGAAGAACATTGGGGTCCAAACAACACTGGACCCCACTGACTTTCATTTTATGTACCAACAGAGAATAAAGAAGGTCAAACAGGTTTGAAACTACATGAGGGTGAGTAAATCATTGTTGGGTGAACTATCCCTTTAAGTTCTGCCATTATGAATAATCAATATTTGTCAATAATTTTTTTCTGTCCTGCATGTTTACAGTTCTAGCATATGGTAAACAGCGAAGCTCTTGGCTGAATCTAATGTCTTGGCCACTGTCTCTGTTTTTATAGGCTGATTAAGTCATGCTTTTGTTTCCAGGGTCACCAACATATTTCCCATAATCCCAACACGAGGCTGAGCTAACCAGCTAACGATGGAAACACTCTGAGCTTGCGCTTAGCATGTGTCCAGACCGAGCAAAGGTTTGTTGTGCAAGAATCAGGCAAACCCGGCTCTCTCGGGGTGTGTTCTCGCCACTTTGGTCTCTACAGTGTGCTTAAGGAAGCATGTGGGTCCGCTCAAGTGGAGAACATTGTAAAACATGGCTAAAATGGTGTAAGAACAGTGGAAACCATTGGTGTCCCTTACCAATAGCTGAACACCAAAGTAAAGTGACCCAAACTGCTCCACCCCAAAAATGGGTTCCATATTTTAGCAAAACATCTAATTTCATGGGTGGGTGGGAAGGGGGTGTGTGTCTTTGCATTTGTGCGAGTTTGCACATATGCCAGTTTAGATGCATTAGCTCTCATATTTTCCTCTCTTGAAGAAAACAACTATTTGTGCGACAGGAGCAAAGTGTACCTTTTCTTCAGGAGTCTGTGTGGTGTGACGCTCCACAAACTGCACAGTTGTCATCACTTCCTGGCACTTCACCTAGAGTTCTTCCAAGCCCACTTTCCCAACACACCTTGTTCAATGCTTGCCGCTGCCTTTGTTTGAATGCAAAAACCATTATGGCCTGGCTTTGGTGGAAAGACTTTAGAATAGGGAGTATTGGGAAATGGCAAATCAAATCAGCCTGGCAGCCACCACTCTGCCACTTCCCATACAGTAAGTATGCGCCCCCTCACCCAACACATACCCAGTCAAAACAGTGAGCTCAATGCTTGGCGTAGGTGCCCGTGTGTACGGGACTCCCTTGGAACTGTCAGGTTTGTCCACTGGGCGCAAGCAGCAGAACTGAAACCCAGAATATGTCCAGGGCCCATCCCACTCTTTCCATTGCCACCACTCAACACAGAGGATGTTAAAAACAAGTTGATCACTGGAGAAAACAAACTGCACAGAGATGCATTGTTCACGGGGCCGCTCTGTCATGAAGGAAAGGTCTGGGAAATAGGAGCTGTCTCCATTGAGGTTCCACTGTTAGCGCACATGATGCAAGCGGGCCAGATTCCACAGCATTGATAACATCATTGATTGAGAGCACTTGGAGAACCTGAGGAAAAACAAGCAGTCATTATACTAATTAGGCAGCTTTCCTATTTGTTCAAGATGATAATGCCCTTTCTGCAACAAAACACTACGTTTATCACATCTGTTGTATAAACCCGGTTCAACAAATTACAGGAACCTCAAATTTATGTCGACTCAATGTTAATACCTGAAGAAGATGTGGTTTAAAATGTGGGTGAATGTTTTTTGCAAGTCCCTAATAACTGCTTGTTTAAACCATATTTCCATTTTAATTCTTAAGTGTACTTTTGATTTCTATTGCTCTGTGGCTTTGATTTGTTTATTTTTTTTCAGATTCATACGGTATATATGTCATATGCTCAACTTTTAATGTTTTTAAAACTTACAGTCAACTGTAGCAAATCAGCTCATGGGAAATATGAATAATTAACTATAACTAGTTATAATTAACTATTCATAATTTAGATCCACTGTAGATATTTAGCTGACCCCTCAGGGTCAACCGTCTTGTCAATTCTAAGAACGTTAATTTCCTGGTTAAAGGAAATAACTTTCTTACTGTACAATTCTATAAGTTTGTAACGTAAATCCGCATGATTATTGACTCCGGTTATGAGTAAACAATGAACACGTCAAGTGTGATACAAGTAAGGTTTTATTAACTACATAAACACTTAAACTAGTCTAACATACTACATAAACACATTAAGCCGGTCTAACATACAAACACACACAAACACACACACATACAGTGGTATAGGAAAGGGTTAACGTTTAACTCAGCATAGAAAGAGGCATAAAGAAGGAATTTTATGGAACACTTTGCATATTCAACAGATCTAAGCCTTCAGGGCTACGTCAGATTCTTAGTTCAAACACACCTTTGTATAAAGGTGCAAATGGTACTTAATGTATCAATTAATAAGACTATGTTTGATACTTAGCGAGTCTCGGCGGTTGAAAGAGATTCCTGATGCAAATCTTAAAGCTTCACGTAGATCTTTGCTGAATTCGGGTCGATGAAAAAAAACAGTTTGAGTCAGAGTCACTTGATGAATGGAAAGGACTAGGCCGAAAAAAAGGCCTGGCACAAATGCTTTGGTATCCTGAAACGTTTTCTCACATCATCTTAGCTTCGACTGCGAACCACCGACTGGGTGGGTCCCTGGAGCGGGGCCTTTAAGGTCGGAGAAGATCGCCGCCTTTCAAGATGGGCTTGTCCAAAGAGCAAAATGGAATTTCCGAGCGGGATGTGGCAATTGCTGGAGGGTTTACGACCCTTTGTTCTCTAAGCATGGTAAATTGCAAATGGACTTAAATCGAAATTATTAACGATTCTCAGGGCCCTAATATATATTGCCTATGTACCACCATATAATATACACGCTTGTTTCGATCATACAAAGGCAAATTCATAGATACTAAACAAGGTAAGATTACATATAGTGAAAAGGGATGATCAGGAATGGGTCCCCTCACAAGCATACTAAAATAGTCTAAGAATATCAAAGACAAAATACACAATGACAATAATATACTCAATGGCCTGAAGAAATATGTGTGTTCATTCAAATAACGGTTTTTCTATGAATTAACTAGAACACAGTCATTTCTACTCTGCTTTTCCTTGGGACAAGCAGGGATTTTCCCTGCTTTACATACTTTTGGCCAATAAACCCAGTGATATCAGCGTTGGTTGCCATGCAACAAAGAAGCCTGTTCGACTTCCTGGGGTGTTACGCATTCCGGGGGGAAGGGTCCATGGGTCCTCATATGGCTTGTTAACTGAGGTTACAGAGTATTTGTCATATAAAAAGAGAATATATAGTGTGTTGGATTGGTCCAGACGCTACACAACCTATGATGCAATGCACTGATTAGAGTTGAACAATCCCTAAATTTGCTGCCAGCTGTAATTTGCAGGCCAAAGACAAATTACTAGTTTTCTGGTGACAAGTGCTCTCTACATGAATGCTGCATTAGTACTGCCTCTAATTTGCTCTTTAATAAAAAAAAATGTCAAAAGTTATAGCACATGGGATTGTTATAAATGCAATTGCAGATATAGGATTGGGAATCATCACTCAAATGCATTTTCTTCTGAAGCACTAAATGTGGTAGTGTATCAGAGCAATAGATACACTAAGAAATGGGACCATGTTACACACCCAAACATTCATACGCAACCGCATAATTCATATATTATACATTATATATAACGTAAGGCGAATTTGTGGTTAGCTGTATCACATGTAACTCAGACGCTAGTGGCTTCTTTAACCGTAATACGTTTCTCTTATACATTTTTCCCCCTCTTACTCTATTATTACCAAATGATGCCAATTATTCTCCTCCCAAAACTGACAACCAATGTGACCACTACTGCGTAAATCCCTAGCAAATTTTTTATACCACTCCTTTAATTCGGTTTGATCTCCAGTTTTGACATTTTACAAAACCATTGGTTTGCATATGGATTTTCACAGAGTTCTCGTGGAAATTCCCCCTTCTGTCCGTCAGGCTGTGTGTACAAATGACTGAGTGGTATGACAACCAATGGGAAATTCAAATGTAGACGTATGTGTGTGTGGGTGGATGGCAGCGCAAACGGATACATTTTAATGTTCCCCTTTTTTTCCCATGCAATATCACCCTTGACGGTACAAAATGCAGTGCCAGGCTGTATCTCACTTTCTCACACTTCAGTTTTCACACCTGCCTGTACTAAAAACAAAATGTATGACATCACAAGGCTGCAAAGGAGGCTAAGAAGCATCCGTATCCCGAGGTTACTTTATCTCACTATACAGACAGATTTATGGGCATTATTCAAAATCAAGGTCCTTGTAAACAGCTTACTTGTGCAGTTTAAACGACAATCTGCAGCTAAAATGTATTTATTTATTGGAGATCCAACATATATCACTTATATATAGCAGGCAGTGGTTTGCATCATATGTGAAAGATGTGGTTGTGACATTATAGGTCCTGGGCTGTTTTTCAGTTCAGTCCATTCCTCTTGCCAAACCACACTTACAGAGATCAGGCAGCACAGAATGAGTAAGTGAGATGTGACGCCAGACAGCCAAGACGCATGGTATGCATGGGTACACTAAAAAAAAAAAGGGGGGGGGACAACTAAAAACAACATCACAGAACACATCAGATAGGCAGATAAACTCAAAATGGATTTCTGTGGATTGCAGACATCCTGTACTCAAGCAGCAGTGAATGGAACTAGTAACGCCAAGGTCATGGGTTCGATTCTCATGTGTGGATTAAAAGCGTCTGCATAAGTGTAGAACTATATTTAAACTTGATGTGGAAATAAAACAAGCAATATATTTACTTTTTGTATATCCAGTGCTTTAATTTTCCACAATACTTTGAATTATCTTCATTTGGGTACTTTTCTCAGCCAATACTGATCTGCGCAATTAATTTGCATGTAGTGTAATTCATACAATGACCATTTTTAATCGACTTCAAGTTCTAATCAAACAAACAACAATGAGCAATAAAAGGCAGCAGCAAGCAGAGAATCTGAACCTATGCGTTTTTAGTGATCAGATCACAAAACTGGGTTTGTAAGTTTCCCAAGTCACCCAATTTACTGAACACAAACGTTCCATGGATTATCCGACTGGAATACACCCGGAATCTCCTGTTTCTCTCCCCAAATCCTCACTGGCGTCTCTCTCCTAGTCTGTATTCGCAGGGGAGCTTTAAACCCTTTTTTTTCTCCACTTCACTTCTAATCTGCATTAGCCTTCTTTACGGTGGGAAGCGCAATCGGCCAGATACTTTATTTTTTATCTGTCAAAATGACGGAAAACATTCAGAATGGTTTTAAAATTTGATAAATGATGGAAATGTTCGGTTAACACAACCTCTAATGTAATACGCAAGTGCTGTTTTCCATTTTGCATGTTCGCATGTCAATGCCAGATGTGAAGCCGGCCACTGAGACAAGTCTGAGTTTGGAGTTTTTAACAGAATTAACTGAGGCTTTTATTGTTGTACTTAAACACACAGTACTGCCAAGAGGTTCGTTCTGTGCAGTCAATAAACAAACTCAATCGTAACTGATTTTGAACTTAAGCACTCCACTTCTTCATACTGTCTTTTTTCTCTCTCCGCTGCTTTTCTCTTGGACGAAGATGAGGGACAGAAGTCAGATGGAAAAGTGCCCCCTTTTAAAGTGCATTCTCAAACTGCACTCCAAATTGGTTTCCCTCGACAGGACTTCCCAGTGCATGTGTGAACATTAAACATCAGTGGCAGGCCGGCTCTGATCCACTGGCACTGCTTGTCACTCCCAGCACTGGCAGGCCTGAGCGTCCCAATCAAGGACGCGCGTTGTTTTTTTTTTTTTTTTTTTCTTTCCTTGGACATCTACCATGTTGCAGTTAACCCAGCATTCCCTGGGCAACAGACAGACTGCCAATCTCCCATGCCATTGCATAAGCTTTCCAATGCTCTGACGCAGACATGAACGCTAAATATGCAGTTCTGCTCTGATTTCCTCCGTCATACATCCCTGCACTGTCATTCATGCACTCTTAAACACAGGCCTGGTTTGTTCACTGCCTGATTGCATTAAGCAAATAAGTTTGGGTGAAGATTTATAAGAGTATGTAATTACATAGGAGCCCTACCAAAATTTAGTCAGTTAAATGAAGTAGCCAAAACAATAACCCTTCGAGACAGCCGAGACATATAAATCAACAAACAATTTGGAAAAATTGTTTCTCAAAAAGGAACATTCTGCCATTATTTACTTCATGCAACTTCTAAATCCATATTTATTTCCAACTTGAATGGAAAACGCACAAATTATTATTTGAATTTTCAAATTATAAAAAAAAAAAAATTATAATAAATAAATAAATAAATAATAAATAATAAAAATAATAATAAATCAATAAAAATAAATAAATAAATAAAACATACAGACATGCATACATACATACATACATACATACATACATTAAATAAATAGGAAAGTAATTTTTGGGTGAACTATCCCTTTAAGGAAAGCCAAAGCTACAGATTTTAAGCAGGAGACTTAAAAAGAAGATTGTAATCAGTCCCACAGAGAGAAAAAGAGAGGGACAGGAAAAGAGGGAGGATATGGAGTGCTAAAATGAGAATGGATAAAGCCATACAAACTTGCAGAGCAGTCGGGGTTAAAAGCGTTACAGAAACACTGTGCTGAATATAGGTGAGCGTCTGTAGAAAGATCCTGGCAGCCGTCCATCACGACAACACGTTTTCTGGCACTCACTGAAAAAAGACACGAGTGGGAATGCAATTATAGAAGGAATGTTTCAGTCTTTCACTGTCTAGAAGTCAGGATTCTGCTGTGGAGCATTATATTAACAGTAGTGCTTGTTTGAGAGCTTAGCACTGCTGTACAACTTAGTCAGAATAGATGGCAAGGTGGTTTATAACAATCTAATGGTTAGCATATCCATCTATTTCAGTTAGGGCTGGAATGAATGAATGATAAAATCAATGATAATCAAGAATGAAAATGATCGACAGTGATTATGATTATCAATTAGTTGTGTCTGCATGGAAAATATCTACCAGTTGCATCACTTTACACTAGTGAGTAACACATTTATGTGAACAAAACACATCTGGAATATAGCAGAGGACACAGAGTGAGCAGCTGCAGGAAAGTGCATGACCCAAACTGTCCTAAAACATGAGAATGTTTTATATTAAGCACTCCAAACAAAAGCGGTGGCTGTCAGGTGCTTTAATAGATGTGTGTCCTGTTTAACGCATTTGAGATGTGTTTTCCTCAGTGCATAACTTTCATTTTATGTTATATTCGTATATGTAAACGTTTAAAAGTTCTGTGAATATTTCCATTTTGCATTGAGACTTGGTTGCAAAACGAATGGCCGTCAAACAAACAGAGCAAAAAAAAAAATGTGACTTTGCTGTTAATTATGCATTTTTCAGACAAGCAATTGTGTATGTTTAGTCTGTGCTTTTGTTTTATTGTCGTATGTTTTCAAATGCAATGTTTATATTTGAACCATTTTGGGCACATAATATTTAGCCTCATAAATGCATTTTTCAGTTTACACACAGTTTGGATATTTATTTATTTTTTACAAAATTCAACTTTTTAAAAAAAGTTCTAATCAAAGACATAATCAACTGATTAAGTGATTATCTTCATCAGCGAGTACAGTCATGTCACATCCAATTTTCACAACTCAACTTTTATAGGATCACAACCTCAAAGCATCAAATTTAGGTCTACAGTTAACATACAAATGCTACCACGCTAGCTAATGCTAGAATGCTAAAACCACACACAATCAAACTACAGTGGGCCGTCAGAATGAGCTGTTTCTGTTGTAATTGTAAGAAATAAATCCATCAAAAAGGTTTTAACTTTAAAATCGTCACTTCTGGCCAAAAGTCACTGATCTGGCCACAAGTCGATATCAGATGGACTGGAGTGGTGTGGATTGCTTGTGGATTATTGTGATTTTGATCAGGTTTGTACTCTCATTCTGACGGCAAGTGATGTAATGCAAAATTTCTCAAAATCTTTTCCAATAAAGAAACTAACTCATCTATATCTCGATGGCCTGAGGGTGAGGACATTTTCAGCAAATTTTCATATTTGGGTGAACTATTCCTTTAAAAGTGCAGCACCCAGTGTTTTTTTTTATTATTATTATTGTTTAAGAGTTAAAATGATGCTATTATCTGACATACATCACTGACATTGCTGATTTTTTGCTAATCAGTTACTTTTTCCCAGGTAACAAAATTAGGTTATAAAAATATTGTATGACATTACTTAGAAACGTTTCTAAAACAAGAACATTTCCAGTTTTCTTGTCGTGATTAGAATGCTATTTAAAGGTTACAAACTACAAATAACATCAAAAGGATGTTCCGAGAATGTTGATCTCAGAACGGGTTTTTTACGAGAATGTAATGTTATAAGAACATGCCATAAATGTTAAGAATGATTTGTTCTAACATTTCTATAACTTTGCATTGTCTGTCAGGCCGTTCAGATAGCATTTACACAGGGCAGGTGCAAACTAGCACAATGCTAATGCTCACAATACATTAAAAAGAAATCCCTCACTTGTAAGTAGAGCATAATCCACTTTATAGCATCCCATTTAGCATTTCTTTTCCCACTTTCTGAGGGTTCCAAGTGGTCAGCAGGGACACTCCAGTGGGGCGGAAGATAGCTGACCATTCAGTGCACTGGTTGAACCTCACATGGTGTTTTGGTTACAGCAAACGTGCCTGCCCCATGGAAACTCTCAGATGAAGAGCCATTGGGCCCAGCTCCAGTGATGCCTGAACCACAGCTCCCATGCGTGCAGCTGTTCCCCGGGAATGGACAGAGGGAAATGGAGGGAGACAGCACTTGTCTTGCCATAATATAGGGCAGATAAAGCCCTTCTCCGAAGTCCGACGGTTTTCCGCTCCCCTCACTCCAGCACACCTCTAAAAGTTTCCGAAAGTGGCTACCCTCGCTGTTGTGGAGAAATGGCATGTTATTTATCCGCAGGTGAGGTTATGCCAAGGATAAAGCCCAAGCGCCTACGGCTCATGGAACACGAGGAGTCTGAACAAGTTTCCATTTCTTGACTTGATCTTCACTTCAACCGCTGCACATGACTAGGGAGAACTCATAAGTAAGCGCTGGCACGGTTTCCACTCCGTTGTGTATATTTGGCGCTCATCTGAAAATATACATGGCGATGCTTGGCATGTCATTTCTGACCACATATTGACATATTATGGCATGACTGAGGTCAGCGCCTAATCAGATATAAAGAGGAAGGTTTCTGATTACACCTGGTAGACGTTCCTCAAACGACGTCAAGTCAAGTCAAGTCACCTTTATTTAAATAGCGCTTTTAACAATACAGATTGTGACAAAGCAACTGAACAGCATTAATTAGGAAAATAGTGTCAATAATGCAAAATGACAATAGTAAACACTCATTTTTCAGTTAAAGACAGTTCAACATTGAATTCAGTGATGTCAACATCCAACTCAGTTTAAATAATATCTTTGCAATAAAGTCAACGATATCGCCAGAAATGAAGTGTCCCCAACTAAACAAAACAACTGTGACAGTGGCGAGGAACCAAAACTCCCATCGGTGACAGAATGGAGAAAAAACCTTGGGAGAAACCAGGATCAGTCAAAGGGCCAGTTCTCCTCTGGCCAGACGAAACCAGCGTACGGAAAAAATCAATTTAAGACGTAATAAAACAGAAGATGAACACTATTAACAGCAAATTATTATATGATGCAATCAAACTTAAAAATGTGGTAGTTCTGTATGTTGTTACAGGGCTGGCATCATCTGAGGTCCTCTGAGGAATTGGCATCATCTCTTCTCATGTGTTCTGGATCAAGACTGAAGCTTGTGTAAATCCTAGCTACCACGGGATGTTAATCCCGTGGCAAACGACAGAGAAACAAATACAAACATAATAAGCGTAGCTGCTGTTCCAACCAAGCAAAAAAATTTTGTTTAACCCAAACTAAAGAATAATAAAGTGCATTTGATTAGATATAACTGCAGTAAAAGATTATGACTGCAGTACAAGATTATGAAATGCATTATCTGAAAATGGCCAAAGAGGTGTCTTTAATCTAGATTTAAACAAAGAGAGTGTGTCTGAACCCCGAACGGTATCAGGAAGGATATTCCAGAGTTTGGGAGCCAAATGCGAAAAAAAAAGCTCTACCTCCTTTAGTGGAATTTGATATCCTAGGTACTACCAAAAGTCCAGAATTTTGCGACCTTAGGGAGCGTGATGGATTGTAGCGTGGTAGAAGACTAGTTAGGTACGCAGGAGCTAACCCATTAAGGGCCTTATAGGTAAGTATTAATATTTTGTAACTGATACGGAACTTAATAGGTAGACAGTGCAGAGACTGTTAAATTGGGTTAATATGATCATATTTTCTTGACCTGGTAAGGAATCTAGCCGCTGCATTTTGGACTATCTGTAGCTTGTTTATTGAGGATGCAGCACAACCACCTAGCAGTGCATTACAATAGTCCAGTATAGAGGTCATGAATGCATGAACTAGCTTTTCTGCTTCACAAACAGGTAACATGTTTCGTAACTTGACAATGTTTCTAAGATGGAAGAATGCCGTTTTTGTAACATGGGAAATATGATTTTCAAAAGACAAGTTGCTATCTAATATAACACCCAGATTTTTGACTGTAGAGGAAGTAAAAATACATCCGTCTTGTTGCAAATTGTAATCCAAGAGATTCTGCGTACTGTCTTTTGGTCCAATAAGTAATATCTCTGTCTTATCCGAATATAATAGGAGAAAAATTATTGGTCATCCATTCTTTTACATTTTTAACACACTCCGTTAGCTTAGATAATTTAGAAGTTTCATCTTGTCTTGTTTAGATATATAGTTGAGTATCATCGGCAAAACAGTGGAAACTAATCCCGTATTTCTAATAATACGAGGGACTAATTAGTGAGCGTGTGGCTTTATCGTTCCTTTCCCTGGGTGTGTTTATTTCTCTGCACAGAGGCATGACTTTGCTTCGGTTTTCAATCTCTCCGTTCTTCTATATCTCACTGTCTTGTTTAGGAAACGGAGGAAAGCGAGGCGTTGTATTTCATCACGCCCCAAGTCAGACTAAAGCAAACAAACGGACGTCTCGTGCTTGTATAAACTACTGCCACCACTTTCTCTAGGGATCTGGGTAGGGTTGCACCAGCCTTTCCTGAGATCTTGCTTGAAGCAATAGTTGAAATGAAAATGAAAATTCGTTCAAATTTTCTCGCCCTCAGGCCATCCAAGATTTACATGAGTTTATTTCTTTATTGAAATAGATTTTGAGAAACTTAGCATTGCATGAATTGCTCACCAATGGATGCTCTGCAGTGAATGGGTGCCGTCAGAATGAGAGTCCAAACAGCTGATAAAAACATCACAATAATCCACACTCCAATCCATCAGTTAACATCTTGTGAAGCCAAAAGCTGCATTTGTAAGAAACAAATCCATTATTAAAACTTCAAACCATTGCTTCCAGCTAAAATACAAGTCCATAATTCATAATAGCGCTTCCTCCAGTGAAAAAGTCTCCTGTTGCCTCTGCATATCAGAATCCAACCACACATTTGTTTAGAGCCATTTTGGACTGTTTTGGCTTGTTATCCATGCATATTTATCTTCTGATTCAGGCAAGATAACTTTTCACTAGAGGAAGCAATATTATGGATTATGGACTTGTATTAGATGCAACAGTTTGAAGTTAAAAATGTCTTAATAATGGATTGTTTCTTACAAACACGCAGCTTTTCACTTCACACGGTGTCAATTGATGGACTTGAGTGGTGTGGGTTACTTGTGGATTATTGTGATGTTTTTATCAGCTGTTTGGACTCTCATTCTGACGGCACCCATTCACTGCAGAGGATCCACTGGTGAACAAGTGATAGATTGCTGTAACTACACAGTTCTGAAGGTAGAAAGTTTAACAGTGAGCCTAGCAGCTAACATTGTGATCGACAGGAATGCATTCAGGATTCAAGCACTGCATACCTGAAACCCTAGCAATCCAGAGACGGTACAATTTGTGCTGCTCCAACCGCAGGAAGTCATAGAAATTCCTTGGCCAACGTCGAGGCCAGAGTCACCTAAGCCACCTCACCCATAATAATCATGAAAACACTCCCATTAAGCAGTACCAGACCACATTCAATCCTCTGTTTCTAACATAGACTAGACAGAGAAGTTAATATCAGTAAGGGAGATAGGATCTCTTGATCTTTGCTGTGTTTTGACTCTGCTCTAAACACTGGCTCAGGTTTGCATGCTTTCACTGGACTTCCTCGCCGTGTTTGTTTGGTCAGCGCAGCACCCTACATACCTGTTGCAAAACTCACAGACTCACATGCTTATCGAGTTCAGGATGGGAGCAAAATATGAGTAATGTATATGAAAAATAAGGGGAGCTGTGAGACTTTTCATGAATTTATCAGAATTGTGTCTATATGTATGTGTCGGGTAGTTGTGACTAACAGAATTTTGTGGCTATGCTCTCAGAAAAAAGTACTGTTGCTGTCACTGAAGCGGTACCTTTTCAAATGTACACCTTTGCACTTTATTTACCCCTAAAGGGTCCATATAAGTACCTTAAAGTTATGAGTTCCTAAACTATTAGTACCTTTTGAAAAGGTACCGCCCCAGTGACAGCTTTTGTACCTTTTTTTTTTTCCTGAGAGTGCATGATTGCAACTGGTGTAGGATTTACTACGTTTTCACTCAGAAATTGCTAGTAAATATCACAAATAATTAGAGAGAAATATGAGGAGGCCCGTTTACACCATGGAATAAAAATCTCTTATCTCACAGTTTTCGTTTATTCCAGCAATTCTGAGTTAATTGTGTCTTTTTATTTCACAATTCAGATTTTTCTCTCAGAATTGACCCTTCGCAAGGAGTTTGATTGACAGGCGATCTGACCAATCATAACGCAGAATCTGCCATTTTTGTCTGACGAACAAACCAGACAGGAGAGTAGATTAACGTCGGTGGACTTGAACTTGAAACATGGTGTGTACTGACGACTTTCCACGGTTGAAACAAGATACCTTCTGATGTTCATTCATGTTTATTTTGTGCGGGTCTTCGCAAAGGGTCAATTGTGAGTTTATATCCTGCAATTATGCCTTTATATCTCACTATTTGAAGAAAGAAAGTTAGAATTGTGAGATAAAAAGACACAAGGCGGTAATAAGATTCTACACATACAGCAAATAACACATTGAAAACTTTGAAAAATCTTTTCGTACAGTGTACTGCAGAAAATAATTTTGACTTGTCCCTAAGTTTTTTATTATTATTATTTAGTTATAGATTTATTTTTGCATGATGCAAATTACAATTTATGAATAAAGATTAAAGAGCCAGTTAATAAACTTTAAAATACACACTGTTTACAGCTGCTATTATAATATAGCAGAAAGACATTAACATTATTTCAACATAAAACGACTGTTTACTAACCTTTCGTGTTTAAAGATATATCCAATATTGGATATTTAAGCACACAGACCAAGTGCAAAAAAAAAACGTTTAAGGCATGCAGGTCAAGTAATACAGTTTTTGTTTTCATTTTTAACGGAAGAAATTGTTTAAATGCTTTAACAAACTCTTAAGTTTCGCCTTTCTGCCTCCTGGCACTATTTTCTTCCATTGCAATTTACTAAACTTACTTACTTGATAAACAGAAAAGAAAAGAAATTACGAAAGGACCACTCAAAAACTATGTTCTGTGGAAACCAACTTCTGTCTGAAATGCTGTCGATGGAGCTTAAACCCGGAAGCCGGAACATTCCTCTAAAGCACTAATCATAGTAAGAATGCTGTAAACGGGTAAGATGGCTTCAGATTACACACTCAGCCCTGAGCCGCTGCACACAGACCGTAAAACTCTCAGAGCACCAGTGTCTTTCTATATGAGCTTTCCCACAATCCTCCTCACACATGCTTAATCTCACACCCACTGTGCCAATCCATCATGAACGTCAGCCCAGTGCACTACCTTCGGAAACAGCACCTACAATACTGCCAAACAGACTGTTGAGTCTGATGAAAGAAAGCAGCAATAATTATTCAGCTCTAGAAAGTACTTCTCTGTGTGGTATTTATCATTTACATTAACATTTTACACAAAGAAAAACAGGAAATCATGCTCATTAAAAGTACACTA
Source organism: Sinocyclocheilus anophthalmus (assembly GCA_018155175.1). Classification (NCBI taxonomy): domain Eukaryota; kingdom Metazoa; phylum Chordata; class Actinopteri; order Cypriniformes; family Cyprinidae; genus Sinocyclocheilus; species Sinocyclocheilus anophthalmus. The sequence goes on along the minus strand of JADLZN010009280.1, from coordinate 132,824 downwards.
CCATTCAAATGTTTGGGAACAGTACATTTTTTTTCGTAATATTAATACTTGTATTCAGCAAAGTGACAGTACAGACATTTATAATGTTACAAAAGATTTCTATTTCAAATAAATGCTGTTCTTTTGAACTTTCTATTCATCAAAGAATCCTGAAAAATAAAATGCATCACAGTTTCCACAAAAATATTGTGCAGCACGACAGGTTTTCAACATTGATAATAATCAGAAATGTTTCTCGAGCAGCAAAGCAGCATATTATACTGATTTCTGAAGATCATGTGACACTGAAGGACTGGAGAAATGATGCTGAAAATACAGCTTTGATCACAGGAATAAATTACATTTTACAACATATTCACATAAAAAGCAGATATTTCAAATTGTAATAATATTTCACATTTTTTACCGTATTTTAATCAAATAAATCCAGTCTTGGAGAGCAGAAGAGACTTTTCAAAACATCAATAAATTGTACCGACCCAAAACGTTTGAACAGTAGTGTACATAAAGACAGACAATTTCAAAACATGAATCAACAACAGCCAATCAGAATATATCCTCTTTAGGAGCGTTTTTTTTTTAGACCAATGAGATTTCACAGTGGGCGGGGCTAACAGCAGAAAACTAAATGTCCAACCACTTTTCTGTCACATGTGGTCAGGAAACTTTATTACTACAGAAATAAGCAGTTGCAAATTGTTACTCATCCAAAAAAGGCAAAGTCAGAATTCATCCATAATGCATCCATGGCTCGTCATCAAGCTTTTTGTGTTTTTTTTCTGAAGGATAAGTGTCATTTTATCCTTTACGTGAGAATAGAGATGTTTTACAGTGAATAAACCAGCTTTGCGTTACCAGAACGGATTGTAGATCTGAAAAGCAGAATGTCTGGAAAAACGTCCAAAGTATCGCAGACATAACTCACTATGTACTTCAGCCTGAAATATTTGGACTCCAAATACATCCAAAAATTCCCAGTCTGACTTTAAAGACTCGCAACATCCAAACAAGCACCACAGCTCTCAAACTTTTCCAATAAAAACTGGCAAAATTAGAAAATGTCACATGTTTTAGGAGGCACTGGGAAATGCAAAAGTGATTTAGGCTTAGAAAACCCAAAGACACTGATTTCAGTTTCCTGATCATCTCATGCATATGATCACCTCTCATTAATCGCTATGCAAACCTCCAGCGCAATTACCACCCAGGCCCCACAAGTGTGTTTGTCACATAAAAAACCTCATTATGAGAGAAGTTTCCACTGAAGTGAGAGCATTTGATAACAGCTTTGTTTCATGACTGAACTGAAGAACAAGAAAACACTGCTGGCTGAAGCCTTCTCATCCTGCTCAATTCATCAGTCTCTTTTTAGTGTCCTTTAAATGTATCTGCCAAAGGGTTAATGCAGCTTCTGATCACATGAACGTCACATCTCCTTTCCGTCTGTCATTCAAACTTCCCGACACGATGAAGCACAGGTTTGTGGTCAGATGCTGTGAACAGAACAACATCTAAGAAAATACAAGCGTCATGTGAATTGGGTTGAAAAGATGCATTGATGACCTGGGCAGTCCTTTAGTGATGTGGTTAAGAAACACATCCTTTCCTGAGGCCTAGAAACAATGTCAAGTTCACCTTTGTAAAATTTATGGGGGGAAATCACGTGTTAGGGATGCCACGCTCTGCTGATGTAAAACAGTGATGAAAAATAGACATAAAAAGCCAAGATTTGAAGTTTAGGCCAATGATTAGCACAAACCTAAAAATGATTACGCAATCCTTTTCAGCATTCTTATTACATCAAGAACAAAAATCTACTGCATCATATAAAGATGAAACTAAAAGACCACGGGTCGCATTCATAAAGATGTACTAACTAATCCTAAATGTGAACAAATGATATGAACAATTTTAGTTATTAATTAATTTAATATGATGAAATGTTAGGAAAAGAATATCTTAAAATCAAGTGAACTTGAACAAGCATATGAACTCTGAGCATATGGTAACAACAATTTTCTTAATATATTTCATATATGATATATATATATAGCGACAGTATTAAGGATTTAGATGCATACAGTGGGTACTGGAAAGTATTCAGACCCCCTTAAATTTTCACTCTTTGTTATATTGCAGCCATTTGCTAAAATCATTAAGTAATTTTTTTTTCCTCATTAATGTAAACACAGCACCCCATATTGACAAAAAACCACAGAATTGTTGACATTTTTGCAAAATTATTAAAAAAGAAAAACTGAAATAAATATCACATGGTCCTAAGTATTCAAACCCTTTGCTGTGACACTCATATATTTAACTCAGATGCTGTCCATTTCTTCTGATAATCCTTGAGATGGATCTACACCTTCATTCGAGTCCAGCTGTGTTTGATTATACAGACTGGACTTGATTAGGAAAGCCACACACACCTGTCTATATAAGACCTTACAGCTCACAGTGCATGTCAGAGCAAAGGAGAATCATGAGGTCAAAGGAACTGCCTGAAGAGCTCAGAGACAGCATTGTGGCAAGGCACAGATCTGGCCAAAGTTACAAAAAAAATTCTGCTGCACTGAAGGTTTCCTAAGAGCACAGTGGCCTCCATAATCCTTAATTGGAAGACGTTTGGGACGACCAGAACCTTCCTAGAGCTGGCCGTTCCGGCCAAACTGAGCTATCGGGGAAGAAGAGCCTTGGTGAGAGAGGTAAAGAAGACCCCAAAGATCACTGTGGCTGAGCCCCAGAGATGCAGTCAGGAGATGGGAGAAATTTATAGAAAGTCAACCATCACTGCAGCCCACCACCACTCGGGGCTTTATGGCAGAGTGACCCGACAGAAGCCTCTCCTCAGTGCAATACACATGAAAGCCCGCATGGAGGACTCAAAGATGGTGAGAAATAAGATTATCTGATCTGATGAGAACAAGATAGAACTTTTTGGCCTTAATTCTAAGCGGTATGTGTGGAGAAAACCAGGCACTGCTCATCGCCTGTCCAATACAGTCCCAACAGTGAAGCATGGTGGTGGCAGCCTCATGCTGTGGGGGTGTTTTTTCAGCTGCAGGGACAGGACGAATGGTTGCAATCGAGGGAAAGATGAATGCGGCCAAGTACAGGGATTTCATGGACGAAAACCTTCTCAAGGAGTGCTCAGGACCTCAGACTGGGCCAAAAGTTTACCTTCCAACAAGACAATTACCACACAGCTAAAATAACGAAGGAGTGCTTCACAACAACTCTGTGACTGTTCTTAAATGGCCCAGCCAGAGCCCTGACTTAAACCCAATTGAGCATCTCTGGAGAGACCTATAAATGGCTGTCCACCAACGCTTACCATCCAACCTGACAGAACTGGAGAGGATCTGCAAGGAGGTATGGCAGAGGATCCCCAAATCCAGGTTTGAAAAACTTGTTGCATCTTTCCCAACAAGACTCATGGCTGTATTAGATCAAAAGGGTGCTTCTACTAAACACTGAGCAAAGGGTCTGAATACTTAGGACCATGGAGTTCAGGTTTTTCTTTTTTAATATCTGCAAAATGTCAACCCACAAAAAAAAAAAACAAATTCTGTGTTTTTTGTCATATGGGGTGCTGTGGTACATAATGAGGAAAAAAATTACTTAAAGGATTTAGCAAATGGCTGCAATAAACAGAGTGAAATTTAAGGGGTTGAAATACTTTCCGTACCCACTGTCTGTTTATCATATATATATATATATATATACATTTGGGAAAATGCATCAACTTCTTTTTTTATTTAGATTCAAAATTAAAGAAGACATTGGTTGGAAAAAAATTAAAAAAAAAATATTTATTTATTTTTTTTTTTTTGAAAAAAAAAAAAAAATTAAAAAAAAAGAAAAATAAATTTAAAAAAAAAAAAAAAAAAATAGGAAAAATAAAAAAAAAAAAAATAATAATTTAAAAAAAAAAAAAAAAAATAATATAATTTTTTTTTTTTTTTTTTTTTTTTTTTTTTTTTTTTTTTTTTTTATTTTTTTATTTTTTAATTTTTTTTTTTTATTTTTATTTTTTTCTTTAATTTTTTTTTTTTTTTTTTAGTTTGTTTTTTTTTTTTTTTTTTTATTATTTTTTTCTTTTTTTTTTTTTTTTTTATGTTTAAAAAAAAAAAATATATTAATTTAATGAATCAAAACTTGTATAAAAATAACAAATATTTATGTGCGTATGTTTCTGAAGGATTAAAAACAAACAACTTTTAAAAATAATTTTAAATATTTTTAAGGCCATAAATATAAGCTATTGTGCATATTCACACTTAAAAAATATGCATGCCTCATTGAGCATACACATATCGTCATGTCGGCTTCTGCATTTTTAAATCTAGATTTAATCCTCACCTTTGACGTAGGATCAAATCCACTGAACTTATGATCAAACTGGATTGTTTGTGCATTCATAAATGAGGCCCCAGATCTAAACAAACCAACAGAGCAAAACGAGTGTGATTGTTCAGTACAGTGGGAAAGGAAACGTGAAAGCAGCGTCTGACCACTATCTCACATGACAATAGAGAGCATTGGTTTCAAGAGAAATGTGACATCTTTGTTCTGGAAAGTTTGTTTTCTTCAAATCATGAAGAACCAAAACCCAGAAATAAGCAAAGGGGAAGAGGGCTCGGCTGGCACCATCCACATCCAGCCTGAGGAACGTCCTACTGACGCTGTTAACAGACCGTAAGCTAGAGGTTAACAAGTACTGCTGTCTCAGTCTGCTTTTTACAGTTCAACAAATGTCCACCTCGCTTCTTAGCTAATGCTTTTATTCTGTTCAGAAACAATAGTAATTGCTCTCTGCCTCCTGCCCTCTCTCTCTCTCTGTGGTGGCACTACAGTTAAATTCCTCTTTGCTGTTTTATTTTCTCATTTAAATTTCTTTCAGCAATAACACGACCTCCAGCCCTCTCTTTGCTTTCTCTGCTCAATGGCACACTAATAAAACTTAAGGCAACTGCACTTTGCGCAGTGAGAGTACTAGCCTCTGCCCTGAGTGTTTATGAGCACAGATTCATGCGCATGCCAAGTTGAGAGACACCTGAGAGACCCTAATGTACAGCAAAGATGCTTCGCTTCCAAGTTGTTTTCCAAAAAAGTTGCTTTGCTTCCAAGTAAAAAGGATCGACAAATGAATAACAAATAAATAAGCTATATCATTGTAAAATCAAGTGCACTTGAACAAGCACGTGTACTCTGAGCAGTAATATATATATATATATATATACAGTGGGGAAAAAAGGTATTTAGTCAGCCACCAATTGTGCAAGTTCTCCCACTTAAAAAGATGAGAGAGGCCTGTAATTTTCATCATAGGTATCCTCAACTATGAGAGACAAAATGAGAAAAAAAAATCCAGAAAATCACATTGTGGATTTTTAAAGAATTTATTTGCCAAATATGGTGGAAAATAAGTATTTGGTCAATAACAAAAGTTCATCTCAATACTTTGTTATATACCCTTTGTTGGCAATGACAGAGGTCAAACGTTTTCTGTAAGTCTTCACAAGGTTTTCACACACTGTTGCTGGTATTTTGGCCCATTCCTCCATGCAGATCTCCTCTAGAGCAGTACTGTTTTGGGGCTGTCGCTGGGCAACACGATTTTCAACTCCCTCCAAAGATTGTCTATGGGGTTGAGATCTGGAGACTGGATAGGCCACTCCAGGACCTTGAAATACTTCTTAAGAAGCCACTCCTTCGTTGACCGGGCGGTGTGTTTGGAATCATTGTCATGCTGAAAGACCCAGCAACGTTTCATCTTCAATGCCCTTGCTGATGAAGGAGGTTTTCACTCAAAATCTCACGGTACATGGCCCCATTCATTCTTTCGTTAACACGGATCAGTCGTCCTGGTCCCTTTGCAGAAAACAGCCCCAAAGCATGATGTTTCCCCCCATGGATTCACAGTAGGTATGGTGTTCTTTGGATGCAACTCAGCATCTTTCTCCTCCAAACACGACAAGTTAAGTTTTTACCAAAAAGTTCTATTTTGTTTCATCTGACCATATGACATTCTCCCAATCATCTTCTGGATCATCCAAATGCTCTCTAGCAAACTTCAGACGGGACTGGACATGTACTGGCTTAAGCAGGGAAACACGTCTAGCACTGCAGGATTTGAGTCCCTGCGGCACAGTGTGTTACTGATGGTAGCCCAGCCTTTGTTACTTTGGTCCCAGCTCTCTGCAGGTCATTCACTAGGTCCCCCCGTGTGGTTCTGGGATTTTTGCTCACAGTTCTTGTGATCATTTTAACCCCACGGGGTGAGATCTTGCATGGATCCCCAGATCGAGGGAGATTATCAGTGATCTCGTATGTCTTCCATTTTCTAATAATTGATCCCACAGTTGATTTCTTCACAACAAGCTGCTAACCTATTGCAGATTCAGTCTTCACAGCCTGGTGCAGGTCTACAATTTTGTTTCTGTGTCCTTGCAGCTCTTGGTCTTGGCCATGGTGGAGTTTGGAGTGTGACTGTTTGAGGTTGTGGGCAGGTGTCTTTTATACTGATAACAAGTTCAAACAGATGCATTAATACAGGTAACCAGTGGAGGAAAGAGGAGCCTCTTAAAGAAGAAGTTACAGGTCTGTGAGAGCCAGAACTCTTGCTTGTTTGTAGGTGACCAAATAACTTATTTTACCGAGGAATTTACCAAATAATTCTTTAAAAATCCTACAATGTGTTTTCTGGATTTTTTTTCTCATTTTGTCTTTCATAGTTGATGTATACCTATGATGATAATTACAGGCCTCTCTCGTCTTTTTACGTGGGAGAACTTGCACAATTGGTGGCGGACTAAATACTTTTTTCCCCACTGTACATATATATATAAAAAATCTACAAAATTTTTTTCAAATTCAAAAGATATGCTTTAAGATTAAAGATAAAATATATTTTGGATACATGCAAAATGTATTTTAAAAATATATTTTGGATATATAAATATATAATATATGCACATATGCTTTAAAATAAATAAAAAAAGATGTAGTAATATTTATTTATTTATTTGACTAGAAAAATATTTGAAAGACCGTTGTAAACTAATTTTAAAATAATTACAAAAACATTGTTGTTGTAAACAGCACACATATATATATATTATAATATATATATATATATATATATTCATACTTGTATTCATGAATATACACATATGTGTAAATGCATAGATAAATAAATTAGTAAATAAATACATAACTAAGCCTTGTTCCTCACTTTTACCATAAGATCAAATAAATAAGATATGCATAATGGAAAGATAAAATCAGGATACAAAGATGCACTATTTTTTAAAGCGGATTTGTGTTTGTATAACTCAAGCCTCATTTGCAATCTGTCCCTACATAAAGAAAAAGATACATGCAAAAGTTTTACAAGAGTTTAAACACTTTACAAACACTCTTGACAGATCAGTGGGAACTGGGTATAATATGCTGGAAATCTGTAGGAGGAGTACTTTCAGAAGTGATTCAAGGTTACAACACAAAACGACCTCAAACATGCAATATAATCACTTTTCCACTCTCGCTGATAGTTAAGTAAACTCTCTTGTCGCAGCTCTGAGTCATTATGCCATTATCATTGAGTCGAGTCAAGGCATTGCCTCATAATGTAGGCAGGTCAGTCTAAGGAAACAGTGCTGTTTCTGTGCTTTGTGTCCACGTGACCTACTACTGATTTAGGCTGCTGTGTTTGGTAATTTCACAGAAACATAGCCCAATTTACTGAAATCGGCATTTGTTACCTGGTCTAACTCTGTTATCCATTCTGGTGTATTTACTTTATGTATATTTAGTTTATTCCAATGGTTCTCTGAAAATAGTGACTCATGTGACCATGTGTGTTCCAAAATTTGTAAAAAAAAAAAAAAAAAAAAAAAAAAAAAAAAAAAAAAAATATATAGAGAGTCTATGGATATACTATATATAATATATGGATATATATATAAATAGGTTGATATATGAAATATATACACAACAGTATATGTGTGTGTGGTGTGGGTAACAGAGTGCAATTTATTAGAACCCCATCAACCAGTGTAAGGTTTGTCCACACTGCCTAAACTAACGCATTGGAATTACCAACCTATTGTTTTTATGATCTGTAACGGTAATCACCAGTATGGGCAGATCATATTCACAGTAATGCTGACATAGAATTATTGTTGTTATCCATAAATTTGAAATGACTGTTTTACAAGAGGCGGAAAAAAAAATAGTAAAGCACTTATTTATTTTATTTATTTATTTACTTGATTTATTCAGAGTCCAATTTACTGTCAAATAAATACAGTCTAATAAATTTGTTGAGCACTTATATGCTTTAGCAAATTATTGATCTGTCATAATAAAGAGAAAAATATTTAGGAATCTGTTTAAAACTAAACATTTTATTGTCATTTATTAGGCAAATAACAAACAGAAACAACTAAATAGACTTTATTCACACATAATAACAAAAAAACTTAATATTTTGTATGGCCTAGTTTGGCCTTGATAACAGCTTGCATTCTTGCTGGCATTGTTTATGTACTTGTCCACAGTCTCTGGTGTTTGACTGTGATGGGGTCCTAAATAAAAAATAATACAATAATAAAGTGCTTACATTTTTTGACTTTATGTTAAAACAGTTTAATCATATGTGTGTGTATATATATAGATTATATATATATATATATATATATAATAGATATCTATGTATATATATATAAACTGTTGAACTTTTTATTTTTAAATCTAAAACATTTATATTGTCCAAAAAAAATTGGAAATATATTTAAGACTGTAAGGTTCAACTATATTTGGCATTGAACGAAATGGTAAATAGGTGTGTGTGTGTGTGGGAGTGAGTGAGGTGTGTGTGTGTGTGGGTGGCTGTGTGTGTGTGCGTGTGTGTGTGTTTTGTGTGGTGCGTGTGTGTGCATGTTTATATATATATTTATATATATGTATATATATATATAAATATATATATATATATATATATATTAATATATATGGTATGTATGATGTTGTATGTATGTATGTATGTTAGATATATATATATATATATATAATATATAATATAATTAGATATATAATATTTATATATCTATAGATCTATATATATATATATAATGGTCTTAAGAGAAGTTTTGAAAAGGGACGTTTTTGATCAAACCTGTGCTGCTGAGTTGGTCTGAACACATCAAATCTTAAAATAGCACCTCAACACAAACATATTTTAGTCATTCTGATGTGAAAATGGCACTCCCCACTTTAGCCTGACTAGGAACAATAAAAAAAATTAGACTGGTAAGTTGTGGTCTAAAAAAAAAACCCATGTTCCTCATTGAGACTGAATTTATACGCCTGGAAGTACTTTCACTGAAACCGATTTGCCAGTGCTTTCAGAGCTGACGGCAGGAACAATATCGTTCTGTTTGTCCCTGTTGAATAAGCATTACTCTTCCTGCTACAGCGCTACTCAATGAAAATACAGGCCAGCGACGTCTTCCCGACCCTGCTGATGTCACCTCATTACAGAGCTTGACTTGCTTTTATAGATGTTTGCTTTCTGCGATGGCACCAGATGTTTACTTACGTGATCTCGGGATGATAACTGAGCTTTCTGGATGGGAGAGAAGGTACAGGAAATTGGAGAAGGAGTGTAAAATGTATAATGCATAATTAAAGCCAATAATTAGGAAGTGCAGCGAGATCCAAAGCCTCAGACCACCGCAGTAACAAATGCCTAAACAACACACAGACTCAACACATAACCCCACAACCTACTTTCAGAAGGGATCGAAAATCCCAGCCAAATTCAAGTTGATTGAACTCCAGCAGTTTGTTTTTTAGCAAACGAGCACAAAAATGGCAGCTTCCCATTCTCTGTAAGAGCTAAACAAAGACAGTCTGGTACTGAGTGAGTCTCTTCCCTCCGGCATGAAGCTTGATAGCGCGGCTTCAGTCTAAACAAATCAAACAAACAAATGAGATGTTGCCTGGAATGATATTGAGTTGAGAGATAAAAATATCAAACCTGTGGGAATGACTAATGCTCGAAGTCTGATGGGAATTTATATAAAGAGTTCAAGCAGAGTTCTGTCCGTCTACACTACTCACCAAATGTTTGGAAAAACCATGATTTATTTATTTAATGAAAGCATATTTTATGCTCACAAAGGCTGCATTTATTTGATTAACAAAAATACAGTAAAAACTGTCAAATTGTGAAATATGGATACAAATTAAAGTAACTGGTTTCCATCTAACTGTATTGTAAACTGTAATGTATGTCTGTGATGTGCAGCTGTATTTTCAGCATCATTCCTCCAGTCTTCAGCGCCACATGATCTTCAGAAATCAGTATAATATGCTGATCTGCTGCATTTCTGATTATTATCAATGTTGAAAACAGTTGTGCTGCCCAATATTGTTATGGAACCTGTGATATACTTCTTTGGTTTAATATATATATATTTCAATTAAATGTTGTTGCTCTAAACTTTCTATTCATGAAAGAATATTGAAAAATAAAATGTATCACATTTCACTAAAATATGTTTCAACATTGATAATAATCAGAAATGTTTCTTGAGCAGCAGATCAGCATATTATACTGATTTCTGAAGATCATGTGACACTGAAGCCTGGAGGAATGATTAGTGTATACGAATCTCTCTCTCATTTAGATGCGAAAGCATTATATCTTCCAAAGACCTAATGCCACTAACCAGGTTAGTTGTTCCTCAGAAACTCGATCAGGCAAAGCGATTTGTAATTGTAATATGCATCAGAAAGTCTACGAAGGGTCCGTGGGTGTCCCGTCAGAGGGTGAGATCAGGATTGTGCAGATTCCTGGTAAAAAATACATTTAAAAAACACACAAGAAGGATATTTCACATTAGATTAGCGAGCAATGCCCCTAAAGAAATGTTTTCTAGCATAACACCCACACATACAGGCAGATGCAGTGAGGTGTGTGAGGTGTGTTTCCTCCAGCTGTGTGACCCTTGCACAGAAAAGGTCAACAGCCTGTCCTTGTGGTCACCTGTTATTTCAGTTTCCATCAACATAATGATGTAATTGGCCCACTGACCCCAAAATTAACCTTTAACCCGTGTTGCCTGACATAACGGAACCATCACCTGAAATCCCATGACCTTCTTTTTGCTCAGGAAGTCATGTTTCTATTTTAGGAGGCCAAATGAGGCCAAGATGTTTTCTTGATACTGATAGTATATATTAAAAGAATAGTTTACCAAAGAAATACAATTCTGTGAATATTTACTGACCTTCATGCCGTTCCAAATCAGCATGACGCTCTTTACGTGGAACACAAAAGAAGATATTTTAAAGAATGTTCACGCTGCTCTTTTCCTTTTAATGTACAATGCAAAATTGGAATGTGTGCATTTTCAAATTGGATTATTTGAGATGTAAATAGGAGAGGAACATTTTTACAAAAAACAAAACGCAATTCATTTTCACTCAAATTCTATGGGCTTCAGAAGATTAAATAACTTTTGTTTAGATTTTTTTCACATTTTCATTTATCTATCTATCTATCTTTCTATCTATCTATCTATCTATCTATCTATCTATCTATCTATCTATCAAACTTGGTTTGTTGGATCGGACAATATTTGGTTGAGATACAACTACTATGAAAATCTGGAATCTGAGGATGCAAAAAAAAATCAAAATATTGAGAAAATCATCTTTAAAGTTGTCAAAAAAAAGAAGTTCTTAGCAATGCATATTACAATCAAAAATTAAGTTGATATATTTATGGTAGGAAATTTACAAAATCTCTTCATGGAACATGATCTACACTTAATATCCTAATGATTTTTGGCATAAAAGAAAAATGGATAATTTTGCCCCATACACTGTATTGTTGGCTATTGCTACAATTCCCCCAGCGACCTTCTTATTAACGGATTTTGTGTGCGGGTACATATAGAAAATGCTGTTTGGAACAATATGGCAAAACCAATCATTAAATAAAATAAAATAAATATATATAGTATAGTATATTTATATATAGAAAATTGCCATCATCAAGATAGGAAGTAGCATTGAAGAAAATAACAAAATTGGTTTGAGTCTGTAATGATACATAGATTATCAAAAGAAAATGAAGCAAATAAATAGCAGGATTCTTAAATACATCTAGGAATTGGATTTAATAACTGAAAGAAACTTTTTGATTCAGCAGAGGACTTATAATAAGGATTGTGGATCAAAGGACCAAACGGTAGCAAGAGGACAATCCAAGCAATTGCAGGGTCTGCTGATAATAATCAGAGCAGCGTCAGCTTTCCGGCATGACTTTCAGCAGAGCACGACAAACAAAGCTTTCTTTGAACAGAGTTAGAGAGCAATATCTCAGTCGTCTCCTTATATAAGCAGGTCTGCTCTCACTTAGGAGACAAGGCTTGACAATTATTATATGGAACATATAAACACATTTAAATAAATAGAGGAAAAGACATTTAAGCACAAACAAATAAATACAATAAAAATACAAAAAGTTAAAAAAAAAAAAAAAAAAAAAGAAAGTTTTAAATAAAATTAAATAAAAATTTCCAATGTAGAAACGTTTAAAAAATTATGTTTTTTTTCAAAAAAGAAAAAATATAATTTAACAAACAAATCTGCAATATAATAATAATTGTAAATAAAATAAAATGTAAAAATAAATTAAAAAGAAGTTTAAATAAATAAAGATAAAATATATATTTTTAATAAAGTAATTTTTTTTTAATAATCAAGGAAGAAAAATGAAAAAGATAAGAAAATAAATAAAGATAGATAAAATGTAAAAAAGTAAAAGAAAAATACTACAAATCAAAAAGGAAAACTTAAAAATAAATAAAAATAAAATGTAGAATTAGAAAAATTAAAAATAAATTAATTTAAACTAAAGTATTAAAATATTAATATAAAAAGTAAGTGAAATTAATACAATAAAAATATAAATATAAATATAAATATAAATAAATAAATAAAGTCATGACAATTAGGTAATAATCCTAAGCATCAGCATCAGCTTTCCAGCATGAATTTCAGCAGAGTTATTCATTATTATATTCATGGCGTTTTAAATGAAGAGTAAAAAATAAGCAGAGGTCAGAGACGGCATCCCGAACTCTCATTGTTTGCTGTGTTTTTTTGTTCGTTTGTTTTTTGAGTAGTAGCGGTTGTTGTGCTGTTGTACACTTAGCTGCCTCTCTCAGAAAAACACCTCCACACTGGAGGGCGGAACGGATGGATTATGGGATTTATCCAGGAGTCATTTCTTACAGAGTAACAGGACTTTGTGGCAGGCGGACAGGCAAAATTGCGGAGAGGTAGATGTTAAACGCTGGAAAATTAGGGAGGGGTAACACTATCTCCCCACTTACAAATGTCCGATAATCCAGTACATGTGCAGGCCACTGAGGAGATACTCTCCCTTTTAAGCCCTCTTGTCAGTCCCAGCAGATCTTACAGTGTTTGGCATGCAACACAAAGTCACATGCAATTAAGTTCACAATCCTGACAAAGCCTCTCTGAGGACGAGCGAAGCACAAAACTGGGAAACTCCTATTTGTTTGGTTAGAAGCGAGCAATGCAAGCCACAGTGATTCAGAGTGATGCAGCAGAAGTGAGTATTAGCCGTTTTAATCCAGGCTTTAAGCGCTGGCCCTTCTTACATATGCAAGTGGAGGATAAATTCACAAATAGCTGATGGATGACTGCATCTCTTCATTAATCAAACATCTCTGACGTCAATCGCATGGAGCAGTACCATCCAACAAAGAGAAAGCATCAATATGCAATCATTAAAAAGCCATGCTTATATAATGATTTATGATACTCATCTGTAATAATAACGTATGATAACACTTCTGCATGCTCTGTTACAGATTATTTTGGTGTGGGCTGAAACTAAATAGATGTTTGGCGTCCCATGAGGCTTATCTTTATGCAAATGTTGGTCAAATAAGTCTTGCATATTCACTGTGGTTACGGTTTGCTTTGAACATTGTGTGTTTTTATGAGTGTCAGTGGCAGGTATTAAAAGATAGACACATGGAATATTAATGCATTTACAGTATCTACGATGCAAACACTTTTATAAGCAATCTCACTTATGAAGTCAGAACTGTGAGAAAAATGTCACAGTTGTGAGTTTATATCTCGTTGACATCTATATCAATATCAATGAAAATATATGCTAGCACCATTTTTATGGTCATGCATGCCGTGCACAAGCACGCAGTTAAGCAGAAGAGGCTTTGAACGGTTTGAAAATTATTTAAGTTATGAAAATTAAATGAATTAAACAAAATGGTAAATAAAAAGAAAATGTAAAAATAAATAAATAAATGCATATATGCATGCATACATATGTAAAAGGAGATTAAAAAAATAAAAATGTAAATAAATAAAATGTAAAAAATAAAAAGTTGAACAAATAAATAAAAATAATGTAAAAATAAAAAAACAAAATGTAAAAAATAAATGCGAATACATAAATAAAAACAAAAAATAAATGCGAAGACATAAATAAAAACACAAAATGAAAAAAAAACCCAAAAAACCCAAAAGAAAAAATAATAAAACAAACAACACGTTCAAAAGAATTATTACATAATTAAAACTATATATATATATATATACAGTAGAAATAAATGTTTAAAAAATAAAATGTTAAGATAAAAAAAACATACAAAAATATATATTACACAAAAAGAAGTAAGGGCGGTAAAATTGTAAAAAGTAAACAAACAATGAAATATATAAATGTAAAATAAAATAAAAAAGTTAAATAAAATACAAATATAACAAAATAAATACAGCCCTTTTCTGTCTATTTCCTCTTTGGCTATTCTATTTCTCGATACAAGCACTGTCATTGTTTTCCAAATTTTAAATGATCTTCACCAAAATGTCTCAAGTCCTGTTTTAGTTTTTGCTGCATGATTTAAGTCGTCTGCCACCAAAAAGTCAAAAACACAAGAACGACACAATTCTGAAGACGCCACGGTGCTGGAATATTCTCCAAGGTCCTCCTCAACATTAAATGTGACTAAACTGAGAAAAACAACAGCTTTCAGTGGCCGCTGCATCCTCAAGAAAACCGTGGATGAAAACCGACGAGAACAGCAGCTAGAGCTGTTCATACGTGTGATGAACGTCGAACAGAAGCAGGATATCTGTCCACCTCATTCATTACTATGTGACCAAAGTAAATGAGGCTTGAGTGTTTACACCATAGATATGTATAGGTAGATGTGTAAGCTACATACACATAATTCACCCCAAATTTTTTTTTTGGTGATTCATAAAATACAAATCAGTGACCGCCTGTCAAAAAAAGCATATCAGGGAACACCTAATGATACCGTGGTCCAGGTGATATTATACAGTTGGGTGCCCCCGTGGTGTGTGTGTGTGGTGTGTCCTCCCGCCGGTTGTGTGTGGTGGGTGTGTGGTATGTCGGTGTGTGTAGTGCAAGTAGTAAGTGAGAGTGATGGAGTGACCGGACAGTGAAAGTGAGGTGTTTGTGATGTGTTGTCGAGTGGTGTGTTGTTGTGTGTGGTGTGAGGGAGAGATGAGGTGAGTGAAGTGAGTGAACCCCCACGTCACCGTGAGTGTGTGTGTGTGTGTGTGTGTGTGTGTGCGTGAGAGTGGGTGTGTGTGTGTTTAGTGGCGTGTGAGAGAGAGTGTGTGTGGGGTGGGTGTGTGTGTGTGGTGTGGGTGTGGTGAGAACTGTGAAGTGGGTGAGTGAGTTTTTGTGTGTGTATGTGAGTGTGTGTGTGTGTGCGAGTGTGTGTTGTGTGTGTGTGTGTGAGAGAGTGAGTGTGTGAGAGAGTGAGTGAGAGTGTGTGTGTGTGTGTGTGAGAGTGGAGTGTGTGTGTGTGTGTGCGTGTGGGGTGACCCACCCGAGAGTGTGTGTGTGTGTGTGTGGTGGTCGTGTGTGTGTGTGTGTGTGTGTGTGTGTGTGTTTGTGGTGTGTGTGTGTGTGTGGTGTGGTGTGTTTGTGTGTGTGTGTGTGAGTGTGAGACAACACTGCCGCCCATCATTTATACCGGCCCCCCCCCCACCCCCCCCCCCCCCCGTCTCTCTAAACCACACCAAAGGCTGCGGGTCTGTGGAAGCATGAAAATGCACACAGCGCTCATAACATTTTCCACCATGTGAACTTTTGTTTTGTTTGACACTGCTGTTATAATGTGTGTGCATGGTTTATTTTCATTTGGAAATTTCTCTGGCTTGTTGCTTGCATCGGGTTTTGGGATTTTTCCCCCATTGCCACAAAGCTGACACAATTCCCAATAACTAAGGAATGTGGTAATTATAGCGATCAATATTGCAATGTATGAGTTCAGTTTATGATTCAAATGTGCAGCTGAAACCAAATCAGGGTTTTATTACAGTTAACGAAAACTAAAACCATAAACAAAATACTTGAAAATGTGACGTAATACATTTATTACAAGGTTTTTTTTTGTTTTGTTTTTTTCAGTTTTAAATACAAAAATAAATAAACATATATAATATAAAATAATAAATTCTGATTTTATTCAAGGTAGTGGCCAAGGGCAAACATCTCTTATTTTCATTTCGTTTCAATTATGTACTAACATTAATAAAACTCAAACTGAACAATAAATGAATGACAAAATTAAATAGAAGTTTATTGTAATACAATTAGATATAAATAAAAAGGAGAGCGGCTGGTGTAACAATAACAACGACTAAATGGACTAAAACTTCAACTAAATGAAAATGAAAAAATACAAAAACATCTGTATTCAAACTATTAATAAAAAACTAATAAACGTAGAAACTATAGACTATGTACATTGTATCTCATGTTCAGATTTTGATTTTTAAGTTACATCTCGCTATTCGTCTTTGTGTTTTCCACCACAAATAAAAAAGGTAATTTTATTTATTTAGAAATGTTAGTTTTTGCCATCTCACAATTGCAATTCTGCTTTTTTTCTCTCTCTTCAGAATAACTATTTTATATCTGGCAATTCTGAGTTTATATCTACAGAATAAAAAAATAGGTCACAATTGCAAGATAAAAATCCACAATCACCTCTTTTTTTATTTCAAGGCAGAAAAGAAATTCCATGTAAAGTAACAATAAAATTGTTAAAACTTTAACTAAAATTAAAAAGAAAAAGAAAAATGAAAAGGAAAATCTAATATTAAATCTCAGTGATTACTAAAAATAAGACTGACCCGAACAATTGTTTAGTTGAAAACAGAATTGTGCACTTTCAAAATAAAACTCTGAAAAAAGAGAGGATGGAAGGGAAAGAAACGATGTGATGGTGTCTGAAAAAAAGACAGATGAGGTACTGCCAGAAAAGAAAGGAGAAAAAGAAAGGATAAGGACAGCTGGGGGACGATCGCGCCCGAGAGCCTCGCAGCTGTTTGTGGTAGTTAGAAGTAGAGAGAGAGGAGCGTTAGGTTAAGCTCATTTCCCACAGGCAGTAATTGCTATACCAAATGTACTTAATTTGCAATTGATGTCATGCATGCGGGACTTGGATGGGCCAGTCTAGGACTGCGGAGGGACAGCATTATATTCCATTCACTGACTATAACAGCCCTTTCTGCTTTTCAAAATAAGAGGAACCAATGTAAACACGAACTGATCTGTCGGGTTAATGTCTGTGTGTGTGTGTTGTGTGGTTGTGTGTGTGTGTTGGTATCTGTGTCTGTGTGGGTGTGTGTGTGTATGTGTGTGTGTGTCTTGTGTGTGTGTGTATGTGTGTGTTGTCTGTGTGTGTGTATGTGTGTGTTGTCTGTGTGTGTGTGTGTGTAGTGTGTGTGTGTGTATGGTGGTGTGTGGTTGTTTGGGTGTGTGTGTGTGTGGTCTGTGTTGTGTGTTTGATTTGTGGGGTGTGTGTATGTGTGTGTGTGGTGTGTGTCTGTGTGTGGGTGTCTGTGTGTCTGTGTGTGTGTGTGGGTGTTGGTGTGGGTGTGTGTGTGTGTGTAGTGGTGTTGTGTACTGGTGTTGTGTCTGTGTTGGGTGGGTTGTGTGTGGTGATGTCGTGTGGGTGTGGTTGGTGTGTGTGTCTGTGGGGGTGTGTGTGTGTCTGTGGGTGTGTGTCTGTGTGTGTGTGAGAGACGTGTGTGTGTGTGTGTGTGTGTGGTGTGGGTGGGTGTGTGTGTGTTGTGTGTCTGTGTGTTGTGTGTGTGTGTGTGTCTCTGTGTGTGTGTGTGTGTGTGTGTGTGTCTGTGTGTGGTGTGTGTGTGTGTGTGTGTGTGTGTGTGTGTGGTATGTTGTGTGTGTTGTCTCTGTGTGGGTGTGTGGTGTACCTTTGTGGGGGGTGTGTGGGGTGTGTGTTGTGTTGTGTGTCTGGGTGTTGTGTGGGTGTGTGTGTCTGTGTTGTGTTGTGTGTGTGTGTTTGTGTGTCTGTCTGTCTGTCTGTGTGTGTGTGTGTGTGTTTGAGCACAGATAAATACGTATTTTCCAAATGTCTGACATCACTCTGTGGACGCAGCCAGAATGAAGCTTAAAGGTATTTAATAGGAAAATTAATAAAAATGGGGTAAGACGCCTTCAACATCTCAATCCAGAGACAAGAGAGAGAAAGAGCAGAGTTGGGAATGATAGCTTTAAAAAACGAGAGGAGGGAAATCCGCAAATTACCAGCAGTAGTGAGCTGGGACAAAACAAACTTTGTTGAGCTCTGTGCGTCATTATTGACGCGCACTCTCTATAGAACTCCAGCATGCTATTTATTAATACAATTATTCATATTTATTAATTAAAACAAAATAACTAAAATACTAACATAGATATTACACATGAAGTTTACAAGATAATTCACTCAATTGAAAAATACAGCATGGGGAACTGAGGTTTTTTTATTGTATTTGTCATAAAAAATTTAATCAAATATTAACTTGGATATTATGTGTAAACACAACAAATATTTCAGATTAACTTCACCTCAATACAAAATTTACTAAATAATTAACAAAGAACATTCTCACACATTTCTATTGTATTTGTATAGAAAATAAAATGAAATTCAAAAAGAAGAATATTAGAATTAAATAAAATTAACTTGAATATTATTCGTAAATTAAAAAACATCTTTGAGATACTTTCTTTTACCATGTAAAGAGTTTAAAAAAAACAAAAAAAAGAATTAAAAAATAATAAATAACATGTTGTATTTTAGTTTATAAAACAGACTAACTTGGATAGTATGGACTAAATTTTAAAAACTAAATTGAGATCCTTCATCATTAATTTTAAATAAATACATAATAATAATACTTCACATGGACCTAACATGGTGAACAAGGATTCAAATAATAAATTACACAATGACCCTAAACATGGGAAACAAGGATTTCACGTAAAAATTCAAAATTAAATTAAATTAAAAAAAAATAAAAATATAAATAAATAATTAAAAAAAATAAAATATTAAATTAAATTACAATTAATGTGCTTCTTGGTATTATGACAGGTACATGTACATTTAAAAAAATATTTGAGATGTTTCACTTAATGCTTAACAAAATAAAATGAAATACAATAAATAATCAAATAAATAAATTGCATGATTGTCCCAACATAGGGAACCAAGGTTTTCAAAATGAAATGAAATGAAATTAAAAAAAATAAAAATAGTGACTTGGACATTAAATGTACATATTAACAAATATTTTAGATACTTAAATAAAAAATCATGACTACGGTATGTCAAAAAGAAAGAACGAAAGTAAGAAAGGAAGGAAGGAAGGAAGGAAGTTAAGAAAGAAAGAAAGAAAGAAAGTAAAAGATAATACTCTTGTTTTATTGTTTGATTATGTAAAGTGTAACTTGTAACGCATTACCCCCTGCCCTGAGAAAAAGCGAGGAACACGAAAGATGGAGGTCGACAGAGCGGTTGTTTTGGACATGGAGCGGAGTCTGAGATTCAGACAAATATGATCTGGCCTGCTAATTCCTGTCATGTGAATGAAGCGATTAATTAGTGGGAACACTGGGTTCTGATACAATCGCTTCAACCCCACCCCCCAAAATCTTTTCTCTCATCCTTCACATCCGCATTTCCGTAATTAATTCAGCCGAGCACTAATTACAGAAGGCTTTTCCAAAACACCGTGAGGGGGAAGGAAGATAATCAAGTCCCATTGCTCTGCAGAAACGCTAAAAGAAAAGAGAAAGAATGTCGTTTCGGAGGAAGAGAGGTGGAAAAATCTAATAAACAAATTTGTTTAGTTGATTTCAAACCCCGGAGGGCCGAAGCCGGGAAAACTGCAGCCTCTCCGTCCTGTTCCAGAGCAAATTGATATTCCTGTCCACACCTCCTGGCCCGATCCTTTCACTCGACTCTCTTTGATGAAGTTCTGAGGGACAGCCGGCTGACACTGACATCACGGCGGCACAATGCATCGTGGGAGGAGAGTACAGGCATGGAATTAGTGAAGAGAGTCATGGGGAGTCGGCCATATGCAGATGAAGAGCGGCGCGCATCTCATTTATTCATTCCCATCTTCTCAGTCAGCACGTCTTACCGTTTTCCAACTTTCTTGGGAAAATGACAGCTTGAACTACTGTCTCAAATATGGAGTCTGCACTATCATTTAGCTTTGTTTGGGTTTGATTGCACAGCAAACATAAATATGCTTTTAGCTGTACAAAACAAAAAGGGATAGTTTCTCTAACGATGAAAATTTTACAAGTAAGTTTAAGAAATATCTGAGATACTGAATATTTGAAAAAGATCATATGATTTTCCCAACATGGGGGAACAGAGGATTTCTATGAATTTTAAATAAAAATATAAAAAAAATAAAAAATAAATAAATAAAATGAATGGAAGCACTAGAATGAATGCAATAGACGAGAGAATAGAATGCCACTAGAATAGAATAGAATAGAATAGAAATAGAAGTGCAATGCAATGCACTAGACTAGACTAGACTAGAATAGAATAGAATAGAATAGAAAAGAATAGAATAGAATAGAATAGAATAGACTAGAATAGAATAGAATGCAATGCAATGGACTAGACTAGACTAGAATAGACTAGAATAGAATAGATGCAAGGCAAGGAGAGACTAGAAGAGAATTGAAATAGACTAGAATAGAAATAGAATAGAATAGAAAGAATAGAAAGACGCAGAATAGAATGCAATGCAATGGGACTAGATAGACTGAAGGAATAGGACTAGATAGAATAGAATAGAATGCAATGCAACAGGATCTCGACTGAGAATAGAATAGAATAGAATAGAATAGAATGCAATGCAATGGACTAGACTAGAATAGAATTGAATAGACTAGAATAGAATAGAATAGAATAGAATAGACTAGAATAGAATAGAATAGAATGGATAGACTAGATAGGACTAGATGAGCATGGCACAATTGCACTAGACCTAGTAGTAAATAAAAATAAAATAATAACAAAATACATACAAAATTATTTAGTTAAGTGGTGGTATGGTACATCCATAAGTATAGATTGAAACAGTAAATCACAGTTTTTCTACGATCTTACGGGAGAGGCTAATTCTAATAATGAACATCGTCATCAGTAATGTCATTATTAATAGCTGAGATACTGATGAAAAATAGTGCATGATTTTCCCAAGATGGGGAATGGAGGTTTTGTATCGTATTTGTAAAAATGAAATGGAATAAAAATAAATAAATAAAATAGTAACTTGGATATTTGATTCTCTAAACATAGCAACCAAGATTTTCTATTATATTTGTCATAAAATAAAATAAAATAAAAGCTAAATTAAAACGGGAACTTGGATATTACACGTAAGATACTATTTTAGTTTTTTTTTCTACACCAAATTTATTTCAGTGTAATTCATCTAAAAATGAACACTGTCCTCATGAATTTAACAAATATTTGAGATATTTTACTCAATACCTGAAAAAGATAATACGTTTCTCCCAACATGAGATTTTCTATTATAAATAAAATAATAAAATTAGATTTTTGTGTTCAATTTAAAGAATAATGAACAGTAAAATCCATGATTCCATCTGTACAATCTTAAGGGACAGTTCATCTAAAAGTATGATCGCCTTATGTCGTCCAAAGTCTGTAATAACTTACTTTCTTCTGTTGAACACAGAATAAGATATTTTGAAGAATTTCTGATTGTTTTTTGTCCATGCAGTGAAGGGTCAGTTGAGAGTGTCCAAGTTTGTTCAAGTCTCACGGACTTTCACATGTGCGCAAGTTGGACAAAAAAAATTCTTCAAATATGAATAATAGAAATAAGTCACAGAGGTTGTAAATAAATGACGAAGGGGGATTTTGGGGTGAAGTTTCCCGGAACAGCCGCGTTGTCGCTCTTTTTCTCTGTCACAAAACACACACACCACCTGAGACCAATGCAGTGTTGTGTTCAGGGCAAACACAGATTCAGACGGAAAGCGCGAGTGGAAGGGGAGCCTGTGATGTCATTGTTACGGGGGCCCAGCGAGGGGCCGTGTGTGTGTGGGTGTGTTGTGTGAGTGACTGTGAGTGAGTGATGTGAGTGAAGTGGTGAGCTGTGTGTGGGTGAGTGGGGGATGCGAGTGTGGTGTGGTGGTGTGTGTGTGTGGTGGGTGAGGGATGTGAGTGTGTGGGGTGTGTGTGTGTGAGTGAGTGTGGTGTGTGTGTGTGTGTGTGTGTGTGTGTTTGTGTGGCGTGTGTGTGAGTGAGTTTGGGTGTGTGTGTGTGTGTGTGAGTGAGTGAGTGAGTGGGAGTGTGAGTGAGAGTGTGAGTGAGTGAGTGTGTGGGTGTGTGTGTGTGTTGTGTGTGTGTGTGGTGGTGTGTGTGGTGGTGTGTGTGTGTGTGAGAGAGAGACAGTGTGTGAGTGTGTGTGTGTGAGTGAGTGTGAGTGAGCCGTGTGTGTGAGTGAGTGTGGTGTGTGTGTGTGTGTCTGTGGGTGGGTGAGTGAGTGAGTGAGTGAGTGAGTGAGTGTGTGGTGTGGGGTGGGTTGGGTGTGTGTGGTGGTGTGTGTGTGGAGTTGAGTGAGCGTGACGTGAGAGGGTGTGTGTGTGAGTGATTGTGAAGCGGTGAGTGGTGTGTAGATGTGGGTGTGGGTGGTTGTGTGTGTGTGTGTGTGGTGTGTCTGTGTGTGTGTGTGTGGTGTGTGTGTTGTGTGTGTGTTTGTGTATGCGTGCAATCAGATCCTACTGGAATGATGTCACCTTTTGTTGCCTGTCTCCATTCAGCGCAGCAGATCTGGCCTGAATTGAGTCCTGAGGGGAGAAGTGTGAGAAACTGCAGGCTAAGGTAGAGGACATGCTAATAGCGCCGCTATAAAGATGTCATCAAACTCAGCTTAACCTCCACAAATATCAGACACTGGGCCTTTGAACCTCTTCTGCACAATTGTGAACCTGATTTCGGAATGCACAATGCAATACTAAGGGATGTTTATTCAGTAGCTTTGTTTCCATCTAAAAAGTGGCGAATCAAACTTGTGTGAAAAATTGGAATATCACATAAAACATTTGCGCAAAAAGCATGTGCTCAAGAGAACAACGTCTTCACTTCCTGGGAAACTGGTGCAAAGTATCAGTAATATTGTAAAAAGTTGCTGCAACTCTTTTTCTAACATAACAAATTACTTGCGCGCAGATGGAACATGATAACAAATAAAATAGTATTACAATACTACAATAGTATTAATTGTCAAGAAGATTCTCCTGCGAAAGACTAGTTTCTCTCTGTGCTGCTGAAGTTTGTTAAAGCCACAGTACTCTTAGAGGGGTTTTCACCAAGAACGAATCGATCCTGCTGATAGCGTTATTTATTTGCACCTGAAGGGAATCATGCAAATCAGGCAATGCTGAAAAAATGTTAAAAATATCTGTGCTGAACACAATCAAACATCTCTCTTAAATAAAATTCAGTGGTGTACAGTAATTGGACGGCACCTTGACTAATGCGCACGACACACAAGCATGCAGCGCAATGTTTTGAAAATGAAGCTTAAGGTGCCTAATTTAAACAAAAGGAGGCATGTTTGCACTGAAAAATACAACAAGCTAACTCAAAAATGAATTTAGCGTGCATTTAGCATTGATTTTAAGGGAATAATACAGCGATTTGCAAAGAAATACAGAGCACAAAAATGGCCTGTTTAACAAATGCACTCCTTAATGTGATGCAACAATGCAATATATGAGACATTCCTACATTTATTAGGATGAAAAATGGTATATTAGCAAACATCTTGTTATTACGTAAACATCTCACGCTTTTCATAAACTAAGGTTACAAATCCATGTGTATAACTGTTTAAAAATATTGTTTAAACTGCATTTACCCTCATTTATCGTCGTCTGTCAGGAGTTTGTGGGATGATGTCAACATCCAAAATGACAACTGAGTGTAATGATGATCCACATTGAATAAATGATGGAAATAGTTTGATTTATTGTGCCTCATCAACCAAGAATCTCAAACATTATGGTTGGTGAAAACAAATCAACCAGATACAAAGCCTCAAATGATGCTTTTGTATATTACAAAGAAACCTACAAACATTCCAGCTCTGTTTGCAATGACAATTCACCATAAAACCTGAGAAGATTCAACTACAGAAGAATTCTTCAAATATACTTCGCTTTGGTTTGCAATGTTGTTGTATTTGATGCAGGAGGCTTTTTTAAATGTGTCCTCGCCAATATCTGACTCACGTATTTACAAATTCTCCACCGTTCACTAGGGTTGGGAATAGGGGTGGGCGATACGGCAAAAATATCATATCACAACTTTTTTTTTCAGGAAAATCACGATTCTTTGTCATGTTGGTTTTACTGTTTGCACAGTGTTGAGCGTACAGCCAAACTGAATATTCCCAGTTAGAAACTGAAAGAAGACTTTCAGTAACAACAATGATGTAAGTGACACTTTTGTTCTCCAAAAAACAAATAAAATGCTACACGTGCGTTTTCTTTCTCATCGGTTTACGTTCACTTAAGACAAAACATTTCTGTGCTTACGAGGATATTGACTGTTACTGTTGATGGGTCGCGCATATTGGTCGACACAGACTGGAAAGAGAAGTCCGGAACTACTTTTTCTGCAGTGGAAGTTCAAGAAACGGTTGGAGAACGGACACAGGCCGGGAACCCGCACCGGGATCGTGCTTCAGACGTGTGCGCGGCACGCAAAACACGTGCGAACCCCTAAGTGTCGTTGTCCCAGCTCTTAAAATTAAAATCACATTAAAACATAAACGCAGTAATCGTTAAGTGGGAATAGTGAAACGGTGATCGCAGAGAGTCTAGCGAAATCTACCAGTTCTTGGAAATTTGATCTGGTTCTCTGACCGTTCACTGTAGAAGCATCTCTCTTTGGGACGGTCGTAGAGGATAAATGACCAATGCTTCACCGCTGGATTCTAATCTCCATGGATCAATGTATAGGGTAGGGCTCCCTAATCACAGATGACCCGTGCAGGACACTTAAAGCGCAGTGCTAACGCCATCTGGACCCCGATGCAGCCAGCAGCAAGAGTTTGAAAAGCAGCTATGGGCCAGACGTAGCCAAACAAACATAAACCAGATGGACCGATGTGGGATTTGAGAAGGAAGGGGGGTCAGAAAGAGAAAAGGGTGTCTCTCCGTACACCATCACTATTGCAAACAACTGCTGGAGGCACATGCGGATGTTCAAGCGCTTCCAAACCACTGCTTGTCTCCACATGCAGCTGACAATCACTCGCTCTCCAGATGAGTAAATCTCTCTTTGACAGTCTCCGAAGTGTTACGTTCGATAAAAAGATCTCTGCGGCACAATGAACACCAGGGGCATTAGCATAGCCGTTGTGGTTATTCCAGCTGACTGCCACAGATACAAAGGCGGTTCTAGAGCATTTTAAATGGGGGGGCCAGGCTGGGGTACTTCCTCAATAGAGGGTGGCCACGGGTATGTGTACCATAGTAACACATTATTTTCCACATACTGTACATTACTGTTTCTCCTCTATGCCCCGCCTTTCTGAAATGCGTCGATTTTTACAAAGCTCATCGGTCTGAAAAGCAAGGTGTGCTGTGATTGCCCAGCTATCCAGTGTGTTGTAATTGGCCGAATACCTCAAGCGTGTGACGGAAATGTTACGTCCCTCACCATACTGTGATAATGCCCTGTCCGGCCGGAGCGACGAGACAAAAACATTAAAACCCATTATAAACGAGCCTTTTGTAGCATCCAGTGGGGACATAATTACTGATTATAATGACTTATACGGTCTTTTTATGCATTGCGTTGCATCGCGCCGTGTAAACATAAAACCATGTCTGCATTGGTGATCAGAGAAATGACAAACACCGTGCTACTCTACACTGCTCAAAACTAACAGAACGTTTGAATCGTCAGTGGCAAATCCCTTAAATATGAAAAACGTACTTACAGGCTGTGAGTCAGAACTGCCGTCATTGTAGTCTACTCTACCAGGATCAGTTAAACAGTCCTCCTTAAAAGGTGCTGCACACATCTGAATATTTGGGTTGAAGTGTTCTGGAACAGTTGTAAATACAACTTAACCACTGATTTCTAGTCGTGTCCTCTTTTGGAAGACCAAACAAAGTAGTTTCACTTTCACAACGAAACACAGCGTCACACATTTGGACGGCGTTATGCAAATCTTCCCACATAGTGATGTAGACATGTGGGGGCGTGTTAGAATGAGCTGTTTTATGTAGGCGTGGCTGACTCTGAACTTTTTTAAGAATATCTCTTTGGATTTGAGACGTTAGTCTTTACAGATCTTCTTTATGCACCTAGATCTTGTAACACTCCAAAGAGAAAGTAACAATTTTAATCGCATCATATGACCCCTACATTAAATACAGCAGATTTTTACCCTTTTCTGTTTGCAATATTTGCAAACGTCACTGCAATATTTACCTTGTGAAAGCATTTGTATAATTTAACATAAATTAGGGGGAAAAATAACACTATAGAATAGTCAATAACACTATCAACAAATATTTGCTCCATGTCCATCAAATGATGCAAAAGTGTGAGAATATTTAATGAATATAATTTTAAAATATCAAAAATGTAAACATAAAATTAGACCATATGAATGTAACATACATTCATTTATTGATTGATTGATTGATGTGAAGGTCACCATTGCAATATTTACTGTGTAAAAACATCTGTATAATTTTACATAAATTTAAAAAAGGATAAATAACACTCAACAAATATTTGCATTGTGTACATCAAATGATGCAAAAAATGTGTGAATACTTAATGTAACATTAAAATATTAAAAATGTAAACAAGTTAGCCTACTATTTATGCATTAATTCATTCATTCATTTCTGTTATTTACATTTTTGTGTATCAAATGATGCAAAAAGTGTGAGAATATTTAATTCATTTTAAAATATCAAAAATGCAAACATAAAATTTATCTATATAATTAACATACTATTTATTACTTATTATTGGTTCCCCCCCCCCCCCCCCCACCATCGCAATATTTTGTGCGGGAAAAAAATCTGTATAATTTTACATAAATTAGAAAAAAGTTAAATAACACCATCAACAAATATTTGCATCATGTGCATCAAATGATGCAGAAAGTATGAGAATATTAATAAAAAAATGTAAACAAAATGAGTCTATATGAATTTAACATAATATTTATTTATTATTAAATCATAATTATATACAACGTTACTACCTAATTTAATTTATAAATACACATTACATATTTATGTAGATATTTGCACGCACACATAAACACACATGCATGCAATGTGGATTTATATAAAAATGATATTAGGCATCATTAACACAGTATAATAAATAACTATTTCAGGACAAAGAGTTACTAGAGAGGAAGAAACACCCACACATCCTCTACAGCCTCTCAAACGTGGGCTCACTTGCTGAGTTTCACACTGCAGGACTCTCACGCTCTGCAGTGAAACAACCGCTTAAGAGAAGGCCTTGTTCCAGTTGCACTTCTTTTGTCATGCTAACGGTAACCTTTTAAAGCACATTGACCGCAGGTAGCATAGAGAAACAATGGGATACAGCAGCATCCTCCTCTAGAGTTACTGCGCAGCGCTGCTGACCTGCCAGAATCCTCCACTCCCACAGTCCTCGTCTTCCACTCTGTGGGTGCAAATAAAGCTGTCCAACTATGGCATCACGGCTAGCCGTTAGTTTTCTGTACATCACCATGGCGATGCGACCGTAACCGGCGAGATGGCAGCAACCGCAGCGATGAAAGACGGCATTAGCGCATCAGGATGGAGACGAGCACTAAGATCTGTCAGATTTTCTTTTTAATTTGGCCTTTGCTTTTCACATAAGCTCTACTGAAAAGATCAGAGAAACTATGAAGAGTCATGCTGACCTCCTCCTTCACTGTGAACTCACACTTAATCAGGACCAATACGGTTCTCCACCAATCAATCAGGTCAATCGCAATCTCATCACTCCATCTCTACCAAAAACAGCTCTGACAGTTTAACATTAATAGCATGTCAGATGGCAGAACAACATCTGTTAATCTTGACAGCAACATTTTTGACACAAAAATTCATTTTTAATTGTAGTTAATTACTGTGAGACGTCAAGCACGTCCTTTCATGTCTTTACTAGAAACTACATGCTTTTGCCAATGCGCATTTTGCACGCATGTGTCCCAGGGGTTAATTTTAATTAAAACTAGCAGATTTTCAGAAATGATGCTACATAAAAAATTTGCACAAAAAAAAAAACAGCAGACGGACTGAATGAAAATGCAAATTCACTCTCTGACAGCAGGTGGCGCTTATGGAACAGCAGCTATACAGCTTCTGCGCTTATGAACACTACTTTAATATGCATTATATGGAGGTCAGAGGAAAAGAAAACGCCAGTGAAACATTTCTGAAGACGGTCAGACACATTCATACAAACTCCCACATACTTGTCTTCCTATATTTCAAGCATCGCGAACAGTGAGCTTGATCTGCCTGCTACAGTATTTTTTCCTCACAGACTTCACAAAAATTCCACACAAATTAAATTTGTAGAAATTATTGCAATGTAGTTTGTGTGCAATTCTAGATTTCATTACCGCGCACGCCTCCTTCTGTATTGATGTCCTATACTGACTGTATTCATCGTCTGACTGCATGAACCAAACAGTGACATTCGTACCATGACCGTTCGGTACGAATACATGTACCGTTACACCCCTAGTATGAAACAAAGTCTGATTTTGTCATTTTGCAATAAATTTAAATAATAAATGGCGTTTTGTGGCTCTTTAATGTGTGGTGACAGATCGCTGTAGCGCCTCAGTTCAAGCGGCACGTGAACCGATCATATTTTCCTCTTTACTAGTTACAGCACAAAATAAACATGAATGAACATCAGAAGGGATCTTGTTTCAACCGTGGAAAGACGTCTGTTCACACCATTTCTTAGGTTCAAGTCCACCGAAGTTACTCTACTCTCATCTGGTTTGTTTGTCGGACAGAATGGCAGATTCTGTGTTATGACTGGCCAGATCGCCTGTCAATCAAACTTCCGGCGAAGGGTCAATTCATTGATTTGTTAAAGTCTGCGTGAACCGGAAGTTGCTGACGACTTTATTTCAGTATAGTGATGCATTTCAGACTGAAACGGAATATTGAATAGAGGGCAGGGTTTTACTTTAGCACTCCTCCTCTCGTCTTTCGTTCGCAGCAAACTAACGGTTGGAGGGGCGTGGTTAAGGATATTCTGCCCAAGCCGTCAAACGAGAAGGAGTGCCATTCTGGATTTTGATTAAAGATTACCAAGACGACATTTTTTATTTTTTTTTACATGCACGGATTAATTGTTCACCTAGTAAATAGAGTCAATTTTGATTTCATGAGGAATTTAACTTGAGACTTTCTCCAACTGGATCACTGAGTTAGTTGGTAACTGCAGCAATCACTGTGATTTGTGAACCTGTAAACGGATCCATTGAAAAGAATCCGCTCAAAAGAATAATTTGTTCATGAATCGGACACTGCCGGATGGCTATTGCGATTTAGAGTTGGTTTCTTCTTTTCAATCTATTTTTTTGGGGGGGGGTGGGAGTTAAAAATACTATCCTTTTTGAATCCAGTGAAGTAAAAGTCAAAAAAGAAAATACTCTGATAATCTGACATTGATGATCCCTGCTCTAAAACTTGTGTACTGAAGTGACTTTGGGCCATTAAGGCCTGTTCACACCTAAATTGATTTTTGCATGTGATTTCTCTTTTCAGAGCAATGGTAAACAGTAGATGGGGTGAATGAAAATGCCATTTCTATGCAACTCAATTGGAATGTATATTTGTTTAGTAATATCAGCACAGTGATCCAGACCAGTACAGAACAAAATGTTCTCCTCATCCAGTAAATCCTGGTAGAAATTAAGGTAGAAATAAAGTGCTCAGGTTGGTGGGGCCAGTGTCAGGATCAGTGCTGTAAATGTCAGACAGCTCAGAGGATGCTGCATTCTTTCCCTTGGGTTCACGGTTGGATGGACTTTATAGTCCTGGATCATCTGCTCTCCTGTGCTGAGTGAGATCGAGAGCGCTTCAGTGATAAATTCAGGCTCTGTAAATCTCTACAGCTTTTATCTACTGTACAGATCCTCAATAATGCCATCCAGAGCATCCTGTGAGACCCAGTGTATGTGTTTATGTCGGAGAGTTTATTTGATGCATCGACGTGATTTTTACCAGACTAATGTCACTCCATCTGAACAGATGACAGGATGCTGTGGCGTCCCATGGGATTTGGGCTGATGATCCATCTGAAACAAAACAGCAGAGGTCCAGTCAGAATTGTGGCACTGAATCAGCAAGTAAAATCTCAAAGACATTTAAGGTTTTGTTTGCACTGCACATAAATACAATGTGTTTTCATAGTTGATCTCGAGGACTGGCTCTCATGTGGCAAGCTATAAAATCTCATCTGTATATCTGGTACATCCACACTACCATTTAAAAGTTTGGGGTTGGTAGTTTTTGAAAGTCTTATGTTCACCCAAGCTGCATTTATTTGATCAATAATACAGTAAAAAATTATGAAATATTATTACAATTTCAAATAACGATTTTCTATGTGAATATTTTGTAAAATTGTTCATTAACAGCATCATTACTCCAGTCTTCAGTGTCACATGATCTTCAGAAATCATTCTAATATGCTGATTTGCTGCTCAAGAAACATTTCTGATTATTAACAATGTTGAAAACAGTCGTGCTGCACAATATTTCTGTGGAAACTGTGATACATTTTATTTTTCAGGATTCACAGATGAACAGAAAGTTCAAAAGAACAGCATTTATTTGAAATAGAAATCTTTTGTAACGTTATAAATGTCTTTACTGTTGCTTTTGGTCATTTTAATCCATCCTTGCTGAATAAAACTATCAATTTCAATTTCTTTCAAAAAATTCAATTTTCATTTAAAATAAACAATACTATCTGAATAACTTCAAAAAGAGTCCAAGCTCTAACGCCATGATCTACTTGTTTAAGTCATCATATCATATCAGCCAGACTGCTTTTTGATGAACCTTATAAACCCAATTAAATGTAGGGTAGGTGATTTTGGAGAGTCTAGCAATAGCGAGCTAGCTTTGAAAGCATAAGATCCCACCCTCCCTGCAAATCACTCTCCAAAGCCACGCCTCCTCTGAAACACATGAATAGAGGCTAACCAGTAGTGGTTAAACGGATCGTAGTTGATCCGTGATCCGTACGGACCAAGCCCCACGGTTCGGCATGCATATGACCCATGGATTAAACCATTTTAGACCATTTTTAACCATAATAGAGTATAAGTTTATCATTTGTTCATATTTACACAAGCAAGCAAATTTTAAACAATTCCAGAGAGAAAAGGCGAAAGGGAACTCGATTCGTTACTCACGCGCAACGCGCACAGCGTTTCAGACGGCGCGCAAACACCGAACTGAATCCTCTTCGAACCTCTGCACCGACCATCCATAATTAATGACGACAAAAAAAAAAACGCAGTCAGTTATGTTTCAAGTGAATGAAACAGCTGAGAAAGAAATCGGATGTGATGTGTATCATTGTATCGGATCCGTGCATCAGGTCTTAAAGGGACAGCGGCCTATAAATACTGCTGCTGTCATTAATAATCATCAAACAACAAAACAGCTGTGATAAAAATCTATATTTAATTTATACAGTGAACACTATGCAGTGTTATTTTCCTTAATTATTACATTTCTGTATTTGAATAATACCAACCTTATTTTATTTGTAACATATTCTGTTATATTTATCTATGCTTGTAATTTGTGTATTTGATCTTATTTTTTACCGACTGTTCACTTGCCTTTAATCATGTTTAAACTTGCTTTTAATCTCTAGCATTTGCTGTGGTATCAAAGAAGTGCTTCGCTTTAAGTAATAAATGGAAAGCAAGTTAAATTGAAATATTTTTCTTTTCTTGCTGATCCGAAAAATGATCCGATCCGTGGGTCAAAAACCGTAATGTGATGCGAACCGTGAGATTTGTGATCCGTTGAACCACTACTAACCAGCGACACGATTAGAGACGGCGTCAACGCTGTCAGATGACCTCACGTCTCATTCACCGGTGAGAAAACGTTACAGTACAGAGCGCATAATATTACAGTAATAACGCCTCATATTCCTCGAACCAAGGAATATGATTGGATGAACATTTATGGTCCTACACCTTCCACATACGATATAAATACATATAAATACATGCTATCGAGATGTGAAGAGACTTTCAACCAACATAAAACAAAACTTTTTTGAACCAAACTACCTACCTTCCTTAATCTGCGTTTTAACTACTACTATCTGATACAAAAGGTCACGTCTCACCCCTACAATCCTCCAAAGCCTTCCAATCTGTCTCCGTCTGAGTCTGACATCAACAGAGCCTCCCTCTTTTATTCCGAACAGATGGAAAAACAAATAACAGATCCAGTATGACTCTGAAGCCAAGCGGAACCAGCCCTCCACTCCCTGTGACAGATCAATGTCTCTTTCCTCTAATCGCTCCAAACAGAGGCCGCTCTCGTATCCTACCTATTGATATGTTAAAGAATCCTGAAAAATAAAATGCATTAGTATCCACAAAAACATATAAAGCAGCAGAACTGTTTTCAACATTGATAATAATCAGAAATGTTTCTTGAGCAGCAAATCAGCATATTATACTGATTTCTGAAGATCATGTGACACTGAAGACTGGAGTAATGATGCTGAAAATACAGATTTGATCACAGGAATAAATTACATTTAACAATATATTCAATAGAAAACAGCTTTTTCACAATATTACTGTATTTTTACAAAATAAATGCAGCCTTGGTGAGCAGAAGACACTTTATTCAGAAAGATGAAATCATCTTACCAACCCCAAACTTTTGAATGGTTATGGATCGGTTCTCTGGCTTCTTTCTGAATAATTTTCATTGGCGGAGACACATATTACAAATAAACTGGCCAAGTTTGGCCTGAAACGCACGTTGCTCAATATTAACAGTTATTTTTATTAAACTGTGAAGCAACATCACACTCGCAAACATGCAGATAATCAGAACATCTTGTGATGCGTCAGATGTATAAACAAGGTAATATCGTATGATTATTAAAATCATTCTCATACTACACACAGTAATCATATTCACATAGAAATGCTTCATCACTAAAAACTCAGAATAACCAATTACTGGCAGCGTAATCATCTCTGTCCACACTCACATAAGCGTTACGTTTAGCCGAATCACCTTCACGCCCCACTGGCAGACGGTGTTTAATGCCTCATTGATAAATTACAGTAATTTTAATAACTATCTTTTGTAAGAATAGACATTATTCCTGGAAACAAATGACTCACCTCATGACTCATGAGGGGAGACGGCAAAAGTTATTAGATGGGAAAAGAGAATAAGACAATGAAAAAGACAATGAACATGATTTGGAGGCCTGGCTGAGCCTCCTGGCTTCTCAGATGCCTTCTGACAGTCCAAGCAAATGGGAGATGAATAACAAAATCTTATGAAGGCTTAACAAAAAACAGAATTCTCTTTTTCAAGACACACATTAGCGAACTGCTCGCCCAACTGCAGATCTTTGAAGAATGAAACCTTCCTGATGACCGTCTCACTACGGAAAACTTTAGCAAGTAACTTTTTAATAACATTAAATCGAGAAGAACTTTTGAAAGGACTTGCCTTTTAATGTCAACAATAGTGGTCGACCGATATAGTTTTTTTGACAGCCGATGCCGATGCCGATATCTTGGAAGGCAGGGTGGCCGATGGCCGATATCATTTTATTTATTTTAATTAATATTTAAGAATATTGTTAAAAAATAAATTTGTAAAATAAACGTATTTATACTTTAGATGACAAAGTATTTTCACAAATAAATAAATATTTAATAAAAATATAATTAAAAAGGAAGTAACCTGTAACCAACAGAGCACTCAGTATTCTGGGAATTTTGTGTGCATTATTCATATTTTTTCAAATAAAGCCAAGGTAACAGTCATTTACATACAGCACACAGTGAAAATGACATGAATATGACAGCAGGCAAATGCATAAAGCGCAGCATAATCTTAAATCACTAGTTTAAAGTTTGTCGATCGCGCATCTCAGTGAAACTGAACTCTCCTCCTGTCAGCATTCAATTTGCATGGACCGACTGTCATGCAGAGAACACGCGATCATGCTGGATACACATGCTCACTTCACAAGATCTCACAGCTGGATCCGACTAAGTTTGCAAGGTTTTTGAAATTAAATGTTTATTAGACATTCAAAGATTTGTTTAAATGATATAAATGCGTATTTGCTGATTGCTGACGGCAAACAAGAAAGTATTATAATGTTTTCCTTTCTATTACTAATAATATAAAAGCAATCGTTGTAATACTTTTTTGTATACATTTTAATTATTTTGTTTAACAGTTCTATCTGATTATTAGACAATATTTCTATCCGTATTAGACAGAACTGTTTACGACGACAGCGAACAAGAGGGAGAAATGTGAGCACTGTTTGCTCATGCGTCTGCCGTTCTCAGTGCTGTCCCAAAATAAAGTCTTCGCGCCTGTCAAATAAAAAAGATGAACGCATCGAAAACAGCAACTTATCGCCAACCGATATTAAAAATGCCAAATACGGCCGATATTAGGCCTTGGCGAGTATCGGTCGACCACGTAGTCAAGAACCCCAGATATTGATGATCATTAGATAATTTATTTATTGTTCAGCTGATGAATGTTGTTCCTCTGACCTCTTACTATTTCATATTTATGTTTTGTTTTTTTATTTTTATTAGTTGATTTTAAACCCCAGACTTTAAAAGCAATTGTTGTTGTTTTACATGTAACGTTATATTTAAACCCCTTTTCCACCTAATGTGCCCTAGTCTACATGGATACATAAACTCTGGTGTAAGGTTCCTTGAATACATTTTCACAATTTCACTTTTTTTAATTAAAAGTGAAATTTTTGAAGTAGAAACACGTGAAAAATTATTTCTTGTACAACATCCCTCCAATATCCTTTTTATTTACTACTTAAAAAAACTGTACGTGTATATTGATAGTTTTTTAAATAATTGTAAATGGTTTTTTGACAGCAATAGAATACAGTAGCGTTAATAAATTATAATGATTTCATTTTTGATTTCAGTCGTTTGGTTAGCAGAATGAAACGTTAAGACTATCTAGTTTCAGTAACAAAAACCATTACTCTTTATAATAAATAGACTTAATTATATTTATATATATCTCTATATATATGATAAATATAGATATCTATAGATATATATACTATGTATATGTATATTACCCAGTGGGTATGGAAAGTATTCAGACCCCTTAAATTTTTCACTCTTGTTATATTGCAGCCATTTGCTAAAAAATCATTTAAGTACATTTTTTTCCTCATTAATGTCCACAGCTCCCCATATTGACATAAAAACACAGAATTGTTGACATTTTGGCAGATTTATTAAAAAAGAAAAACGAAAATATCACATGGTCCTAAGTAATCAGACCCTTTGCTCAGTATTTAGTAGAAGCACCCTTTTGATCTAATACAGCCATGAGTCTTTTTTGGGAAAGATGCAACAAGTTTTTTCACACCTGGATTTGGGGATCCTATGCCATTCCTCCTTGCAGATCCTCTCCAGTTCTGTCAGTTTGGATGGTAAACGTTGGTGGACAGCCATTTTGAGGTCTCTCCAGAGATGCTCAATTGGGTTTAAGTCAGGGCTCTGCTGGGCCATTCAAGAACAGTCACAGAGTTGTTGTGAAGCACTCCTTCGTTATTTTAGCTGTGTGGTAATTGTCTTGTTGGAAGGTAAACTTTTGGCCCAGTCTGAGGTCCTGAGCAATCTGGAGAAGGTTTTCGTCCAGGATATCCCTGTACTTGGCCGCATTCATCTTTCCCTCGATTGCAACTAGTCGTCCTGTCTCTGCAGCTGAAAACACCCCCACAGCATGATGCTGCCCCACATGCTTCACTGTTGGACTGTATTAAAGGCCGTTTCTGAGCAGTGCCTGGTTTTCTCCACACATATACCGCTTAGAATTAAGGCCAAAATGTTTTATCTTGGTCTCATCAGACCAGAGAAGCTTATTTCTCACCATCTCACCAAACTCCATGCGGGCTTTCATGTGTCTTAAACTGAGGAGAGGCTTCCGTCGGGCCAATCTGCCATAAAGCCCCGACTGGTGGAGAGCTGCAGTGTTGGTTTGACTTTCTACATCTTTCTCCCATCTCCCGACTGCATCTTTGGAGCTCAGCCACAGTGATCTTTGGTTTCTTCTTTACCTCTCTCACCAAGGCCCTTCTCCCCGATAGCTCAGTTTGGCCGACGGCCAGCTCTAGGAAGGGTTCTGATCATCCCAAACGTCTTCCATTTAAGGATTATGGAGTCCACTGTGCTCTTAGGAACCTTAAGTTTAGCAGAAATTTTTTTGTAACCTTGGCAAGATCTGTGCCTTGCCACAATTCTGTATCTGAGCTCTTCAGGCAGTTCCTTTGAACTAATGATTCTCATTTGCTCTGACATGCAATGTGAACTGTAAGGTCTTATATAGACAGGTGTGTGGCTTTCCTAATCAAGTCCAATCTGTATAATCAATCACAGCTGGACTCAAATGAAGGTGTATCTCAAGGATGATCAGAAGAAATGGTCAGCACCTTAGTTAAATATATGAGTGTCACAGCAAGGGTCTGAATACTTAGGACCATGTGATATTCAGTTTTTCTTTTTTAATAAATCTTCAAAAATGTCAACAATTCTGTGTTTTTCTGTCAATATGGGGTGCTGTGTGGACATTAATGAGGAAAAAAACTTAACTTGATAAAAAAAAAAAAAAAAAAAAAAAAAAAAAAAAAAAAAAAAAAAAAGATATTTTAGCGCAATGGCTGCATATCCGTTAAGATGACAATTTTAAGGTGGTCTGAATCTTTCCGTACACCACTGTATATATATATATATATATAATAGATATACCCATACATATACAGATCCACACACACACACAATAACTATACTACCATATAGATATATTATCTATAGTTACATCTCTTTTTTTTCCACAGAGCTCAGAAAGCCTCGTTCAACCTCACAGAACACCAGATACCCAACCCAGAACCAGATGGACATCCAGTGGAATTTGATCAACAGATTTGGCATCTTCTTTCCTATTTGTCCTCAGAATAATGTCAGAACGCTCTTAGAATGCAATTTTAAACACAAATAGAGCTGTCAAACTCCCTTGTCTAAAACAAAAAAACAAAAAGTAAAAGACCAAAACAATGTGTCTAGTGATCTCTGGTTTGTAGAATCCCTGGCCGCAAACCTAATGAAGTCTTTACTGGTTTCAACCAAATCAAATGACTACATATCAAGTACATATTACTATTAAGGTTCATGTTACTAAAAATTAGGTCATCAGTTATTAGTACAGATTTGTACATGTTAATTTTGTACAGTTATTGTGAACACATCAAATAATCATTTTAATCACATCCCCTGAAGTCACTTCGCAAAAATACCAACATAGTTCAGTACAATTACTGTAAAATATTGTATTAAATTAAATTAAATTAAATTTTAAATTAAATTAAATAAATTCAGCAATTCACCTCTCTGTAAAGGACCCCAAAATGACAGACATCTAGATGATTTATATTGAAATACTTCAGTATAAAAAATTATTGTAAATTAAAAAATTATATGATCCAAAATTTAATTTAATCACACCCCTGAGGTCCATTCAGCAGTTGACCATTAATAATTGGTACAATTATTGTAAATAAATACAAATAAATTAAATACAAAATAAATTAATTAATACAATTCTTAATATTAAAAATAAATGAAAATGTATTAAATGTAAAGCACTGCATCACACCATCTGAAGCACCCTAAAATAGACTGACAGGTTTCTGTATAATTTAGAATTCAGGATTTAGAAAAATTCAGTACAATCCTTTTAAAAATAAATAAATGCACAAATAAATAAATATATAACATCTTTGAAATCACACCCTCGAAGGCTCCTAAAACAGCCTGTCAAACATCATCTCATTGAAAGCTCATTTCCTCACTGTCCTCTTTAATAATGTTTGTCTGATATATTACATGCTGATGTACTGAGTTGATGTAACTCTGATGCGGGTGGTTTTCATCATTTCCATTTTCCAACTTTATTAAAATTCTCTTCCCAAACTGACATTCTTAAGTGGCTGCATCTTGGGTCGGGGCGTGTAGGACAACGGTTTAGGATATGAGGGTGCGTTTAACAAAAGACTTGAATCATTTAAACAAGCTTTTATAAACAACCAATATAATGTGGACCGCAGCAACAGCATGAACCAGCTATTGCATCTGTATGCATCCATGCATATCCTTCTATGAAAGCATTATTTAAAATAGCCAAGCGATTAATAAGTCTTATCTACTTGTTTTTAGAGCTAAACAAGCTTTACAGAGAGTTGTATAATATAAATATATAACTGTTAAATGATACTCCTTACATTATTTAATGGGCAATATCCAACTTCCACGTTATAGAATTATTTTTAGATTAAATTATATTATTTCATATTATAAAATTGCATAATACAAATTAATTTGCATCCAGTGCTCCTGAAAGGCTGAAAAAGTGCCCATCTCAATATTAACTGCTGACATATATCTTGAAATCTAGTGTAAATAAAATACTTCCATATCACATTAATGTTGATTTCAACCCAATACAAATAAAAATCCCCCCAAAAATTTGGAAAATGTATCACTCATCTTGTGCAACACGTACTGAAATCGTTTCATGACCCTTTAAAAATGTGTGATGAAGCTCGAGAACATTGAGACACTGTAATAGCCCTGATGGCTGTGGTTCACTGGGATCACATAATGAATTGATAGGGATCAATCAAGAAAGGGTGTGTGCTAATGCTATCTGCTACAGCGAGAAAAAAACACAATTTGTGTGTCTAAATTTCATGTCATACCATACAGTATGTAGGAGAAGCCAACCCAAGACAGCTCTAAAAGATAGTCTATCCTGATGGCACTGCACCAGACTAGATCCCAGAACGCAGGAAAGCGAGCGAGACTCCTGAGCATTGTGTTGGTCTTGTGCTCTGTGATTAAAGGCAGGCCAACAGGCCTCCAGCCCAGCAGGCCATTACTGCGGGAGCTGCGGACGGATGCTGCCAACGCAGATCGAGCTGGCAGGAGGCAGGGATGCCAGCCTGCAGGAGAGTCTGTTAACCGTCCCGAGGAGCCGTAGGCACGTAACGCTCTGGAGGCCTGGTGAAACTTCAAAAAAGCATTTGGGGGAGAGGGTTGTTAGCACTAGAAAGAGTAATGGGTATTGTATTGCTTTGAGTGGGGAAATGCTGCTGTACTATTTTGCACATTTTGTACAGTATCAGCCTTTAACTGCTCAGATGAATGTAAAGTAGCTTAAATCTTGTGCCAAGCTCTTCCTCAACTCTTTCTTAAAGGGATGGTTCACCCAAAAATTGCTGTTAATTTACTCACCCTGTGTTACATAAAATTCAAGTCAGCGGCTACCGGCACTTGAGAGTCAAAAAAAGCATATCAGTGAACACAAAAGGTCTTATGAAGTGAAATGATCTGTCTGTGCATGAAACTGAACAGTATTACCTGTAATCCATAGCCTGGATGCCAACACCTCAGAAGACCTCAGATGATGCCAACCCTCAGACAACATACAAAACTACTACATTTTGCTATAAGTTTGATCGCACCATATAATAATTGCTGTTTATAGTGTCTATTAGTCTGTTTATAGTCTGTTTGATTACATGACATTAATGTTGTAATAATAATGTCATAAATGCTTGATTTTTACCGTACATTTCTGCCATATGGACATCAATCTGAGATAGTCACCACTGATAAGCTATCACTAAATATAATGTAGAAACTTTAATTTTCTGTAAAGCTGCTTTGCAGCGATTTGCATCGTGAAAAGCGCTATACAAATAAACTTGAATTGAATTAATAATTATTTTTTATTTACCAGAGCAGCTATTTCAGGCACAAAAACAAAGAGGATCTCAGCTACAATATTAAATAGAACTGAGTTTTGTATTAGATAAACTAAATGTCACCAGTGCACACAATGTACACTGAATGCCACTAGAAAACATACTGTACATATTTTTGTAACTTGTTTAGTAATTAAAATATATAATTTTGTAAAACAATATTTTCTATATAGTTTTATCAATAGGTTTCTATTAGCGATGCACCGATTGCAATTTTCTTGGCCGATTCCGATTCCCGATTTTTTGTTAGTGTGATCTGCCGATACCGATTTTCTTTCTAAGAACTAATTGACAGCATATACAAACAAACATCTACTTTTCTTCAATGCAAAGTTTTATTTTCATAAAAAAACAAAAAAGTTTTAAAAAGTAAAAAGTCAGTAATAAAATAAGAACAAATAAAAAAAATTGCAAACAACAGCACAAATAAATGCAATAGAATAAAGAGAGCTATGAAACTCAGTTTTTCAGGTTCAGTAAGCTTTTATTCAGTTAAGAAATACTACAGAAATTAAATTAATCAAATGTAAAATAACACCTCCAGTTTCTGTAGTCTTCATTGTAAAAATTAAATACAGATTAATGCTTACCATTAAAGTTATAAAACGTATTCAGTCAAGAGCAGAAAATTATTTTCTTTGTCTTCTGTTCTTTGATTAACATGACAGACAGCAGCATGAATATTGGACTGCGGTCCCTTTAAGAGTTTATCCACAGACCCAATATACTGTTACACAACAGGTGTTCTGTTTCTCAACTATTTAACGTTCCAAAACTGACTGAAAATTTTGTATGTATTTGAACGTTTTAGCACAGTTAGCCACTCATTTTGGTATTTGTGGCTCACAAGCTGTTTGAGACTGAGTGCGGATTGTGCGCTCCACTAATATTTTAGATCATTTCTGGTGCGCACGCTTTTGGTATAAGCACGAAACCTGAATGACTAAAATAATGCACAATACAAGCGCTATTTAACTGGAGCGAATGAGACGTGTGTGAGAGAGAAGGGGTCGTCGGAGAGAAGAGAGCGAGAATGCGCGGCTGATGTTATTGCCTGTGCCACTGGGAACAAAACAGATCGGCTCGGAATCGCAAAGAAGTGAGACTGACCGGCCGATCACCGATCCGGGCCGATCATGAGGAAAATCGGCCGATTCCGATCCCTGGC
The DNA here is from genome assembly GCA_018155175.1 of Sinocyclocheilus anophthalmus. Classification (NCBI taxonomy): domain Eukaryota; kingdom Metazoa; phylum Chordata; class Actinopteri; order Cypriniformes; family Cyprinidae; genus Sinocyclocheilus; species Sinocyclocheilus anophthalmus. The sequence continues at coordinate 91,037 of JADLZN010009280.1, read as the reverse complement.
CGATCGATCGGTGCATCTCTATAATATGCATTCTTGTAACACTACAAAAAAAGACACCATAAATGCTTCAAAGGCAAATCGTAAATCATTCTTATTGAGCCAATGCATTTAAAAATAAGAGTCTGAATGAACGATTCACTAAAATGTTTAAAGTAGCTATACTGCAGAGTTACTTTCAGCTGAGTTACTTTCATGCTACTAAAAGTTAGTAGCATCAGTACTGTTAGTTAGCTATTCACTGGTTCTGCCTTTGTTGTAACTCATTGTGATAATTTCCTCTGCAGCACATGGAAAAGACAACAGGCTTTATGTGCTATCTGTATAGCTTTCGTCGTCTCGTAGAAATCTTCATTCCCGCAGCTTTCATATGGGAGCTGCTGATATTTAAGATGACAGGTAGGGAGCATGTAATCACAGAAACAATCATGTGCCAAACAGCATTCTAATGATGAGGAGCTAATGTTTCCTGGCCACGAGAACTACTGTAGAGATTGTTTAAAATTAATTGCACCCCAAATATCCAACCGAGGCTGATGTGCCTTTGGCGACATTTCAGCAAAATGATATTATGTTGGTTCTTGCACGTTTCGCCACACTGTGAAATGTCCAGTGAGCAGCACTAAAAGTTCATTCAGTTTTAACTGAAACAGATGAACTTGAATCTGGCAGCATTTTATTACGTTGGTTGTTGTTCGTATTGCAGCAGTTCGGAAATTAAATGTCTGGTGAATGGTGAATGGTGCCAAAAGGTTAATCGTATTTGTACCGCCTACACTAAACCTATCCACTGACTCTAAACCTATCCAATAGTGTTAACAAAAACATGAGATAAAAACACATTTGCTGAAGCAACTATGTCATTGTATCTTGCTTCTACAAGTCAGAGCTCGTTTATCAAGACTCACGTTTCACAGGAGTGCTTCACATCACAAGTGCAATGCTGTACCGGGTGCGCTATCGAGCAAGTTTACAACGTCAGAAAAGCCAAACATATGGAGCTGGTTATGTGATGAAAACATCAAATTCTATTAGGCTAGTTTACAAATCATACACAAGTGTTTTGAGCTCAGAACATAGCATTGTGCAAGGATCTGTGCAAATAAGCCTTTATTAATCAACAATCTGCCCCTGTAAACATAATTTGTGTGAAAAGGAATAAAAGTTGTTGGTGTTTTACTGCCATTGGTGTTCATATCAGCTGGAAACTGAAGTTAATTGTATGTATAGGTATGTTTTTCCAATAAATCAGGGTTGCAAATATCTCCTCTTAGTTTTTGCTTACACTGGCAGCTCGGCAGTAAGCGCCTTCGAATTTCGCCAAAAGACGGTATCTTAGCAAGCAGCATAACCAAGTTTCCAACCTTTTGAAACAGATCTCGCATTGGGAGCGCATCTATGATGCCTCACTAGGTTTTGGAACAGATCAAGCCTCTCTTGGCGATCCTCTCAGCTTAGTAAAAAAAACATTTCAAAGATCATGTAATTGGTAAAATGACCTCTATCCCACTGCACACGTGTGTCAGTGCGTGTCCACAAGGCGAGATCTTCAGTGCGGAGCGTTAGCAAGAGTTTATCCCCGATCCAGTTTTAATGTTAGAGGCTTGCATGGAAAGTGGAGGAGGTGGGGGTTAGAAACAGCTCTGTGGGAGTCTTTTACAATTAGTAACTATTCCACAACCACAATGAGTCTGAAGACAATCAGTCACAGGCTGAGAAAATGGCTAGGACTGCGCGCTCTGGGGAACAGATACACCTTGAAGGCCAAACCGCACTATGTTTTCCAATCAATGCACCAGAGCATTAGGCGGCATTCAGATACACACACACACACACACACACAAACAAACCACATAAATACATAACTGCTAGTCAGTCTGACATAAATTCATATTTAAGTATATTTAGCAAAACATGTTGTCGGAATAGTTTGGGGTTTTATAAATATATATAATGCATACAAATTTACTCTATTTTTTTTTTTATTTGGGAATGCAAGGCCACTAAAAATATTGCATGTGCCAACTTTCTCTCACTTGCACAGACAACACAGACAAATATCAACTCATTATAAGCCTGTTATTCCCAGAAGTGTGTAAAATGAAGCAAAAAGGCCATGATTACTTTTCCTATCCAGTCCTCTATTAATCCAATTTTCAAATTATAAAAATCTGGTGCCATGATGTTTCGGATATTAGGCAGAGTGGGACTGAGGCATTCAAGCCTTTTCATTAAAAGTTAATTAAAGTGTTTATTTATTTCTATTTGGCTCCAAACAGAAGAGACTTGAATCAGGAATCAATGAATTTAAAAGCCTAATGATACTGCAAATTAAAAGCAGTGTTGCGCTCAAAGATCTGGAAAAGATCTGATAAAAGGGCCATATACGAAATATGAGGGGAAGATAAATGTGTTGCTAAGCCGCATCTCTGGGGCAACATCAATCCTGCTAACTGACCAATATCTTCTAAACATGTCCAACATGAGCTCAAGCAAGTGTAAAAGGACTCGTTTGCTCCACTACAGAGTAACCTTTAACCTAAATCCTAAAATGTGGAATGTTTTGATACACAATCAAGGCCAAATCTGAATGTTGCACACAATTATGCAATCTGATCTAAAAAGAGTCAACTCTTTTACATGCTCCCACTCTCTCCTTTTTCCAAACCCCCAAAGCCAGAGGCTCCACATGAGTACAGATCGGTCCTAATGAAACTCTCCCCCCGGGAACGCTGTGTGTGTGTGTGTGTGTGTGTGTGTGTGTGTGTGTTTGTGTGTGTGTGTGTGTTTTACTGACCAGGATAAAGCCTATTCTCAGTATGCATGTAAATGAGTGGGTCAAATTCCAGGCCCAGGGATTTGTTGGAGACACAAGGGTAAGGTCTGGCCAGGACTAAGTCAATAATTCAACCCCGACCACAAGGTCTGTCTTCCGCCTCCCAACTGCCTGTTTAAGACGGTTCTCTCATTCTGTCCGCCATAACAAACAGACAGGGTGAGAAGTGCAAAAACACATAGAAAAGTGGATTAACACGTATGCAGAGAATCACATAAACAAACATTGATTACCTTATACTCAAATGCCTTTTTAAAGACAAAAAACTTGGAATGAATTGCCTCACGTTGACTTTCTATGCCAACCCCCAAAACATAAACACATTCCCACATATACACACCGCAATACCTAATTTTAATTGCTTGAATCAAACTAAATTAGACAAGGACAAAGAAGGTGGTCAGCAAAAAAAAAATTCCAACTGAAGTCATGTTTCTGTTCCTAATAATAGCCCAAGGTTAACTTTTAAAGATTATCTACCAAAGACTAGTCAACTAGGCATCTAAGGGCAAATCTATAAATTCCAAAAACAAAACAAAACACAACACAAAACATAAAATGAAACAAAACACAAAACTTAAACAAAAAACACAACAGCACAAAGCAGGAAACAAAACTAAAACAACAAAAAACAATAAAACAAGACAGCAGAGGAAACAAAGCAAAACCCAAAACAAATCAACAAAACGGCAAAAAAAAAAAAAAAAAAAAAACATCACAAACCATACAAAAAACAACATTAAACAAAATATAACACAGGAAAGAAAGCAACACAATACTATGAAACAACAATACAGGAAAACTTACAAAAAAAAAAAAAAACCTGGGGAAAAAAAACGTTAAAAACAAAAACACATGAAACAAAAAAGAAAAACAATATTAAAATATCCAAAACACATGAAATCAAACACGAAGGGGGGGGGGGGGGGGGGGGGGGTGCAGTGCAAACATGAACCCAAAATTAAACATGAAAAATAAAACACATGAAAAAAAAAACAGACCAACACAAGACAACAACGCACACACACAGCTAAACAAAGTAGGACGGAAAACAAAAACACATAAAAAACATGAAACAAATCAACACAAAACAAAACAAAATAACACATGAAACAACAAAACATAAAAACAAAAAACACAACACATGAAACAAAACCAAAACAAACTGCGAAACAGTTATGAATCTGAATAATTCTAAAGGCACACCAAATTAAGTTGGGTCCTGGGAGCAAACAAGCATTATACACTCAGAAAATGGTATAATGGGGCGGCACCCTTGCAAAAGACACTAATATGTACACTATAGGAAATAGTATGGAATAGACTAATACAACCGACACCCATATTTACATAATATGTACCTTTAAAGTACTAATATGCAGCCTTTAGGTGTAAATAAGGTACAAAGTAGTAATGTCCGGCCACAGTGACTGCTTCTGAACCATTATTTTCTGAGAGTGAGGGTGGACCAACATGCATCTAGACATCTGGATCGGATGTTTGTCTTAACAAATTGAGTCAAACTAAAAGGTTTAATATTTAATACGACACCCGATTGACTCTGGAAGGATGAAAGACACCCTGCAGTTAGATTAACGTTCCCTCCAGTGTACAGTGAAGGTTTCTTGAAGGTGCAGCCTGTGAAAACACATGTAATGCAAGTATAAAAGCACATGTGTGTCATCTGTCAATCACACATATGGATAGAAGCCATGCATATACACAAATGCACACTCTTGCAGGTCAGTGTTAAGTGCAATTTCTTTCTACGTCTAGACTAAATACATATTTATACATGTGCATGCATGCACGCTCTAACATTAGGCCCAAAGCAACCAGACTGCTGAAACCAGAGCCAGAAAGGTGCAAGAACGCTTTCCTGGGGACGCCCAAATGAATAATCAAATGAGCAAACTGTAGCTGCGTCCCAAATGGTGCACTATGAACTTATGCACTATGTACCATGAATTTTATATGGTTATTTTGTCATTCATAATCGGAGTTTGATAGCCCCTTTCCCTCCGTTTATATAATTAAAGCTGCGAGATTTGAGTGCATGAAGTGTCCAACATTCTCCACACTTTATATTTTTTGGGGTTATTTAAGTGCATTATCCGGGTAATTAAAGTGCACTTTTTCATTTTGGAATTCTCAGTGTGAAAGCAATACTCGCATTATTTATACTACAAAATGGCAAAGAATAGTGCATAAGTACGTGAATTGGGACACACCTAATTCAAGCTAATGTGGACTAAAGCACAGAGTTCAGACACACGTCTCCATATTCCACAAATAAACTCTTCTCAGTTACAGCAGCGAGGAAGGTAGGGAGGTCTAGCAGTTGTTAAGGATGTCTGTTCTCCCCTTGAGCCACCGGATCAAGGACTATCCCCCTTCGCTCTGTTTGACTTGGAGTCCGTCTCTGGACTGCAGATGCTGATGAGACCAGGCTTTGAGCTGGACCCAGAAACCTGCAGGAATCTAACAGGCCCTCCTCGCTGCTCAAATCATGTGTATCATGAGCTTTTGTTGTCTTAAACTTATTTACGTTGACAGCTTTTATTTAACTTCTTGTCATATACACAAATCCATTTGGTCAAAATCCTCAGTAATTTCAAAATAATGTGCTAAAGCAAAACTTTGGGTGAAATTGCGACCTTACTCTTTGTGCCTATTGTGCATGTGCAAACCTTGAATCCTCAACTCACACACAAAGAAAATTCATAATAACAAGGACTTGGATATGCATACAGGGACGTTCATACGGACAGTGATTCACCGCAACAAAGCAGCTGAACATCATTCATTTTCAATGAGAGTTGTGTTTTTCAGTGACAGACTGGCGCAGTCACAAAGTTGAGCTCAAATTTATGCAAATGAGCCAGAATACTGCTGTGACTGGGAAAAATTACATGTTTTTTTTTTGTCCTATCTATTTCTTTATTAAAAATAATAATGAATTAATAAAAATTGTAAAAAATAAGTAAATAAAAAAATGAAAGGTGGTTATTTACCTAATCAACAATGATTTTATTGCAAAAAATTTGAACTTATACGAATGATTAGCTTTGTGGAGGTGGTGATGTGACTGAAATCATAAATTCCCGATATGAGCAATTTTATGAATACCTGCCAAGATGGTATTTTCCATTTTTTTTGTGCATTAGGTCGTTTAAAATGCCAAAAAAAAAAAATGGTTATCACTAAAAGAAAATGGATAATTCGTAGTGATAAAACCATTGTATTTTTTATTTTTTTTGCTTAAAGACCTAATTTTGACCTAAACTTCAAAATGTACAAAAAATGCCAAAAACTACATGTTTACTAAAATACGTTGCAAAAAAATATAGTTATGTAAAAATATTTTCCACCAAAATGTTTTTTTGGGGGGAATTTTTCTATATTTTAAAAAAAAATGTTAACGAATGTTTAAAAAATATATTTTGTCCTTCACATATTTCAGTCGAAGAAAATACATTCATGTCACGTCTGATGAAAAACTCAAGTTTAAAACTAAATATATTTCAAAAATATATTTCATTGAGCTCCACTGTTTACAGCATATATTTAAAATATATTTTGGCCAGATTTTATTTTATTTTATTTTTTAAATATATTATATTAATATAATATGCCCACCCCTAACCTAATATGCCAACATCAAACTCCAAATGAGGAGCTTGCAAGGTTTATTTCAGTTAGGATGCTGCCTTACAACTACCCACTAATGGATGCTGGATGACCAATAAGTCATACAACCAACAAATGAGACACACTGAGTCACTAAAGTCAACCACACTTGTCAGTCAAAATGTAAAAACTAGCAAACATCATGAGCAGGAGGTCACACTTCCCGAGAATTGTCACTACAGTTTAGATCACAGAAGGCCACATCTTTCTCTCCTTCTCTCGAACGTATTCCAGAACGCTCTCAACTCTAGCATCGCATAGTTTCATTGGCAGGATCTGTGTAATACATCAGAGTTTCTAGTCAGCATGTGTCTGAGTACGAAGTGCTTTCGTCTTTAAACAGACAGACAGACAGACGGGGAGAGAAGGAGTGAGAAGTATACGTTAGAAAGGACAAGAACATTGTGTAGGAGGAAAACGGAGGCCAAAATCCCACTTATAGCGAGACTCATTATCATCCAACAAATGCAAAGGCTTCCAGTGAGATCTTTCCTCCCCCATCCAACAAATGCAAAGGCTTCCAGTGAGATCTTTCCCTGTCTGCAGGCCTCTTCTCTTTGTTATGGAGCAAATCTCCTGCCAGGCCACTTTGTTTATTGTCGGCATTCGTGCCCATTTGGACAAAAAAAGGTTAGTCTTTTAAAACACCTAATCCTTTCCAAATCACACTTCACCAGCTATCCATCTCACACTTACAGCTTTCCATCCCATCCCTTCTTTGTTCGCATTTCGCTCACAAAACAAATTTTTTTTTTTTTCCCCCTGCCTGTTGTCGTAGTCAATCCATGCGATGCCACCTACGGCAAAGCTGGTTTTCAACAATGCAGATATCTACATGCTCCCGCAAAGATCTCTCAGCGGCGCTCGAGGATCCCCCGGTGCTGCTTTCCACGAGACCGATTGCGCCGGAAAGTACTAGAGACGTAGACTGGAATTCTTTGGTAACTATCCTGTTCATATAATCTTATTCGAGTGGCTCTCATTAGGAACGTCCCATCCTGAACCCTTTCAAACAAAAAGCAGTCGTGTCTATCCATCTTCGCTTTTCCCCTTTCCCTTCTGCGATATTACTCCCAATCTGCACCTCCTTTCTATACGGACTGTATTACTTGCAATTCGAATTAACATCTTGAAGATGAATACACTGTACACTTTCAACCCTACCTTAGGGCCTAAAACATTGCGCATACTTTTAGAAAATGTCTATTATTTCTTTATTATTTATCTTATTATTGTTTTTTTTATTGTCTCATTAAACCAGCATAACAACATTGGGAAAACCACATCTAATTGCTTTAGTTTATATTATTCTATTATTATTATTATCTATTATTATTTGCGGTTGTTCGTGTTGCATATGTCATCTTTATAACAATAGAAAATTTAAGATCACTATAATAATAATACTCATTCATTATTATTTTATTTGTAAAGGATTCCATTAAATAAAAAATAAATATCACTTTATAATACTGTTATTAGTCTATTATTATTATTTAAATTACTATGATACTACCCACTATGACACACACAAATCATAAAGAAATCACTAATACTTAATTAGTATTCATATAAATAAACATATAAAATAATAAGTATTATTATTATTAATCAACTTTAGTTTTCTAAACAATAATAAATCCACTATACCATAGTGATTTGGTTATTCAATATAAACGAATAATAACTATATTTTTATTATTATACTAAACAATTACGTGCAACACATAAAAACATAATAAATCCCATAATACTATGCTTATTCAATGATTAATAATAATATAATATAATAGTACAGGATCAGACTGATATGACACCATCTAGTTACGATTACAATACAATAGTATAGTCTCTCATGTATCCAGCTGACCGGGGTGGACTAAACATTCAACCACAGATCTTTTTCTTCTCAACTTCTCAAATGCTTTGTTGACAACCCTGATCCACCCATGCGCATTACAAACGAGTAAGAGATTCCTTGTGCTGTGGATGGAGATTACAGTCATTCAGTCGTGATCGCGATTCCTCCATCAGAGCCCTCTTCGTTCGTTAACACTGTCGGAAGACTTAGACCCTTCTCCCTCTAAGCTACCCCATTCTAACCCCTAACCCTCAGCGCGCGCCTACATCTAACCCGTAGAGTACCTCAAACTCATTAGTGGTAAATGTGGGAATTTTCCAGAACAACATTGTAAATCCACAGACTTGTAGGCAGGCTATTTAATGTTAGTAAACAGTAGTTAAAGTCACCTAATATAAAGTGTGACCGAATCTTCTGTCTTTCCTCGTGATGCAGTACTTGGTGCTCGTTAGTAATAGTCATCTCAAAATGAACAAGCTGTCCTTTACTCTGTACTAAATTTAGACTTTTTCCTCTAGTAAAAATGTACACGCTACAGTAAGTGACTAAAGCACTCGCATAAACCCACGTCACTGCTTACGAGGTGCGAGGGCCGCTCCTGCAACACGAGCATCTCGCTCCTGGAGACGTAAGAAACAGAAATAAAACCCGCTGGAACATTTCTTTCCACTGGCTGGTAGAAGGGTGAGGACATGGAGTAGCAGGTGACTATCGTTTCTGGAGCACCACAGCAAGTGTTCCATGACTCACAATTAGATATAAAAGCGCTAAAATATCCATTTCCCAAATTCCATTTACGATTATTCTCGTAAATAATAAAATCGAGTACGGGCAAAGTGCTCTCCAGTTATGCTAGCAAAAATCTGCCATGTATCAATGGTGACAAGTACATGGTAAATGTCAAACAAGCACAACAACATTGAAGTAAAGCAGTGAATCACATCACTGTCGCTCGAAAGCAATATTGAAGGCTTGCGCCAGTCAGTCTGCCTGGCTGTGTCGATGGAAGTACAATTATCTGAAAGCATCGAAGGGATTGAGTGGGTGACTAACGGGCCGCTACCAGACGGAAGGGGGAATAAGTAGCGTAACGGAGGGGGAAAAAAGCGAGGGAATCCTTGGTCCAGTGCATTGACACGGCTCAGAGGAGCGGAGGAAAGGGCCGAGGCGGGCAGGTTACTCATATATTTTACTCATACAGCAGCCAACAGCTACAGCGAATCCTGGACACACAGTGGCAGGCGTGAAAGAGCGGAGAGAGAGCAAGAAATGGATGACTATTGCTCAGCAGAAAACTGCAGTTGCTGAAAAACCAAGGCCTGCAGAAAAGCAACATCCTGTTATTTTGAGTGAGTGGGATGAGCACAGACTGACATACTGCTATTTTTTCGGGCGGGGGGGGAGCTTTTTAGGTGTCTGTTAATTGTTCAATCTCGTTCCAGACCCAGATTCAACATTGCATTATGAAAATCAATTATAAAAATATAAATGACATGTTTAAAACTATTATGATCCTAAATCATAATAACAATGTTTTTTTTACTGTCTAACACTGGCATCATTTCCACCACAACCAAGAATTAAGTCATTCAAAAAATAACTAGCATACTTCTTTGCCAAAGAAAACCAATGTCACATATTTACATGAACACGTAGGCATGACTAAACCATAGGAAGTTATTACTGCTTTTGAAGAGAACATATTTTAGTGTTCATCATTCCAGTAAGTCTGCTGTTTTGGCTAAAATTATGCGCCAGAAATTTGAAAAAAAAACATTGATTGTGTGTAGTTAGTTTACATAAAATCTAGCTGTTTAAATGGGGTTTCCAATCACAAAATGCTATTAAACATACATCATTTAAACGCCACTCCTCTCATGAACGTGTGTACGACAGTTTGCGGAAGCTCGCTATTTTTCTTCACAAATGCTCGCGTCGCTTCAGGAGGCTTTTATTAACCCCCCGGAGCCGTGTGGACTTCTTTCATAATGGATTGGTTAAATTTTTTGGACTTCAAATTTTGGGCTACCCTCCACTCCCATTATAGAGCTTGGAATAGCCTGGACAATTTTTTATATAACTCCGACTTGTTTCATCTGAAAGAAGAAAGTCATATACACCTAGATGACTTTGGGGTATCAGGGGGTAAATATTTTCCATTTTTGGGTGAACATCATAACTAAATATTAAAAATAAAAGAATAAAACAATCAATAAAAAGTACAAAATAATATTTTAAATTCTAAAAATGTATTATAAATATTATTATTTTTTAAAAAGCCAATGCATTTGAAAAATACAACATTTTGAGGCATTTGAGGTGTGGTGAGAATGTTTGCAAATTTCACGAAAATTCTTCTTTGATTTATTCTTTGTAGGTCCAAGGAACCTTTATATAAACCAATAAAGAAAGAAAGAAATAATAAATAAATAGTCTCGTTGTTTCTCTGACATTGAACCCTGGTGATATGCAATCTAGAAGAGCAGGAAGCTCACGCCAGAGTCAGTCAACAAAACAGTGGGGAAAAAGCCCATACACATGCAAACACACATACAAAACCACTCAAGACTCATTGAGCAATGTCATCAATTGATATTGGACCCTGAGAGACGGCGTGTAGAGTTCCAGTATGGAGCAGAGCCCTGCTGCTAATGCAATGGACAGATCGTTCAGCCGTGGATCCTGCTGCACTCAGTGGCTGCTAAAAGACATCCAGAGCGGGATAAACGAACGGAGGGGGGAGAGACTGGCATCCTGGTCAAAATACTACTTTTCTTGGAGTACCTTCAAAAACTGTACTGCTTTTTTAGATTTTCTAAAACCCCCAGCTGTTTTCTTTGCATGCAGTTTTTGCCAAAGAGTTAATCATAATAATCACACTAGCATTAGTTGACGTCAATACGAATAACATCTAAAGACGATTGGTGTAAATCACTACTATAATGCCCCTGGTACGGAGCGATTGGATGCAGTTTGTGTTCATTCCTTTAATAAAACAGTGGAAAACAAGTGGAAACGAGTTTTTAAAAGACAAAAGTCAAAGGACTTGGTTCTGATTCATTTTTCCCAACATGTAAAAGTCAAGACAGATTTGCCATAGGCGGCATGTTACGGTTTCATGTGTGTCTGCTGAACGCTACTGAGATGAGTCTTGACAAGGTAGGGCAGTTACAGCTGCGGTGATATGTTGTGGTATTTAAACAAGAAACTGCTTTGACGAGTCGTGGAAGAGAATACAAAGCAGGAGATAACGCGGCTTTTCCACCTTCACCCTCCAAAGTGTGGCTGGAGCTTTTAGATGACAATAACTATTACGTCCAAATAAATTCATACAGTATAATAAAATGTCAAACAGCTAACATGACTTTCATGAGAGGCATTATAGCTTGTAAGGCTTAGTTCTCTGAAAAGTATTCAAGAAGTTTAAATAGGGGTGTGCGATATGATGATTTTTGATCGTGGACGCACAATCTGCTTTTGAAGAAATATCGTAGTATCGCGCTACAGCGCACATTCTATCAGCTGCAGTTCTGGCACCTCTGTCTCAATATACTGTACAACATCCACGTAATTCAACACCCATCAAAGATGTTACCCTCAGTGGTAGAGTTACACTCACTGACACTGCACTTATTAACAATCACAAAAGTACATTATTTGCATGTGCTTTAAAGGGGTCATGAACTGCATTTTTTATTATTTTATAATGTTCTCTGGGGTTCACTTATAATGTTAGTGTGATTTTTCATTACAAAAAAAACATCATAATTTAGAAGTAATATTTTCAGGCTATTTTCTATCCTGTTTTTGAGCCTCTCTGCAGAACGCTCTGTTTTTATAGGCTTGGATGTAAACGCCCTCTGCTGTGATTGGCTAACGGTTTCACTTATTATAATAACAGATGGACGCTGCTGTGACGTACTCTGAAAACAACATAGGTCATTTGTGGTTTCAAAACTTATATAACCAACGCAGTATTATGGGCTGGCACTGTTATTCGATATGCTGATTGCGGTCATGCGCATCTATCATAATCCGGGTTTCTGTAAATTCAGTAGAAAGATCTCCGATCACATGCTTATCATGACATGTGCAGGTACGTTTACTCTACACATAGTCCGGAGTCCACGGACAATCTAACGCAAAGGTCCCATTCATAATCTCAGTTAGTTAATCGCGCGATATTATCGAAAGAAATTCATTCGTTTATGAAATTCTGTTTGCGTAGCTTGTCAGTGTAACTACTACGGGGCTCTGTGTAGTAAATGCTTCTCCATCTGAAAGCATGTGAAAATACCTCATTTAATAACATGTTTTTACTCTAAACTCGCTTCATAACATCAGTCGAGTGTTTGAATTAAATCCTTCTGTGAGATGATGTTGCTTCTTACACAGAATAAGGCACGCTACATATTTCATAGTATTCTAAGCAGTGATAAAGGTTATTTCGATTAGCATTGCATTATTATATACTTTATTATAATAAAAAGACAAACTCAGATAAACCATATATTTCTGTAGTCGTGTGTTTATTAGTCACGTTGAAATCAATGAAAGCAGTTAAATCTTCTGTTTATTCAGCAACCGCTATAGGGATTTCCTGGATTTCTTCTGCGGGGTGTATTTGGAGTTTCAGTGCGAGAGTGCCCTCTGGCCTTCGGATGGAGATTGACGGCTGATCATAGAACCGTGCTTCACTGAAAGATACGCATGAAAATCGCAGCTTCTGCCTAATCGCGATTTATCGCCTTTGCGATTTAATTTCGATTAATCGTGCAGCCCTACTCAGTATATATCAAATAGTCTGGAACAGAGAATGCAATAGTGGTAAAAGCATGTTTCCTCACACTTCTGTTGTGACATTACTGTCAGATCCGCTCTAGTCAGACTCAGCTCTGCATCATCATTTACTCTCAGTCTCTCTGAAAAGCCTGCATCATACTGTCTTGATTAAAAATGAATCCGTAGCAAAGTAAAGCAAACAAACAAACAGTGTTTCACTGACACGATCTAGAGCTCTTTGCTCATTTTACCCCGTGTTTACACCAGACGTGAGCGAGACATCAGAACCCATTATAATGGGTGATTATGTCTACAGTGGATGCAGCACGGATTGACACAACAAATCCCCGACAGTAAAGTGCACATATCCAACACTATCATTTTCTGAGCTTGGTTTTACGAAGCACGTTACTATAGAAGAATAAAACATCATCAGCATGCGCTAGTGGTAAACAAAAAGAGCATGCTGAATCACACTTTGGCAGTTGTAGTTTTTATGTGTGCTGAAAAAAAGTGGAAGTGGTGAAAGAGGAAGGGATAAGAGCTTGAGGTAAGTAGTTTTGTGTTTTAGCACCATGTCACATTTTTATTGGCTGGTCAGTAAACGTGGGTCGTAGCAGCAAACACACTGTGCGATGATCAGGCTGAATTTCTGACGACTGTACGATAGTGATTCGCGAATGAATCATTCTTTTGAACCGGTTCTTTTTAGTGAACTGGTCGAACCAGTTCACTAAAATGGACTGAATCGTTCAAAACAGTTCACATCTCGAGTCAGAACTGATTCACAATTTTCTAAAGTTTCTCACTTTCAGACATGCCTTACAGTCCCTACGACTCTAAATAAACCAATATCCTCCTAGAATTTTTACTCCTGTAACGTCAACAGCACTGAAACACTCTGTGCAAACAGAGCGAACCGATCGAGCAGCTTATATAGCTACCGAGCCTGGCGTGTAACATACGAAGCGACGGGACTGCTACGGCGGTTTCTCTAGTCAACAGTTCTCGAATCACCAGAACACTGAAACGCGAACCATTTCTTTTGGACACACGTTATCGACCACAATTTCTTTTTTGGACACATTAATACTGAGAAAACCGTTTCTTTTTTGCAGTGCGAGAAAAAAAAAAAAAAAAACATACTGAGAACCGTTTCTTTTGGACACGTTCGACATACTGAGAACCGTTTCTTTCGGACACGTTCTACATACTGAGAACCGTTTCTTTCGGACACGTTCTACATACTGAGAACCGTTTCTTTCGGACACGTTCTACATACTGAGAACCGTTTCTTTCGGACACGTTCTACATACTGAGAACCGTTTCTTTCGGACACGTTCTACATACTGAGAACCGTTTCTTTCGGACACGTTCTACATACTGAGAACCGTTTCTTTCGGACACGTTCTACATACTGAGAACCGTTTCTTTCGGACACGTTCTACATACTGAGAACCGTTTCTTTCGGACACGTTCTACATACTGAGAACCGTTTCTTTCGGACAAGTTCGACATACCGAGAACCGTTTCATTCGGACACATTCGACATACCGAGAACCGTTTCTTTCGGACAAGTTCTACATACCGAGAACCGTTTCTTTCGGACAAGTTCTACATACCGAGAACCGTTTCTTTCGGACAAGTTCTACATACCGAGAACCGTTTCTTTCGGACAAGTTCTACATACCGAGAACCGTTTCTTTCGGACAAGTTCTACATACCGAGAACCGTTTCTTTCGGACAAGTTCTACATACCGAGAACCGTTTCTTTCGGACAAGTTCTACATACCGAGAACCGTTTCTTTCGGACACGTTCGACATACCGAGAACCGTTTCTTTCGGACACGTTCGACATACCGAGAAACCGTTTCTTCTATCGGTACAAGTGCGACATCACCGTGATAGAACTGTGTTCTTTCGGATACACGTTCGACATACCAGAACCGTTTCTTTCGGACCACGTTCGACATACCGATAACCATTTCTGTTCGGACACTTTCGACCTACCGCAACCGTTTCCTCGGACACGTTCGCATGCCGACCGGTTCTTTCGGTGACACGTTTCGACATACCGAGAACTGTTTTCTTTCAGACACTTTCGACATACTGAAACCGTTTCTTTCGCCCCGTTCGCATACTGGAACCGTTTCTTTCGGACGACCGTTCTACATAACTGAGAACCGTTTCTTTCGGACATGTTCGACATACTGAGAACCGTTTCTTTTGGACACGTTCGACATACTGAGAACCGTTTCTTTCGGACACGTTCGACATACTGAGAACCGTTTCTTTCGGACACGTTCTACATACTGAGAACCGTTTCTTTCGGACACGTTCTACATACTGAGAACCGTTTCTTTCGGACCCGTTCTACATACTGAGAACCGTTTCTTTCGGACACGTTCGACATACCGAGAACCGTTTCTTACAGACAAGTTCGACATACTGAGAACAGTTTCTTTCGGACACGTTCGACATACTGAGAACCGTTTCTTTCGGACACGTTCTACATACTGAGAACCGTTTCTTTCGGACACGTTCTACATACTGAGAACCGTTTCTTTCGGACACGTTCTACATACTGAGAACCGTTTCTTTCGGACACGTTCTACATACTGAGAACCGTTTCTTTCGGACCCGTTCGACATACTGAGAACCGTTTCTTTCGGACACGTTCGACATACTGAGAACCGTTTCTTTCGGACACGTTCTACATACTGAGAACCGTTTCTTTCGGACACGTTCTACATACTGAGAACCGTTTCTTTCGGACCCGTTCTCACATACTGAGAACCGTTTATTTCGGACACGTTCGACATACTGAGAACCGTTTCTTTCGGACACGTTCTACATACTGAGAACCGCTGAGTTGAAATACTGAGCAGTGCCGCGTGAAGCTGTAACTGATGCATTCTATATTAATGACTACCTATGAACGCGCGTGAAACCTCAAAAGAGCAAAAAAAACCGAGGACTTGAATGAGCAGGCAAATTTGACGCTTGAATGAAGTTTATTTAATAACAGATCAAGCTTACTGGAAAATGCAAACGCAAGTAGTTATATTAAACAACATTTTAACATGATGAACATGCAAAACATAGAAATTAATTTTACTATTTACTATTGTGTATGCACGTTATATTTTAAGCATTATGAGCTGGATTTCTGTATGGTTACGGTTATGTGACGGTTTCTGTAAAAAGTTGATGAAGACCACACTTTTTTTATTTTCATATCTTTAAGACATCCACGTTTGCACAACAGTGCCAGTTTGGTGCTTTTGCAAAACGTAAATGAAAGAAACTTATCCAAGATGATGATGATGATGGTTATTACTATTTATCTTAAGTAATGATTACAAATTACTTTATTTTAATGTGTTTGAATGTATTTTAATTTGCCAGGAAAATAGAATTGACGTCATTGCGTGAGGACGTAAAAGAACCGGTGAACCGTTTTTTTGAACCGGTTCATTGAAACAAAGTGTCCGAAAGAACTGGTTCGCGGAAAAGAACCGGACTTCCCATCACTACTGTACGGCATAGGACCACCAATTAGGAGCCACGATCACAGAAATTGCCACCATGCCAATCTTTCGTCTGGGACAGCCAAAAATCTTGGGCTTTAAGCCCAGGACACACTGCATGATATGTTGACCCTGACACACAGTCATTAGGGTCTGCAGGGGTCCTTCTCTATGACATAATTTACTGTTTTATAGGTTTTTGCGGTTGCACTTTGAGAACCACAAGAAATAATAAAAGACTGTGCCAAAAAATACTAAAAGATTGTGCCAAACTACTTTTCATCCAAGTGAGTGTATTTTAGAATTCCATGTTTTAATAATAGAGCATCAATTTTAACTTAAAGGGGTGGTTGATTGCGATTTCACTTTTTTAACGTTAGTTAGTGTGTAATGTTGCTGTTTAAGCATAAACAATATCAAAGTTACGAAGCTGAAAGTTCAATGCAAACGGAGGTATCGTCTTTTAAAATTCTGGCGGTTTAATGCCTACAAAAATGGCTGGTAGGGACTACAACGAGTTACTTCCCGGGTTTGTGACATCACAAACCCAGATAAACCCCGCCCTCGGGAAAAGGCAGCAAAGGGGGCGAGGCCATGAGCTTTAGAGAAGAGGAAGAGAAAACTAGGGGTGCACGTAAAAATCTTTTCATATATGAATTGCGATTCTGTCTTCTAACAATTCTAATGGATTCACAAGTTTCAAAATCAATGTTCTAAAGCAGCGGTTCTTAATACTGTTCCTCGCGTTTGCTGCTTGGCATCTTTTTCTCTCTCTCATTCAGATCATCAGCTCAGCTCTGTTCCATTTATACACTTATTTTCACATATCTATGAGAAGCGTTAAACATGGACACGCGTGCAGTTGCCGTACTGTATTAAAGCTTTAATCAGGATAAAACCGTATATTAAAAGCTAACATAAGCAGTAGCATTTACACATAACAGCGTATCTAGAAGAATGAGACAACAACAAACAAAAAACATAGGCTTACCATTAAAAGCTGTGCTTACACAGGTTCTGCACGATCCTCTTCAAAAATATCCTCTGCTTCTCAATCAGGCTTAAACTGATAAGCCATATTAACGACGCCATTTGTTTATAATACAACCGGAGCACATACCGCTGAGGAGAGGGGCGGGACGATTAAACGCGCGCTAGAGGCGGTTTAGCCAATCACAAAACACTGAGCCAGCTGACCAATCTGAGCCCAATGCGTATTTCTGAGGGAGGGGCTTAATAAAAACAGGAAGTCCGCCTCGTTTCGCATAGGAAGAGGACTGAGCTGTGTGGAATACAGGAACATTATGGAAATAAGTGTTTTTTTTTAAACGAGCATTAACTGTCAGGGGCTGGCGCTGGTGTTCTCCCTCTCACCACCATAGGGTCGCCTCTCCCATCTCCCGGACTCTTTCTCTTTCTCCGTCACCTACTTGACACCACCCCTGGCTTACCCACATCACACACAAACCCACAGCCCGGTCGCCCATGCCGACTCCATCACCGCACAATCCCACACCTGTTCACACACTCACTCTCAGCCCAGCTGTGGCCCTTCACGAGGACTATTTAGGGGCGGCCTTCCCCCCACCGCCACGCGGGGGCGGCATGATAAGGGTTTTGGTTGAGCTTGTGTTACGAGTGTTTCCAGTGTCTGTTCCGGGACTGATGCAAGCCAGAGGTGGCCGTTTTGCATCAGTGCCCATTTGCGTGTTCTAGCCTGTTTCAGAGTCTTAGCTCTGTTTTTGTTGTTTCTTCTGTTGTTGTTAAACCTTTGGTTTTCCTTTGTTTTCCCTGGCAGTGAATAAAACCTGCATTTGGACCCAAAACCCTTGCTCACACGGCGTGTCTTTCCTGACCGCGCTTAGGGGGGGCCGTGACAGAATCATCCTCCCCAGGCATGGTGTCCATCAGTAAGGTTCCTCGATGTCCGGCAGGAGGAACCGTGCAGTTGAGGATTACGCCAGGGCCTTTCGTGGGAAGTGGCTCGCCGGTCAAGCGACAGAGTAACTTGCTCACTTGGTCTGTTTCTGGCGGTGGCCTAGCCCGAGCGCCATTCAAGTCCCCTTATGCCATTCTGGGACCACCATAGTAGGCTCTGTGAGGACTATACGTCAACACTGGCTCTGCAGTTGAGGTGTCTCGCCCATCGTTTTCCAGGATGGAATACTGGCTGCATAGTCCTGCTCACAGTTCTCCACAAGGGCGGCGCCATCCCGTCATCACCATCTGACCCTTCGTCTACTGCACCCCAGTACTCCCGCCCGTCTTCCTGGAGGCATCGCGGGCCTGGTACTCGGCGTGCGGGAAACCTCCGCTGAGTCGGTGCGAGCGGAGTCTACAGTTGTAGTGGGACGTGGCTGCTCGTCGGTGGAGATGTTTCCCGAGACAGCGGTGTCCCTCATCTTGGGGATTCCCTCCAAGGGGTGCTGTCGTTTGCCGGTCGCTCCACTTGTTTCCCACATCCCGGGCCGCACAGATTTCTCCTCCCGGGGCTACAGTATCCCTTGCGCACCTGATTTTCCCTGCCGGAGGCGCACACGGGATGTCCCTCGAGGCGCGGTGCCCATCGTGCAACATGTCCCGGAGGCGGTGCGTGCCCAGTCAATAACCGGGACCAAAGTCCTCGAAATGTCCCCCGTAGACGCGGCGGTCGTGCCCCTCGCAGCACGGTAGGTTCCCCCTAAGCGCACGTGGGATGTCTCCCGGATGCGCGTAGGTTGAGTTTAACGCACCCAACAGGTTGCTCCATCGCTGTCCTGAACCTTCCCGCGCCACATGATGTTCCTCTCCACCCGAGCCATCTCTTATGTCCTCCGATGCTGCGCGTGCTACTCCGCCCGCTGCACTGATGTCCCGTAGGCGGGGACGCGTTGCCCCTCTCGCCAAACGATGTCCCTTAGGCGGCGGTGTACCGCCCGGTGGCTCCGCACATGTTCCCCGCACCTGATACTTCGTTGTCCTTCTCGCATACGGATGTGTCCCCGATTGACTGTGGCGGTGTTGTCCGCTATAGGTCCCCTATAATGTTTCCCGAGAGCTTGGCTTTCGGTGGTCCCGCGACTCGACACGATGGCTTCCCCCGGGGCGCGGCCGCTTGTTCCAGCAATCAACGCTGTTGTCCCCGAAGGCGGACGTTTCCCCCGGCCTTACAGGCTCCCACATCGACACATAATGAAGACAAGGACGAGATCATGGAATAGCCACTGTGGTTGGCCGCTGGTTCTCATTCTGCTGCTGATTCTGCCGGGCCTGGGGGGTCCCCCATCCCGCCGTGTCGCTGCTAAAGGCCCGAGTCCCCACAGGTTTCCTTTCCCCCCCCTCCGTAAGCTCAATCCTACCACTATAATGGAAAGTCCGAACTCGCCTGAGCCGCGTGTTTGCGATTGAGATGCGCTGGTAATATACAGAACGAAAGAGAGAAAGCACGATAACTTACTAGGGCAGACATGCTAGAGAGCACCAAAGGAAACCTTGGCCTTGTTTGCAACTGTCGGACAGTGGGACAAAATGACCAACACACGGCATACAAGTGCGCTCTATGACACACACACACCTCTGACCCAAGGTACGTGGCGGGGTACCTCCAAGCGTCCATCCCTCCCCGGATTACTTACCATCCCACAACGAAGATGAATATCCATCCCATCCGCTTCGGGCTCCCACCCAATATTTCCCCGGCCTCAGTCGGGACTTGGTAATAACAATCTAGAACCATGCCCTAAAAAGAAGACCTCCTGAGTCTCGACAACGGCCTGATAGGGCCCCCGCGTAGACGACTACGAGTCCCCGCCTATCCCACCTCGTATAGCGCCCCAAAGCAGCAGGCTCATACTCTCCTACAAATAACAATAGTAGTGTCGACAATAAACCCATCTCTAAGGGGGCTTAAATAGGAAAATGTGACCGGGCGCAAATATTATGGGCGGGTGAGATATGGCGGCGTCTCTTGCCTGGAACTCGATTCTGGGAAGTCCGTTTTCCGGTAGGAGGGGTCTCCACTGTCAGGGAGCTTACTTTGTATCGTGGCGCTGGTGTTCTCTCCCTTCGATTTTCCAGTCGAACCGTCCTACGTTTAAACGGCCATTTGTAGATGCCTCGTCTTCGAAAGCTCTTGGACCTTTCACTACCGCTCTCACCACCGATCCGACACGTAATCTCTCCCTCCCCCCCAACCAAGACCTCCCGAAAAGAAAACAGCGTACTCCAATCTCCCATCTCGCTCCGGACTCTTTCTCCGGTCACCTTGTGACCATCAGCATTCCACCGTGGAGCCACGACGCCACGCACACACACACACCAGCTGTCCGCCATCGCGGGACACTTATCCACACGACAGCGTGCCAGCACCTGCCTCCACACACCTGTGCACACACTCTCTCTCACACAGCTGTGGCCCGTCACGGGGACTATTTAGGCGCCTTCCCCACGCCACTCGGGCGCGGATGATTGAGGTTTGGTTGAGTTGTGTTACGAGTGTTTCAAGTGTCTGTTCCGGGACTGATGCAAGCCAGAGGTGGCCATATTGCATCAGTGCCCATTTGCGTGTTCTAGCCTGTTTCAGAGTCTTAGCTCTGTTTATGTTTCTGTTTGTTACCTTTGTTTTCCCTGGCAGTGAAATAAACCTGCATTTGGACCCAAAACCCTTGCTCACACGGTGTGATTCCGACCGCGCCCGTGACATTAACCACTTTAGACTGCGCAACCATAAACAAATCAAGCTAAAAAAAAAAACAGTGACCACCCCTATATATATGAAGCTGATCGGCTCTCTCTATCTGGCATTGTTTCTTTCTCTCATGCATGAAATACAAACACTACACAAAAACGTACAAAAATTCACTTCAGAATGAGATTGGTCAAAGCACACAGACACACTAATAGAAGTGCGTTCATTGGGATCATCTACATTCAACCTAATAAAGCAGCTTTCTGCCTACAAAAGTGTGTATGTGAGTATTTCTGTGCCAGCATCACAGCAGAAGAAACCTATTACAAGTAACTCAAAAGACAACAACAACATCACTGACAGAACCCATGAGGCCTAACACCATAATATAGACTCCAATTACGCCTTCTAACAGATCACACAATCAAGCGGTCCTTGTGCTCGTCTTTGAACGGTTCTGTCTTAAATCCCAGCCGCAGCTGGTACTGCAGCACTGTGGCACCCCGTCGCCAATTAAGACCCAAAACAAACGACAGAATCTGCCTTTTACGAGCTGTGATTTGCGTCCTGACCTTTTTCCAGCTTTGCCATCCATAATCACAACAACAACTTTAAACAGACTCAACAGATCTTTCATGTGCTGTTTTACAGCTTTTTTTTACAGTGATGGAGAGGAAAATCCCATAATGCGGGTTCTTCTGTTTTGATGAGCTGATGTTTGATGGGAAAATATGCCGTGGCGATCGAGTTCACTTGCGTCTGATGTGGCTCGAGCGCATTTGCTTCTCTAATGTGTGTGTATTTTAAACTGCGGTAACACAGATGTACTTGTGGCTGTACGCGCATGGATTTGCGAAGAACAAACTGGAACTTGCATTGGAAAGTGCCCGACGATGTTACTACCAAGAACCTAGTGTTGCCTTGTGGGTATTCTGGCATTAACGTGGATGAGCTGAAGAGTGAGAAGGAAGCATTTCCTGATTTGATAAACTGTCACTCCAAAGGAAGTAATGCATACACACACAAGTACAGGAACTATGGGCGTGCAATACTGATAAAAAAATATTTTCTGGGATTTTGTGAATAATGATAATTAGATGAGTGCTGGTATCTTGGCTGGTTTAGGCCTGTCATGTCACCTGTCCTCCAAAGCTTTCCATGTTAAAGCTTTTCCTCATATTCTGTGCAGTGTTCAGTTCACAGCAGCGACAGAAATGAACTTTTCCACTCTGAAGCAATATTTGCAATTGATGTTGAGGGAAATTTCTACCTATAGAAGGGCAATATTGTCCCTAACCTTTTTGCTCAACGTTATTCCCAATTGTTTTACATTAAATTCTATAGAATAATAAGACACTGTTACCAATCAAATGAAATCAGTATCAATAAAATTCATCTTTGGCACAGAAGTTGCATCTGAAGTGGCATTTAGGTGTATTTATTGTGTTTAATGCAGCTCAGATGTGGCTTGAATGTATTTACACTGCATTTACAAATGCTAGTAACAAGGGTTTTTTTTTTCCTAAATTGAATATTAACTTTAAAAATGATCTTAATAAACAAAAAAAAAATTAAGTGGCGGCACTCAAAACTGCCTAAATCCCTACTATACAGTACATGAAACAGTAGTTCTACACAGTATCATAAACAGTATCACACAATCCCGGATACCTAATACTATTCCGTGAATTCGAATGTGCTCATAGTATTGGACACTTTACTATTCCATGAGGCCAAGGGAGAGGATTCGTGAATGGCAGCGAAGCGACACAACTGACAAATGTAGGATTAAATTAATTTTACACATTCATATTATATAGAACATGCTTCTATTTTTTTTTATGGTTGCGTTTACTTTTTCAAAAGAAGTACCTACTCAGAAAGTATTTGGATTTTGGACGCAGCCCTTGTCTTAATGAGTGAGTCATTGAATCATTCATTTAACCAATTTGTTCAAATGGCCGGTTCATTTGGTCACTGAATCATTCATCGAACAGATTCGCTCAAAACACAGAATTATTCACTAATGAAGCACTGCTGCATTTCTCGGAGACGCAAAACAGTTCTGCTGTGGTTTCATTTGGACCTTTTCATTCACAATAAGAAAAAACAAACAATATTGTGTCTAAAATGTAACTCACAACATTACTGTTTATCGACCTGTTTTAGTAAATCGATATGACATTTGCAATCGTGCTGATTTTGGGGTAAAACGTCACTCTTGCTCATGTGAGATTGCTATATCATTCGATTTAAACAAAAGACAAAAGTTATGAGGGAAAAAATGGCTCTGAATATATCTCGGTCTTGAATTTGAATAGGCTGCATCACACAATGAAAGCGTGCACTCTGAAGAAGGGTTTGGATCTGCAAAGCAAGTGACACTCAAAGTCAGCATGCACATCATTAAAACAATACTTATGATACTATTGCAGACGATACATATTGTGCACCCCTAACAGGAACATAAGAGAAAGTGATTGGAAGAAACAGAGGGAGTTCCTGCTTTTGAACTGATCGTGATCGATAATGTGGTTGTTCACACATGTGGCTGAGATGGAGCACACCGCAGGAGCTGATGTCATCAAAGAGCTCGGAGCCCAACCTAACCGGGATTTCCTACAGCCAATCCCCCCTGGAGCTCATGGGATTTAATACTGCCCAGCATTACCTAACACAACCCATAATGTCACAGGCAAACGTCATGAGCTGAAGCAAGGGTTGTTTAGAGGTTCACTGCAAAGTGCACACCAGGGTGACGGTGAAGGATATAGCTGAACATGATTTATAAAAGGGTTTGTGGATACCCTGATAATAATGATAAATATTGGACACTTATGGGTGAATTCAGTGAACATTTGAGCCACAATGGTTTATAGTAAATCAGAGCAAATATCTGCATTTTCTCCTGATGCTGTCTGTGCTGCTATAAACGTCAATTCAATTATTTATTCAAAAAAATCTAAATTATACATACAATGACTTGAACACACCTCTTCTCAGATTAAAATGTGTTTTTAATTTCTGAACTAACATTTATTTTGTTGCATAAAATACATAAAATAATTTAAAAAAAATGATGATAATGTCTTGATATAGTGAAGAAAGAAAATTAACAGAACAATACTGAAAATAAATTCATTTTGGCAATATTTTATTATTATTAGTAGTAGTAGTAGTAGTACTTTAAAATGTATTCTTCAGATTTTTTTGAAAAAAAAGTACAAAAGCAGCTTAATTGCTTAATGTTGGAAATAAAAAAAATCATATAATACTGCCGTTGCGCTGCTTTTTTGACAGCCTTTGGTCATCATCATTTTCACTACACTGTAAAAAAAATTGTATGATCAGTACGACATTGCAACTTATGTTTTTACAGAACTTAAAACTCAAAATAAGTTGAACAATGTCATTTATTTTATAAGTTCTCTGTTTTTTTTTATTAGAACTCGATTTTATTAAGTTAGTTCAATATAAGTTGAGATGACTTATGCAACCAACTTGATTGAACTTATTCTTTTGTACAATATGAAAACGGCCCTTCTAAATCTTTTGGTTGTTTTTTTGGTGGGGGGGGTATATATATTTTACTGTCTTTTATTGGTTGAACGGTCTCGAAGAATCAGCAGAATGAGGTATAGCATGACTAAAGAACGACGAACAAGGCACGAAAAGATGACAGGAAAGTATCATGCACATAAATGAACACAAATGAATGGTTTTCATGTTTATATTATTCCTTGCCTGTGTATGTCTCTGTATGCAGCCCTACACGGCTAGGGCTGTACAGCTCCCTCTCGCTCCATTATTACTCCAGTGCTTTTACACAAAAGCCTCTCATTAATGGATCTCGCAGTTCCAAGTGGTCAAGCGCCAGCGCTAAGACCGGGAGGAAGTGCATTCCATCACCAATGGTTCTTGGCAAAGCTGTAAGCTACTTACTGTGGGCCCTTCTCATGCCCTGTGCGCGGTAACTCTACCCTGTGCACTGCGGGAGCTGACTGCACTGATGTCCGCTGGACTAACCTAGACAGGACATCTCACTTAAAGAGACAGTTCATGCAAATATGAAAATCTGTCATCATTTACTCACCCTCATGCTGCTGCAAACTCATATGACTTGTACCGTGGATTCTCAATGATCTCAATCACACTTTTCAAACGAATAAACCTAAATGCATATTAAAAATAAGCGTGTGAGTTGTTTCTAACAGTGCAAGAAAATTTCTGCTGTGGTTCCCAGACCCTTCACCCTCTCTGCTCCTCTCTGGTGGAACGAGCTGCCAACCTCCATCCGAAATGCACAAACAATCACTTTCAAGACACACCTTAACCACTCCCACAAAACGAAAAAAAGAGAAAAAAAAAGAAAAGAAAAGAAAGAAGAAAGAAAAAAATCCTCTCTTCTCTGCTCTAATATTGCTTCCTATAGCTTTTTAATAAACATGGCATTGTATACTGCAAATATTATTAGCTCTGGGACAAATCTGCTAAATGCATACATGTAATGGTTTCACATGGTAGTTTAATATTAGTCTGATTTCTGCAAGCAAACATGGGCGGTTAGAGGAGGCACATCTTCAGCCTCTGATACGGCCGCAACACAGCTCTGATTAGAGGGTTAAGCTGAAGCACATCAGTGAGCACCTAGCAGATGGATCCTCATTCTCTCTGCACACACACACACACACACACCCAAGCACACTAAGCAGTAGAGAGAGAGTCATTTGGGTCAGTGGAGAACCATTTAATACTGTTGGCCAGTAACAGGATGGACATATTGAGATACTTATGTAGTGCTTTACAAGAGACTGCTGCAGCAGGCATGAAGACTTCTGTTCATCGCTCTCGCTTCGTATCTTTCATTTACAGCGGGGACGCTTTTTGCCATGACCAACTATGTTTTTTTTTACTTTTTGTCACTTTGGATGCAACTAATACAGAGGAAACATCAGTCAGAATTTTAATATGAATGCTTCCCTGATTACAACAACTGAAAAAACAAAACAAAAAATGTACCAGATGCGAATACCACTTCCCATAAATCATCTTGATATTTAGTTACCAATTCATGCATTTATCCACTGACTATATGAAATCTTGGGACTGACCGTTATAATAGAAGTTATCAAAATACAGTTCATTTGAGCCCTCGAATAGATCAGCATGAATTGAACAGTCTTTAGTATCAGTCCTCAACTCCCTACAGAAATCTTTCACTGACATTGAAATGCAGAACATGTTCAGATTCCTTCGTTAAAGCCAAACTCTGCATGTGTATATTTTCTCCTGCTCTGAAATAACCAAGCACCGTGTTTCTGTGTTGCTAGGGTATGTGTGGGCTCCGCGAGCCCCCGAAGGCTGTTTCTGTGGCCACCGTGACCACCTTTGTGAACATCAGGCCTGTTTGTGGTGGTTTAGACACAAGCTTCCTGCCAAAATCCGTTCCTGCTCTTTTTCTTTTTCATTCCACTTGGCAGATAAATTTATATCTGTGCTCACTGAGCGACGCTCACGACTGGAGCTGCTCAAAATCAAGCTTCGATTATGTTTACTTTTTCTTGATCTTCTCATGTGTCTGTTCCACCTGAAACAATCAAGAGCTTTGCTTAGTGGTTGCTGAACATTCAGAAGAACACTGTGTAATAGCTTTTCCACGGTCTTTTAGTACACACTTTGGTATCTTGGTGTGTGGCTCGGTGACTCCACGATGTGGATGTGGAGCCACAGCCAAACATTCACGAAATGTGCACACGTGTTTTTATATGCATGTTTTACAACTAAATTGTTTACTCCTGCAAAGTGATAAGCATCGTCCCTGTTGCACTTCCTCAGCTAGAGTCTTAAGGTAAGACACTTCAGGTGAACAGGGTAAAAAATGCAACTAATAGATATCATACTTCATCCTACTTCCGCAGTTGATTACATTGATAATTGCAAAAAAATGTCATATTACAAGTTTTATGAACTGATATGTTTCTATATGCAAGAGATGCATTATTTCAATAAATATGCACTAATTTGCATCAGGGTTGTTACTTAACTAAAACTAAAACCATTAAAAAAAAGTTGTTACCTGAAATAAAATAAATGTTCATTGAAATAAAAAAATACAAAATATATACATGTATTTTAATTCAGCTAGCGCCCCAGGAAACATTTCTCAATCTTGTTGATAAATCAGAAAATACTGACAACAGCCAGAGAGAAAAGAACAAAAAGGGAATAAAATGTTATATAAAATCAGGAAAATTATATATTAAACCTTCAGAATATAGATGGGAATAAAAATATGTTTTCTTTCCTGTGTTGATATATTTGCTATAGTGAAGGAAAGCTGAAGCAGGACATAATGATGGTTTATCCAATAGGCTTTAGCTACATCAGAGTAGCTTGCAAAACTCTAAATCAATCAAACCAATTACTTTGCAAAACTTTTAAATTTTTTGATATTGGTCAAACCTGTGCAAATGCAATGAAAACGAATTTATAGCGGCAACTTTTACAAAACAGTTTCAAATGTTTTCATGCAAGTGCAATTATTATATATAATATGAAAATTAAATAAATACATTTTCTGTAAAATCTGTGTTCCTTTATTAAAATGTACTGTAGTGCTATAATTTCTTAAGAAGAGCTTGGCAAACTAGGTCAATTAGAAGCAGTTTTTTTTTTCATTTGTGTATTGCAAATGCATATTAAGCAGTAAAACACATTCAATTAATTAAAAATAAACCTACATTATAAAACTTACCCAAGATCAGTTAAAACCATTTGATCCCTGTTCACATGGGTTTACCAGATCAGCGCCATCTAGCAGTGAACCATTGGACATTTAATATGTTTTGCAACCAAGGCTCAAAACTGATGAATCAAACCCTTGTTTGCTAAAATGTCTGTTACTAAAACATTTTAAGGTTTAACCCATATATACACATATAATCCTCATATTTTAACCAAATTTCTGAATCAATACAGTATGTGAACTAGTGTTGAAGATTTTTAAACAAGCACACACTGTATCAAAAAGCAATAAAACATGTAGAAAAAGAATCAAAAGTTATATATAAAATTTGATGTAGTACTGTTACGTTGGGAGGCGTAACGACGCAGTAGTGGATCCAAGTGCAGGCTTTTATTAGAATCGTGGTCAAAACAGGCAGGGTCAAACAACAGCAAACAGTAAGATCCCAGGCAAAGACAAGAGTAAGCTCACACAACAGCGAGGTCCGAGACAAGGCAGCGAACATAGGACCTTTGGCACTTCCCGGTTTTCTCAGCAGCCGAAGTCATCATAGTTGGGTTCACTTGAATAGCAGGGAATTTTTTGCATTCCCATTTGCTCAAATAGCAAAAGAAAAACTCAACGATAGTGTTTTCATGACTTTCAGTAAAAGGAAAAAAATTGAGAGAGACTGATAACAGCTGTCAGAAGAGAGAACGATGTCAAATTTACCGTCCCTCCCATAGACGCTGCATTAGAAACACCCTCGCATTTGCATTAACTGTTTTTCTGTAATTTGATGCAAAGGTGAAATAATACAAAGAATAGTGTTATAAATGTAGACATTTTTTTTAAAATACAAATATGAAAAACTTTTGAGGATTTATGATGCTGATGACCGTTAAATGCGTCATCACAGTCTTGTGAAAAGGGTCCATAAAGCCCCGTTCACACTGCCAGAGGCGTTCCTACTGCTGTAGCTCTAATGTTATTGGTAGACTGCACGTCTGGACATATCAAATGCAATCACAAACTGTATATTGCCGGTAAAACTAAGATATCATTATATTATGACTAGGAATTAGACTTAAAATAAATAAAAGTACCATTCTGCTGTTGGAGAGTGTTGTGATATACACTACAGCGTGGCTCGGCAGTAAACATTAAAACCGGTGCTATTGCACACTGCTCACTCCTTATAACAACTCTAACCAGTAATGTATAATTCAAACCCCTTTAGAACCGCCAACGTTTTCTTGGCACGCGTCATTTTTATATCCCATGTAATGTGTTTACAGGTAACTCATATAAAAACTGAAATCGCGTCAGAAATCTGTCCCATGCTTGCTGCCTCGGAACTGGTCCTGTGAGCGCCACGGACAGATTTTCTTCCACTCCTATGGGTGGTCGCCAGTCGCGCAAATTCGCGGTTCTATTGCATAAAGTTAATATTTCTCAACTTTCTTTTGCGTGCCTCCATCGCTTACTACGCCCACATTCATGGGCGTCAACGGTCACTGTCGCTCGTGTCGCCGGAAGTCGCCAGCTCTCCTTGAAATGAAATGGGATCATGTCGCTTTTGTGTCGTGTCAGTGTGAACCGGCTTAGAAACCAGAAACGTCAAGTATCACAAACAAGTCAAGGGCAAACAAGGAACACAGAACACTGCCAGCGACGACCATACTGATCAATGCAGGAATGGAGCACCAGGCTATATCATGAGACGTCAAGTGTACAGACACAGTGAATGCACAAATTGATGATGAGTCCTGCAGGATTATGGGTAATGTAGTCTGTGAGAGTGGCAAGAGTCGGGGTGGAGTGCCCTCTGGTGGAGTTCCTGGGCACTCCAGCTGGAGATCGTGATAAGTACATTACATATAATAAAATTTCTCGTTCTTTGTGGAGGTTTTTTTTTTATTAGTTTACATTTTGAAAGTTAACCTCTGAGCTTAGCATAACGCTTAACATACTAGCTTATCTTAAACGTAATGTTTAATCATACATTTTTATGCATAAGTGTTTTTGTTTGATCAGGCATTACAAACAGCAACCCCTCCGGGGTCCTTAAACCCCAGTCGATTCAACAATTGGGCCAAATTGTCTATGACTTGTTTTCTCTCCTTTTGCTGTCTTTAAATTCTAATTTAATTTAATGGAATCCATTTTTTATCATTCCTTTTGCTCGTTTCGGCTAGACACTGCTGCCATGACAGCATGAAAACACTGAGCAGTGGGAATGTGGTGCTGTTATCTGAACGGGAGCGTGGCGTGGAGCTGCGTGGAGGCCGTGGGATCTACTGCTCTTCTATCTCCCACTCCAACCACACTATGCACCGACACCCTGAAGTTTTACTGGTTGCTAAGTGATGATAATATTCATAATTCTTCTTGTTGCTTAAGCTGCTATGATTCATGTCGGGTTCGCAGTAAATGGCTGCGTAATTGCACGTTGCCGTTCCAGACTTCAGAGGTGCTGAGTTCTGCTGGGTCGATGTGCTATCGCTATTAGCATGGCCACTTTGGTCAGAAATATGAGCCAAGACCTCATTCCAAGAATGCAGTCCGAGCTCAAATAAATACGCTGTAGCATATCATTCATACTAAATCAGGGTCGATGGCCTGGACCGCACCACATGACACCGTAACCAGTGTTTTGATGAGCGAGCTCGACGAGAAGTGCCTACAAATTTCCTTGATAATAAGAGCTTGATATAATATAAATATCAGAGTTAAACATGTCAGGCTTTTGTTTCTTTGCACAAAGAATATTTTTATAGAAACTACTGTGGTTTTATGCCACAAAAGCAAGAGAGCCATAATAATGCTGAGGTCGATTTAGGAACGGAGAAATAAACTCCAGACTATTCCAAACATACATCTGCATTAGAGAACCCACAGGGAGGAAAGGCGGTGGAAAACTCACTGAATTGTCATGGTTAGAGAATCTATTAAAGGTAAGACAACTGTAGGAGGTACATGGCGAGCTTTCAGATCAAGCTCTGCTAAGCAGGCCTCAGTTCATGAGACTCATACTTTACCATATTCTTTATTTACCAGGTATGTGCGCCTTGCCCAATGTACCTAATGTAGCAGGACAGACTCGCTAGTGTAAGGGTGGGACATAGAACCTATCACCCTCATTGATGGATGGATGAGGCTGGACGTGGACGGGAACTTCAAATTATTTTAAATAAAAATTTAAATAAATTGTGTTACTCTTAATTGGTATGTCTGTTCACTCAACCTTTTTAATACCGTTATAGATTATTGTTAAAATATACATCCATGTGTAGGTTTCAATTTTGGTTTGTTGTTTTTTTTGGCCTCAAAATGTTGTCATCTCAAATGTCATAACTGGATCTTCCAGTGAAATGACACCTTCGATGCATATCCCCCTACATATCTTTATTTTGTTTTCCTGTTTTCTTTTTTCGATAATCCAATGCACTCAGATGTACGTCATAACATGGAAGAAAAGAGATGTTGCTATTTCTGTTCCACTGTAACTTTTAAATAATTTAACAATATAATATAAAAGATTGTTTTCTCCTCTTTTCATCAGTCTTTTTAGTTTATGTGCCTTTTTTAGATAATGTTCGACTTTCTCCATAGCATTTTAAAGTGGCAATTTCTCAATAGAATTCAAATAGATCGTACATTTTACCATCAGCTTTGCGACAGGGATGGCTCATGCAAATCAGATCACACTTTTCGAGTGCGCTGGTGAACGCACAAAGAGTATACGGTGAACGTGCACCACTCATGCACAACTAAAAGAACTGCACTTCAGTGATGTTGTGCTGATAACTGATCTCTTCGGTTCGTACGTGAAGTTAGCGCTTATAAAAGCACCAAAGGCCCCAATTTAAATAATTAATAGCCTGATTCTAGGTTTCCATTAAGCGTGGTTATAAATACATGATAGCGTTGGTTATTTTATATTCCAGAGTTTGTTAGGCCATTGTAGCCTAAATGTTTATGTGTAATTTGTATGTTATGGTTATTTAATATAATATTTATAAAAATCATTAATTTTAGAAACTGTCCTATCAGTGAACTCATTTTTTCCTCACATAGTATAAACGGATCTGTATACATGAAAATATTTAGCTGCCTTTACCAATAATCATATTTGGGGGTGCTTGGCATCAAAACAGCACTAGCCTATACATTTGACTTCTTGTACGCTTAAATATCTGCTGTCTACACTTCCTCTCCTTGCACTTTATCATGCACCAAAACCAAGCGAACAGCACCCATTTAAACAGACACCATGAATTAAATCAAACCAGACCAATCAAAATGACTCAAAATAACATCCCAGGAGTGAAGAGCATATCTCTGAGAAAGTCCAGGCCAGGATAGAGCGCTTTAGCTTGGAGATAGTGGGGTCTGTTTGCTTGTTTGCACATTTCTAGAGCGAATTCGAGAGAACTTTTCCCATGATGTCAAAGAATGGGCAAAGACCGGCGCTCCCCGCTGACCACTTCTGCCTGTTAATTCACACACAGGACTTTGGGGCCGGTCTTGTCAGAAAGCATGACTTCATAGCCGTGGCAAAGGTCTAGCAGAGCTTTAAGCCTGGATAAACAACCCAGTGGGAATACCTCTCCTTCCTCTGTTTTTTCAGCTCATGCATTTGTTACTACTCATTCCCACTCGATCAAGCAGCGGTGCGCATGCTGTCAAACCAGTTTTAGGCAGTCATGCCTCTACAGTTGACTGGCATGGCACCGTGGAAACGAAAAAATGGTGCGCCAAGGATGGGAAAGAGACTTTTTTGGGGTAATAATAACAGATCTTGATCTTAATTAATTGCAGTGACATGAAATGTTTGCATTGGGATAAATGAAAACAAAATATCCAATCTGGGGTCTCATTATGTACTGTATTTACAGGAAGTTCCAAAAGCCGGTCCGACTGAAAGCATAGGCTTTGTGGACTCTCACCGAGATCAAAGGAGGATCAACAAACAGTTGTGTAAGGAGAGTCTGAGGGGGGGAAAGTGGAAAGTCTTTCAGATATCTCTCCAGATTAATTCCTATGGAGGTGAGGAGCACCCTACTGTCAGTAACGCTTCAGGAGAATAGGAGAAAACACACAGCAACTCAAATTATACTCTACTCATCTGGCTAGAATTTGGGGGGGTACATGACACAGTTTTCAACCAAAAACTGAAGAAAAAATTTATTTGTTTTGGCCATTCATTTACACGACAAAACGATATATAGACGACAACGCTGTCGAAACGATCCCCATTCACAAGCAACTTAAAACCCAGTATTATGCATGCCATGCAGTAGTTGGCGATGTCCTTTTGTAAAGAAACACTATGTGAACACGTAATACGCATATGCATCACGGTTTACCTGTTTTAGCTTATTCACATTGTCTGTAAGCTATATGAAATAGATGCTGACATGGTCAACACAACCTCTTGTAATATTTGAGTGGTGAGTCATATTTTGCGCTCACGTTGGAGATGCATTAGAATTAAAAAGTTTAAATGCGAAATATTGAGATACTATCCAGATGTCGTGTTGAGAGGGCATTCAACAATAGCACAAAAGTCGTATGAAATAAAACTTTAATGTTACTGGGTTTTGTGTGTTTTTGAAGCTCGAAAGCCTCATCTGAACAACAGCACAATGCTTAAACCTTCCACAGGAAAAACAATATACCTATCATACAGGTTTGGAATGGCAAAGGTTAGAAAAATAATGGCAGAAATTCAATCTTTCGGTGAACGACCTCTTTAATGGTTATGTCAGCCATCATGGATGTATGGAGTGATACTGGGATAATACAGTAATATGCTAAAAACCACACTGCTGGAACGAGCCCTGCTCGGGTTTAGATTTGAGATTAAAGAGAATATAATAGGATTTACTGAAAGATCATACCGCTAAACACTGCCTGGTAGTCATGGAGAAATATCATAAATATAAAGCTACTACATGGTCCTGAGCCAAATCCTCTGGACTCTTCTCTCACCTGGAACAATCAATCCAAGTCAAGTCTTTTGACGACACACTTCATCACTGCAGACACGCATGCACATAGACAAACCTTTTCCCTGACGCATATTTCCAGTAAATTACTCTGCCTTGCCAGTAAAACAATAATCTTGGTTGCTACCAAGCTTTTTTTTAGTATTCCTTAAAAGAAAATATCCTTAGGACCTCTGAAATCTGAACTTTTTGGAAAAATTAAGGCAGAGACTGTCAAAGGAGAAGTAACTCAGGTTTGGCTGATAGCTTCATCATGTTTTCCAACCATGTTTGACTTGATCCGGTGAACTGTTTTAATGTACAAACTATTTTCATGTCCAGCCATCAAACTTATCGAGCGCGAGTGGCTTTCAGAGCGCAGGAAACAGAATTTCATCAGTTGTCCATTAGCTCTTTTGGCCCGGCTCTATGGTTTCACCTCCTTTTGTGTGCTCGCTCGGTCTTTGAGAGGCGAAACTACAAAAAAAAAAATACACATTCACATAGTTGACATCTATCCCGATGGCTCTCAACATGCTTTAGATTTCAAGAACCTCATCATTAAGCTCGGCATACATAGCAGTACAAAGATTGTTTCATGCCCACAAAGTTTGCTTATTAAAAAACTCAATGACATCGATGCCACCAAACGTGCAAAAAAAAAAAAAAAAACAAAAAAAAAAAAAAACAAAACAAAACCCCCCCCTGATGAAGCGAGCCACCAGCTCACCTTTGGGGGGGAATGTGAGTCCGGTGAATGGGAGCATAAAATGAGGCGATCCCCTCACTTGCAGCAGCACTTGCGTGCAAAGAGGTGTTAGTTACTTACGAGTGCCAAAAAGATAATACAACATTTTCCCCCCCCCCATTTGTCACCTTCCGATAAGGTAGCGATTTTTTCCAATTTTGTCGATTAATTCGAATTTTATGTTTTGCCACAATTTTATTCTTTAGAAATCGAGGAATCACGATTTTGAATAGAAATATTACCAAACGTTAGAATTAGACACGCTCTGTGAAGGATCATATATCGCTAGGTGCCATTCACACAGAATGCGCTTTTGTGTTGACAAAGATGTGACGCAGGCAGTGGAATAGGAAAAAACGCAGGAAGATGGGCGTTGAAGTTCTCTTAACTTGAGCGCTGCGTTTTTTTTTTAGCAAGACTTTTTAGAAAGTTTTAAGCATGGTGAGTGGTGAGCGAGATTCCCCCCTTCATGTGTACAAGTGTTTTGCGTGCCCAGAAAAGCGGCCTATATATGTACGCGAATTATTCTTATTATTAAAGAGACGGCTTGATTGCGCGACAGTCCCCACGCGTCCATGTTACATAGAGAAACAATTGAAAGCAGCGCAACTGAATAAAAACCTGTAAAGAACTGTATGTCTAATATTTCATGTTTGCATCATGGCGACAGGCTGAAAGCTGCTGTTCATTGTTTTTACAGAACATTTATAGTTAATAATAGTCAAATAGTTGTTTTACCTTCAGTCATTTTGAATTTGAATTTCCTTGACTTTTGAGATTTTCTAAAATAATTTTCCTCGTATTATTTCTGAACACTTAATATGTATAAGACAAGTTTGTACAAAATGTAGTTCATGCATCTTTTCTGCAAAGACATTTAACAAGTGATTTGTTTAACATTTACATCATGTTGACAACTTCATGTGTGGTGCACTTGGAATAGAAATGTATTTAACTAGAGGGTTAATAAAGAAAAAGTTACTTGGATCATGTTGTAGTTACATTTTCAGGTTGACTAGTTAAAAATCGCAAAAATCGAGAATCGGTCAAACGTTCTGAAAAAAAAAATCTTGATTTTATTTTTTTTTGCCATATTGCCCAGAACTAGTCCACAGTGAAGTATATATACAGGTGCCCAAACAGACAAAAAACTCAAAGTAGCAAAAAAATAAAAAATAAAATTCATTACCATTGCCTTACCATTCTCAGGTAAATATCACATTTAAGATTCTCCAGTACCATATATATTTGACACTGCTACATCACATCCATCAACAATAAATCATATTTCCCATATCTCATCAATAAATAGACCCTTTTAGTGCCGACGTCACAATTACGTCACAGCGCTAGCTGGAGGCAAAACAAAGGGAAAACTGGAAGCGGCCAATTCAAACCAGTAGAGATTCAGCTATACAAGAAGCTTAAAATATCATCTTGTTGTGATGTTGGGTGACAGAATCGATGCGTGTGGGGGTGTGTTCGAGTACAGGCTAGCCATATCCCAGACAAAAAACGCACGACAGCGGATGGTTTTAAACGACAGTAAGACGCAGCGCCACTGCGACAGAAACAACGTCCAAAAAGGCTCGCGTTTGTAGCGCACAGAAAAGGTTAAATAAAGTATTGTCTTTTGTTGTCATGGATTATGGTTTGTGTTACGCCTCTAAAGATTTCTTATGCATCTCACAACATGCAGGAATACCCTATGTCATGTATGAAAGTCTGTGTGCATGTGTGTAAAACAACAAACTGACGATTTATATGCTTAATCCTCTGTAAATGTATATACATTGTGATTGACTGTGGCTGGAATTTTTAAGAACTTGGTAAGAAAGAATATTCAAATACAGAAAGTTGAAAATTTGCAGTTTCTGGATTTTTTATTTCTAGAAAATATTCACATCTTACTTTAGCGTTAGTGGTCAGGGGAATCATTCTGCCTCCACCTAAGCTCCGCCCACAGAAAAACGTCACATTGTTTACAAACTGAAAAGGGGTCTATACACAACCATTAACACATAATACATTTAACACATATATACACACAGAAACACCCATTCACAACAGACAATGGTTTCGCCAGCGTCCGGTCGCACTGTGCCCAGGCTGTGATGTCATAATCGGCCGCCGCTCGTTCGTTCGTTCGGTTTGGCCGCCGCGGCGTTTCTCGCCGGAAGACTGATTCCTCCCATTTGTACGGACAAACAAACAACACAAGGACGAAACATGAAGACAAAGTGCAGGGCATGTGTGAAAATGTCCGGGAAATGGTTATGAACGGAGGGGGAGTGGAGAGATGTGAGAAAGGTGCTAGATTTATTAAATGAAATGACATGAAGAACATGCAGACATCATAGCTCTTTTTACATTTTAATAATCACAGACACTAGTCCATTTCATCCATCCATAAATTCTTACGTCGACATCCAGTTATAATGTAAATTACATTTTTATGACTGGACTTTGCGCGAGCCTCTCTCTCGCCTTTACTGCCATCACAGACATCTAGGGACACTAATTTAGGAAGAGAGCAGAGAGAAGAGAGAGAATAGAGAGAGATAGAGCAGGAGAGAGAGAGTAGTAGCATAGTTGTAAGTGAACAAGCGTTTTATTCCTATGAGGGTGCAAATACAGCCTCATGTGTGGCCACCAATGGGCGGAAAAACACATTCCACATTCACCTGAGCTTCACGGTTATCGTGCGTCCATTATATCTCTGACATGTCACCTCACTCTCACACACACACACACCACACACACACACACACACACACATTATGTTGGAGAGATAGAAGCCTGAGCAAGCCATGTGGTTGGAGGTGTGAGAGACAGGGCACCCATAGCACACAGGCCCGCGCTTGCGCGACCACGCTGCCTAAGGAAACACCCCAACTCGGAGGAGACGGGTGAGATTCTTCCAAGCTTTTTTCTGCTGATCCCCAAAGAATGTGAGGGAGTGAGACCTTATTTACAGCATTAAATTTCCACCACAATCCCTTAAACTGATCAAATAAAGCAGGAGCCGCTCATAACTCAGCCAAACCGAGGAATTCATCATATCAGTTAAGAGCACATTTCTGTCTGCTCCCCTGATGCAGGCAAAACATCTTACTTACACTCTTTGTTATTTTTGTGTCCATGTGTGCGAAAGCCTCTCTGTGGCTCTTTGCATGTTGTATATAATAAAAGATAATAGAATAGATAATAAAACATGATCGGTTTAACCCGACTCATCTGTTCTTTTGAAACTGCAGGCAATATATAACGCTACACTGCGTTCCATTTGGAATTTCCAGCATCCTACTTGGAAAAGTTCTGTAGAACAGACAAACGATCAACTTGGAAACTTGTACGGAAATCCCCAAATCTGATGTTGTCTGTATGATGTTACACGGACATGGCGGCACCCAGGGAAGATGTCCACACTCAATGATAAATATTAACTTTTAAGCAAAGTTCATATATTATATGATACAAACAGAGTGTGAAGTTGAAATGTGTAGTTTCTGCAAAGCTTCAACAAACAGAAGAGCAAAAATAATATAACCTCATCTAAAATTAATTAATTAATTAATTCTTGCCATATGACGATGGTCGGTAATTCCGCACCAAATTTGCAACAAAAATCATTGAGCTGATTTAATGATGACTAAAACCCAGAAACCAACTTTATGAGCATTTCGGCACTTTCAGCTCAATCGTCCTGCATAGTCAGTTGGTTTTTTGAATGGGTTTTTGGTTAAATGCCTGAAATAAGGTCAGTGGTGAACACAAGCTTAAGATATTTTCATGTTTTATTCTATAACATAAAATACATAATGAAATATATAATATAAAATACTCACTAGAGCGCTTTTACAGTGTATAAATTGCACTCTGGCAAACTATTCTAACTCAAATTTTCCAACATGTACATTTTAAATAAAGATAAAATAAATACAGTATTTGTAGGAAGCTTAGTGGTAACACTGCAACCATGTTGTAATTTGCTTGTAGCCTGTCTTTAGCTATTTATTTCTGGCGATTGCATTTAGGCTTCAACATTCATGAAGGTTTTGTTCATCTGTGAAGATTTTGACTTTTAAGCAAGAAGCAATGAGAGGGATCACTGTACTGTGATTATAGTCATGGCTAAAAAGGTATTGATAACAAGTAAAAAAAAAATAAAAAAAAATACTATATTGCAAATTGTAGGCATAGCTAAAATACTGTACTGACCAATCAGAAGCCAAGGCAGGAACTTTCCAGTTTTGAACAACTATGAGCATCTTTATGGTCGGCAGTCAATGAAAGCAAGTAGTAATATCCCATAAAAAGGTAGTTTAACATCTGTGCAGAGCTGGACAGTAACGAAGTACATTTACTTGAGTCAGTACTCTTTTTGAGTATCTGTACTTTTGAAATAAAAATATCGTACTTTTCACTCCACTACATTTCTGTCAAGGTCCTCGATGTAGAAAGTCGTTACTATGTAGCATCTTTGAAAGTCAGTGTGTGATTTTTTTCCCCTTTTTTTTAGACAGCCAATCAGTAATCACTCCTGTAGGGTTACGTGAAGTGCATTTTTTGAACACTGACCAGTTGCAAATGTCATATTTATTTACAACTATTTAATAAGAAGTTAATATTGTGGTATATATTAGACACAATATTGTCTGATTTTGCAAAATTGTATAAACGAAAATATTCCCTATAAAGCCACAGAAGAACTGTTGTGTCTCCTAACAAAACACAATAGGTGTTCAACTTAACGGCAGAAATGCAGGAGAACTGTTCTGCTGCATGCCATCAAAGTACAGACAGAGAGCGATTAGAGTGCATTTTTAAAGTTTTGCATGTGATGTCAAAAAAATACTTTTTTTTGTTATTTATTGCCTGTTTTGCCTTTTTGGTTTAAAGCAGTAGCTGCCCTGTTGTAAAGTCTATACAGCCCCTATGTTTTTTTTTAACTCACTGCTTCCGTTCTATAGTAGGTTGTAACAAGCTCGTTGTAGCAGGTGTAAATGTATGTAATTGCTTCGAAGAGGCATAATAAGGCAATACTGCAAGTATCACATACAGCAATGACTTACAAAAGTGGCATTTGACATCAAACATCAAAAAAGAAATTTACCTTTGCTACTTAAGGACTTTTAAAAAGTACTCTGTTTTTATTTAGTAAACATCGGTCTTACAACTTAACTGCTAATGGAGTAAGTACTTGAGCCAGCCAGTATCTGATACTTATCACTCAAGTAATAGATGTGCCTTTGTCCACCTCTGCATCTGTGATTTGAACACACTTCACACCAGCCGCAGGTCACCCCTTGATTGTGAAACGCTTTCACTCTGACACACAAACCACCTTCCCCCGCCCCCCCACACCCCCACCCACCACCCCCCCCCCCCCCCGGTGCCTGCTGTGCCGCGAAACCTCTATAAGGGTTGTGTAACTCAAGCGGATATTTTCTGTCCGTTTATGACACAGCGTGACTCGAAGGTCAGTTACAAAAGAGAACCGTCACTCTACGTGATTAATATTTTTAATTCCCAAGGATTACCATCGAAAATTTGAAACAAATATGATGACATGCTGCTAGAAGTACATTTCAGGAAAAGATGCTGATGCAGCACTAGTGTCGTCAAAATGATAGATTTTTCTATAAGTGAAATATTTTAAGTGGTTTCGATACTCATTTTCTGCAGTATTTATACACCAATTCCAGCGGTGCTTTGTCATGATCTCTTTTCCCTGGAACAAGCAAGCTGACACAAATCGCAAAGGCTGTGATTTAATTAAATAAATATATGCGCTGCATGTTTCAGAGTGAAGCGCGGCACTATGTTCATTTACACACTAGCAGCACATGATCTGGTGTTTTTATAGCAAATACAGCGAAATGCAACATGAGCAAGTTACGTGTTACCTTTACAAATTCGCATAATTTCCAACTTTTTTGTGTACAGTATTTCACTAGATTTGTAATGAGATGCATTTGAAAACCTGCGGTCAGAGACACTTAAAGGCCTGTCTGCAGTTTTCTGGCAAAATAAACGTCTAGGGGTTTAACATTTGCCCGTGAAGCTAATAAGACATAAGCATTGTAATTTTACTCCTGCAAAGTAAAAGCAAT
Organism: Sinocyclocheilus anophthalmus; assembly: GCA_018155175.1. NCBI lineage: Eukaryota > Metazoa > Chordata > Actinopteri > Cypriniformes > Cyprinidae > Sinocyclocheilus > Sinocyclocheilus anophthalmus. The sequence goes on along the minus strand of JADLZN010009280.1, from coordinate 50,094 downwards.
TATTATTTTTTTTTACCTTGCAGTGGAATTACAATAGTAATATTTCCTGGTGTCCTTAAAAATACATATAATAATAATTGTTATTATATAAGCTATGAAGACATAAGTATTGTAGTTTAAAATTAAGTAAAATAATTAATATACTTACTAATATACTTATACTTACATTGCAACTGCATTACAATATTAATATTTCTGTCTTGGAAATAAATAAAACAAAATTATTAGCATATTTTATTATTATTAGGCCTCATATATCTCAGACAACAAGAGTTTCAGACAATATACGGTCACACATAAATTAATGTAGATATTGTTCAAATGTTGTCGAAATTTTTATAGAAAATGATATCAAATATGAATATTTTTCAAGGTATTGTATTGAAATGAGAGATTTCAGTATTTTGACAACACTTGGCAGCACCTTCATTCATTTTGAATATTAAAATAACGTGGAAGTGCCGGACACAGCGGGTTTCTCCTACACGACTTCTAATCCCACAGAAAGACCGAAATAGAACGAATACAAGAGGAAGCTCTCTTTTTTTGCCCTTGTTTCTTTTTTGGTACTGCAATGGCACGAGGACAAAGGACGGTCTCCTTTCCGTCTGTCAACGGGTCATTTACAGGAACAGAGAAAGATCCGTTATCGCTCGGTGACTCTTTTGATTGCATCCAAAGCAAACATGGCTCTCTTTCAGGTCGCCGGTTTTTCTGAGGACGACATATTTGAGCCTCCTGCGGGAAGCACGTTCCCCGCTCCCCCTCGTCCAACTCCCTCTTTTCTTTGCGAATCCTCCCCCCCCCCACCACCCCCCCCCCCCCCCCCCCCCCTTCCCGACCGAGAGGAGAGCTCCTCAACAGTCACAGCGCATGAGAAAACTGGAATGAATCAGCTAAAGCTTACAGACATTTGCTCAATTCATTGCATTGTGAGGAATCTGTTGAGTAACAAGTTGAATCATCGTCGCTGGCTTCTACCAAGAGATGCGGACACAGGAAGGCCAAAAATGGTGTGCGGTCGGCTCCAAATACACGCTTAAACTCCAGTTCAAGGGACCACTAGGTGAAATCTCAGCATCGTGTACCTGACCCTGGAGCCCCCCCCCCCCCCCAAGAGCCCTCCTTACGATGTTGTATCGATTTTTCATCCACGAGCGTGATTTGTCTTCAAAGGTTTAAATGAAGAAGAGAAAGACGCGACCGAATGGCCGACATCAAAGCCCAAATGAAAGACATGCTGGCTCCTCAAATGCTAATCACTGCCGGAAGATGGATTTAACATTTCGAGGGATGGCGAGAGGATTTCGACAAATTTATTTTGTGTCTTTTTTTTTTTTTGCGGTTCCTGTGCGCTGGTGTCCGCCGCGATGGGCTCTTTCCGTGGGAAGTGGCTTGATTCGGGGCTCCTGTCCCACTGTGGATTATTTCCTTTCCAGCTATTGATGACGGCTCCGAACGGCAGGCCATCAGGGAAAAACAGCAGGCAGAGGAGCTGAATTCTCATTTAGTTATCACTCTATACTCCATTTGGGCCCACCTCAATATTCATTAGCAAAGCCTGGCCGCCAAGATCTAGTGAGCTGTTGTGTTTCTGCACGTGGAGGAGGAATACCAATTCAAATAAATATATTCAAATACGACTTTTCGAGCTAAGACCGCTTAATCCATGACAAACGCTTTCACATGCCAGTTTTTTGGCATTCTGGGAAACGGCGGTACGGTCATACAGCACTCTGGCTGTCTCAACACGTACAGTATCTAGCGGTCGCTGCCAGGCAAGTCCTCATCCAAAACATAAACAAAGGAACATTATGTCTGTCAGCCTACGCTGAAACATAAACAGCAATTTAACTCATCCACATGGGAATACGCATATTCTTTTATACCTCCAAATTCCCCTGCTTGCTTTCCTTTCTGACCTGCAAGCAACAGAAACAGGATGCGATAGATCAAGACTGAAAAACCTGAAAATAGTGATCATTTGAAGCCCAAATTTTATCTGTGAGGTTTGCAATTGTTACTTACATTTAGTTAAACCATCGATCCATTTTTTTTAAAATTTCTCATTTTTTACTACATTGAATTTAATATCAGTTGGCACTTGGCACATTATTTCGGTATTGTTTTAATTGTTGGATACAGTTGAGAAAGTCCTCACACAAGCATTTGATGTGTTTAAAAGTGGTACCTCGACTATGCCCGTCAAACGGTTAGCGGGTGGTGAGATGTTTAATGTTGTAGAAATAAGAAGTCTTCTGCCCTCCAAGGCTGCATTTATTTGATTAATACAGTAATCAGTGCAGTAAAAATTGAGAAATAATTTTAGAATGTAAAACAGCTGTCTTCTAAGTGAATCTCTGTTAAACTGTAATATATATCTGTGATGCGCAGCTGTATTTTAAGCATCATTACTCCAGTCTCCAGTGTCACATGCAATCTTCCCCCCGCAATCCGTATAATATGACTGATTATTAGATACATTTCTGATATAATTATCCGTGTTGAAAACAGTTTTTGCGTTCTATTTTTGTGAAACTGTGACATTTTCTTTTTCAGCCGTAGTCATTGAAGATATTACAAGTTCAAAGAAACAAATTTCTTTGACAGTTTTGTAAACATCTAAAATGTCACTTTTCATCCATTTAATGCACTTTTCTTTCCAAAAAAAAAATCGTACTAATGGGAAACTTTTGAACGCCATTGTAATTTTCATACTAGGTTATTTAATGTCAGATAAAAACAGTACAGATGGTTTTAGATGAAATTGGCCAGGTTTAATTCGATCTCACTCAAGCTGGTTTAATGTGAAGACAGAGAAGAAGAATGTCTTTTAGTACTTTTGCTTTAAACACAGAACTCTTCAAGGAGAGACCATCACATTTGTTGGCGAATTATCAGCATCCAGCCAGAGAGCATCATGACCCCAAACCAGCCTCTTTCCAATGTTTATCACATTTTTCATCCTCCAGCGCTGATTGTCTTCCACTGTTTAAATTAACAAGAAGAAAGACGAGGGGAAGGCCAACATCAAAGCAAATGAAAGCCACGCTCTCCTCAGGAAGCTGGGTTTGACATTTTGAGGATTGAAGAAACTTCTGAGCTGCCGAGGTATGAAGAGGAGTTGATCGAGAAGTTTATTCTGGAGAAGGAGAGATGGGTAATATAGGGTGGTCCGATATAATCGGACATGAACAACATAAAGGACACCGTAACAAATAAAGATTTACATATACACTAACTTTTTTTTTTTTTTTTTTTAAAGTATGGATTCCTGCTAAGATTTTTTACAAATAACATAATATTTTAATTCAGCCAAGGACTGCCCAATCAATGCTCAAAAGTGGCAGTGAATACATTTATAATGTTACAAAAGATGTCCATTTCTAATAAATGCTGTTGTTTTGAACTTTCTATTCTTCAAAGAATCCAGAAAAAAATGTATCATGCTTACCACAAAAATATTGCACAACTGTTTTCAAACATTGATAATAATCAGAAATGTTTCTTGAGCAGCAAGAAACTCACGATTTCTGAAGGATCTGGTGACACTGAGACTGAGAGAAAATGATGCCTCCCCCGAACATTCAGCTTGGCTATAACAAACTACAGTTATTCACACAGCACAGCAGCTATTTTAAGTACAGTTTCTCTTAACAGTTTTCACTATCTAAATACATGCAGCATAGGTGAGCACAAGAGACTGCTTTCAAAAACATAAACCTATTCTGATTACTAAACTTGCTGGATTAGGCTCCTGCTCAATACATTTTCTTTCCAATACAGTCTTATGTTTACACAGATATAATAAACACTCTCTGGAGGAGGAGGCCTGGATCTCTCAGAGAAACAATGTATGATGTAAATATTTGATGTCCTGTACAATGCATGGAGCAACAATTTCATAAAAAATACACACAGTAACTGGGCCGAGCCAGCAGTCAGAGATGAAGCTTTCTGAGGCTGTTTGTGGCTGGTGCTGCTTCTCCAAACTCATTATCGCTGCTGTATGCTGCGCAACAGTTTTATAAGGAAAAATTAAAAATCCCTCCACATAAATTATACAATGTATTTCTGCAATTCAGGAAGACCAGATTGGATGGCCTCGACTGAACAAGTCCGGCCGGTGTTTACTCGGCCACTCTCAGATGAGACTGGGAACCGAACTTTAGTCTCACTTTTCAACATGCAGGGTACTCCATTGCTTTCAATTGTTTGCCTTATGCGTCAGATCAAAATGCATTTAATGGTTTGCATGCATTTGTAAAACTTAGAAATCATTTTACATCAAATTTATACTTTCATAGCTATTTTGTGAGCACTAACCCCTAACCTAAAGCTTCATAAACAATATAATATAAAAAAACAGTAAAAGCAAATAAAAGGACAGTAAAGGTATTTATTGCAAAACCGGCCATAAAATAGTATAAAAGTCATGTTGCATTCCAAGTCTTCTGAAGCCATACAATATCTTTATGCGAAGAAGAGGGTAAAACATAAGGTTTTAATCTCTGAAAATGATCCCGCTCCGTTAACGTGCACACATCTCATTCAAAAAGATACTCCTATAGCTTTACACAGTCGGTCACGAGACACACAAGAGCCAATGGCATTTCTCAACCAAAGCTGATGTAACGCTTCTTCTGGTGGCAATTTTTGAATTTGTGCACAGACTGCACACACAGCGATTGAGTCTTTCTTTAAGTGATCGCATCTATTCCTCCACAAAATCAATCGTTTTGGAACCCTCGTCGAAGTCTTGCGAAATATTAATACTTTTTGAATAAATCGACTGTAGTTGTATCTGCCTGTTAAATCCTGTGTTAGGTTTAGGGGTAGGTTTACGTGCTCATAAATGTGTAAATAGTGTAATGTAAAAAAAAACTGTTGTGACTGTTTACATTGAAAAATCACACCCCAACATATATGCAATACAGGCAAAATTATTACCCAATATATAATTGAATCATGACGATAAAAGTCCCAATGCCTTTCGCGTCTGCATATTGACGCCAAGGCATTCTTATTTAAAGCAATGACGTTGAAGGCGACATGCCGGCCCCGGAAAAGCGACGCTAAAGGGTCCTGGACCAAGCGCCACGTGACGAGTTTGGAGTGAAAATGTGTTGTTTGTACCGGTAACTTTGTAACATTATAAACTACGCAATGTGCTGAAGGAGTAAAACAACAAGATCAGGAAAGCACATTCTCGCCCAAATAGACAAAATGTCACAAACGCTTAAACTGAGACTGGTCATGTGTTATATTTACTCCATTGCCATTTTACACAAAAAGATGGCCCTGAAGGCATTTTTAGAGTTTTCTTTTTCTTTTTCTGAGTGACATGCACAAAAGTAAAGACTCATAACTCCAAAACTATAGCAAGGAGAGTCAAATAGGTATCATTGGATAGAAAACTTTCTAAATTTGTAGAAATTTGCATTACATTTGGACATTCTCATGCTGGCAAACTGCTGATAAAAGCCAAAAAAGTGTGCTCAAAGGAAATTTTACTTATCTTTCTTAACTGACGTGCAAAATCTCAGGAAGGAAATAAGGTAAGAGGAAAATTATTTTTTGGTGAAGTTCCCCTACATGTGAACTGCATTCTAGATCAAATTGTGTGGTGATAGACTCCAACGTGCATTGGTAGAGCTTCTCAACCTTTTTCAAGATCAAAGTGCACCACCCATGTGGTTCATCACCTTGCCCAAATATAGAGGTAGGGCTAAGACCTAACTCTAATATACGATTGGTAGAGCTTCCAAAACATTTACAACAACATTGGAAAACAAGCATGGACGGTTCTGGTAACATTGGAAAACACAATTGCATCCGGAAAAATGAGAGACATGTCTTTAGCCAAGTAGCATATCACATCACCCTGTGAGTTATATCATCTCATGATCGGATTATGTTGATTTTGAACTCTTTTCAATCGGGAGCATCCTCTGTAAGCAACAATGTGCCATTTTCTATGATCTGAACATGAAGTTACAAGCAAAAACGTGACATAAATGCCACATCCATTTATTATTTACATATGGGTCTGCATATTCACATACAAAAACTCACTCAAGTTTAGTCATAAAGCAATTATACTTGTTGTATATACTAACTTTCAAATGATATATGACATGACTTTCTGAGCTGTATGATGTTTTTCACATATTACAGGACATTATTTTTTTTAATTATAAAAACATTTTTTCTTATCTATCAGAAAATAATTCAGCACTGCTTAGGAGTTAATCAAACTGGCTACATGCATTTTAAAGCATTATAAAGTTCACTTTAAGCTTTCAAATGACACCTATTTTGTGTTGATCAAGGCAGTAGTTTTGACAAAATATGATTATAAATTTTTTTGTCACTAGGTGGTGCTCGCCGGCAATACACTGCGGTTTAGAGGGACAACTCAGCAATCGTTAAGTGTTGATCAAAATGCTTACATGCATTAAAAAGCTGAGTTTCTAAGCTTTAAAATGTTTTTTTTAAATGATGATATTCCATTCAGTGGTTGTTAGTAATTTGATTAGGAATGTTTTGGGGCGGGTTGGCATAAAGAAACATTGATTGCTAAAAATGGTTCTTTGTGTTAGAGTTTAGGGTTCTTTATGACAACAATAAGTGACCAATAAACCAGTAAGTTGATGAAACCTATTTCTATAGAACCTGGTTCTATTCAGCACCAAAAATGCTTCTGCTATTGTTCCAACCCTAATCTGGTACCCTAAACGTGTCTATGGGTTATGAAACCAGTTGATGTTGAAGGTGGGAGGAGTCCCTCAATGTTCAAATGAAACCCACACCACTGTCCAGCATATGAGGTGACGGCAGGATTAAACCCCGATGCCTGCAAGCATAACAAAATGTAAGCCTTTTATCAGGGTCGCTTCTATGTAAGATGCTTGGAGAACAGGTGTGAAATGTTCACGATAATAGGTTCAAACTGTGAGCAGTGTGGGTAAAAAAGAAAGCTTGACCCCAATCCAACCTAAAGAGACTTTTCACTGAAATGCCACACCAAAAAACTGCAACTCAGACTTTTTCCATGTTCAGAAATCATGTTATTTACAGAACATTCCAGACACCATCCATAAACCGCAGGAGACTTTCAGGGAGTGTTGAATTTTGCACTCCTTGGGTATTTTTGATAAACTTCACACACCAAACACTGCTTGATGAAGACAGATGTGTCATATACACTGATGTGATCTTGTTCTACATCAACCTCACACACACACTTTCTTCCCACTGTACACCACACACACACACACACACAACAAAGCGGTAAACCAACGCTACAAAAACCCATAAAATCCCAAAACAATACAAACGAGAATTACTGGCTCACAGGACATCGAATCCAAACCTTCCTAACCAAGGCTGACGGACGCCAGCACAGGGTTCAGAGGACGGCCAGGAAAGGGGGCAACACGTCATTCGCATGATGTGCATGGGTTTATTTGCTACAACTAGAGATTGGGATCTTTTAGAGCTTCTTGAGCACTCTTTTTTCATCCAATGGACCTCCCCGCAAAGCCGGTTCAGTTGCTAAATTTGTGTTTAGCTCGAGCAAAACTCGGGCTCAAAGAACAGGGATGCGTTTTTAGGCGTAAGAGTTGCAAACCACAACTGGACCAATCAGAACAGTATGAATTAAAGTGAAATACTTTCTGTCGAAATCACGCATAGTGAGTGCTATTAGTCGGCAGGTCGGTAGTGGGGGCGGGACATTATATTCGACCGAGCAATCTGACCTGGACAAAAACCCGCTGCAGTGCATAATGCGTCATCCTATTTGGTATGCTCAGCCGGGAAGAGAAAGACTGTCTATTTACACATATTTTACCGCTGATCGAAACAACTTTTTTATACTTCAACCCAAAATGTATGAAAGTAAAACTGTATGCAGTTTCAGGAATCAATATAAAAAAACATCTGGTCATGGCCAGGAACTTAAAATTTGGACCAAATAAAACCTGAACAATAGAACATGACCCATATCACAAAGTGCTGTCTGTGTTAGTTAACAAATCATCTTCTGTAGGATTTATCAGTCTCTCACAAATTCCACTTTGATCTCGTCTGTTCAAAGACACATATCCAATACATATCATATATATATATTATATATATATATATATTATATAAATACTAGTATTGACATGACTAGGTACCCATATAATCAATAACCCCTCATCTTCCCCATTTTGTTAATTTATAGACATACCCTTGTAAATGCTGGAACATGCAACACACAGTATTTATTATAAAATTTAAATACCCTTAAATTGACTCAAAAAGGCGACTATTATTGCCCCCCATGCAGCATAATCAGTATTTTACTTATTAAATTAAATGAAAAGACATCTCATTGCTCCAGGTAAAAATTCTGATACCCTCTACTGTTGAGATTGTAAAATCTTCGGAATTTTCGCATTTACGCCACCCTATACACCCATTACCCTCCCTATTACGGGATGTGGGGCACACAATAAACCGAAACTAAAGTCACATGACTTCCAGAGCTGATCTCCATGCATCATCTTACTGGTAATATCACGTAAACAAGCTAAAAAGTAACATGATGTTTTGCTGGATCTCATAACACTTGGTTGATATCATAATATACAGTACATTTATCCTTAACAAAAAGATTAAGCTCACCACACTTAAAAAAATTTTTTTTTTTTTTTTTTTTTTTTTGTTTTGCCCCCACCAGTACGCTCGGACGCAGCAGAGCTTTCTCCTCTAGCAGGAGGAGGCATGCAGAATAGGCAGGTAGTGTTGGGTCACTAGGCACGTAAACATTTCTATGAAAATTCTTGCAGAGTTCTTTTGTAAGGCAATACACTGCCTTCGAGGCAATGCTCATCAGACTGTGCACTGCATGCAGTCAAACTCTGACAAACACACAGGCAAACTCTGACACAACTAACAGCATATATGTGAGCCTGCAGCACAAAAGCATGTGTTAAGTCGCTGGGGTATATTTGTAAAAATAGCCAAAAATACATTGTATGGGTCACAATTATACATTTTTCTTTTATGCAAAAAATCATAAGGATATTAAGTAAAGATCATGTTCCACAAATACATTTTGTACATTTGCCAACCGTAAATATATCAAAACTAATTTTTGATTAGTAATATGAATCGCTAAGAACTTCATTTGGACAACTTTAAAGATGATTTTCTCAATATCTTGATTTTTTTTGCACCTTCAGTTCAAGATTTCAAATAGTTGTATCTCAGCCAAATATGGTCCCATCCTAACAAACCATACATCAAAGGAAAAAGCTTATTTATTCAGCTTTCAGATAATATATAAATCTCAATTTCAAAAAAATTGACCCTATGACTGGTTTTGTGCTCCAGGGTCACCTATGAAAAATAAAACAGTAATCGTAATTAATATGACAATTTATAATAGATTCAAAATATTCACAATTCCAACAAAATCATTTTTCATTAACTGAAATCATATTTTAAATGAATTAATTTAAAATATTATATTTTTAAAATATATTAATTATCAATTATATATTGACAAAACTACTTATAACATTCATTCAGACCTCCAAAGAGTATAAAGTACATTTTTAAATATCATAGTGATCTAAATATTTCCTTTTTTCCAAGTTTACAAGGTAACTGAATTATGATCTGACATCCGCTTCAGTGTAAACTTCTGTACGATCTCATTTGTCTTTGTGAAGAGACTTTTCATCAGTCACTGCAACAGGATGTGATCTAAAGCAGTGTGTTTTAATTACAGACACTGCTGAAGACGGACGAACTTGAGTCAAGTGGGAAAACGGCCGATGATCAGTCTTATAAACAACTGTATTCAAATGTCAAACAACTACAAAATCAGCTGCTGCTGAATTAAATCTTTCACATTTTCAGGCAACAGGTTTTAGGGTAACGTCTGATGAGCCCTACAAATTATGATTAAAAGCTTCTTTTAAAATATCTCCTGATTTCATTAGTCAAAAGCTTAGAAAAGAAAGTTGACTTTAAAATGTATGCATAATTAAATATGAAATTATACTATCCATATATTTTCACATTCTTGTTTACATATTTTGTAAACTAAATTATGTATTTAACTCATTGCATCACACCATCAAAAAAAGAAGAAAGATAACTGTGTATTTTGAAAATAAATGTATCATAATTAACAATACAAGCATGCTTTACACTCCTCTAAACCTAAAGGTGCTTCACGATTGCCATAGAAGAACCTTTTGTACATGGTTCAAAAGAACATTTAACATCTGAAGAACTTCTGTGTCACAAACGCTTGGTAACCACTTTATTTAGATAGTCACTTTAGACATTTATTAACAGTAGAAACTTTACAACTACAGTCAATGCAGTAGTAGAGTACTTAGTGACTGTTGATTACTATCACCTCTCTAAACACTTTCTTTGTCAAATCTACTAACACCCAAACATACCCCTAACGTATACTCTGGAGTTAGTTAGACAGTAGTTGCAAATTAAGAGATTAGTTGACATGGTAGTTGACATGTAGTCTACAAAGTTATTATAGTAGTGAATGTCTACGCGTGGACTATCGAAATAAAGTGTAACCAAGGTTCTTTGTGGAGAAAAAAGGTTCTTCAGATTATAAAAAGGTAAGAAATGACTGAATGGTTCTTCAACAGACTGTGCTCCCTGAATGATTTTGTGGGAACCTAAAATGGTTCTTCTATGGCATTGCTATGAAAACCCTCTTTTGAAACCTTTATTTTTAAGAGTGTACACGGCTCCATTTTCACTCTGATTAGATAAGTCACAAAATTTGCTCAACTTTAAAAACTACACAGGACTAGGAAGACAGATTAGCCCGTGCTGTATAAATAACCATATTCAATAAGAAAGTCAAAAAATCCAAAGTGAACCCAACTTGCTTTGGACCAGAGCTCAGCAATAAACATTCTCCAGACTGAATTAATTTGGTGCATGCCGGCTAAACCGGTCTGAAGACTGCGTTCAACACAAAAGGTTTACGTTTGTTTAAGATCCTCCCAAAAGCGTTCACCACCATGAAGGAGACGGAACGCTCTCGTATAATTTACTTCGGAGACTTTATACGAGCCGTGATTTCATTGTTCCGTCACACGTTCTGGATTCCTTATGATCGGGAGGATCTATAGCAGCACGATTAACGGCTCGCAGATGAGTTCCAGAGAAAAAGATTAGACGACAGAGAATTAACAAGGATGTTGATATTTCTGGCTCGAAGATCAGTGGAGAAGCACACAAAGCGAAGTGGCCCAATTAGAGGGTGTTTAGCTGGAGTTGGAGCTCTGAAGGGGGGGTCGTGGTCCCCAGAGGGCCGGTTGTCATGGTTACTAGCGTGTCACCGAGGGCCCTTTCACGCTTTCATTCTCCGTTCTGTTCTCCCTCTCAATCACCACAACAATTAGACACAAAAACACTAGTCTCCCTCCCTCTCTTTCTCCAAGGCCAAACTCTCTATTTCAGTCCCTGGAGGCCGAACTAAGCAGAAAGTGGTTTTTTTTATGAACACTGAGCTGAAGTGGAAAGAAAACTTTGAATGTTCTTTTCATTGTTTGTTTTCTTACCCTCACAGTTTTCCCCTCCTCTTAAGTTGATCTATTCTTTTTGTCTAGAATTACATAATGGTGCCATCCATCCCCATTAAGAGCCCTTCGGTGTTGCTTACTCTAAAGGTCCTTCGGGGGAACAGAAACTTGTGAGTGTCTGTGCGCTTTCAACCTCTGACGTGCTCTTCTTGACGGTTGTCGCAAATACTGTAATGTTGGTGAGCATGCATGTGGAATATGTGATTCCCGGCTTTAGATCACGGGTGTTCTCAAACGAGAGGGACTGGAAACCATCACTAGCCCGTGCCCAATAATTCATCTGTAAACGAAGACATCTGGAAAGAGCTCAGATCCTGTGACAAACTATTACTTACAGGAAAGTTACATTAAACCCTTGCTCAACGTCGTTAAATGTAGTCATTAGCGTCTTCATGCATTCCAATGGGCATTCGGTCGCCCTTAGTATATTGGTTGAACTGTCATACTTTTGCCTCAAATACTTACTGTAGTTTTAAGTTGACTCATTCCCCAATAAATTCACAGTTATTTAACCATCTGTGTTCATAACTGGAAAAGGTATACAATTTTCACTTAAAAGTACTTTAGGGCATGACTGTGCCTACATACAATATTATCAAGCAATTAAATAATAAAGCCCAGCAATGTAATCAAAAATAAATAAATAAATACATACATAAAAAAGGTAAACTGCGACTTTTTTTTCTCGCAATCACTCACTAAGTTCCTCAGAATTGCATCATATAAACTATAAAGTCATAAAGAGACAAACTTGCAACTGCAAGTTATAAAGTTAGAATTTCAAGAGATAACTTAACAAATAGACAGAATTTTTCTTGCATTTGCGACTTTTTATCTCACAATTCTTTTTCTTGCAATTTTGACTTCTTTTCTCAGAATTGTGAGATATAACTTGCATGTGCGTTATAAAGTCACATATGAGGATCGAGTCTTACAACCAGCGAGCTTCTTATTTAATCTCAAATTGCAAGTTTAATCCCCAAATGATTGGGGAACTTCTCTCCCCTCGGTAAACTGATACTTTTGATCCATCTAAAACTTGTATAAAATAGTGATGCATCCGACCGCCAGCACCTGTTAAAGGGATAGTTAACCCAAAAATGAAAATCACCCACATGATTTTATTCACCCTCAAAGGCACCAGAGGTGTATATGACTTTCTTCTTTCAGATTAAAAATTGGAGTTATTTAAAATGTCCTGGCTCTTCCAAGCTTTTTAATGGCAGTGAATGGGTGTTTTTTTTTTCCAATAGTGCAAAATAAGTCCAAGAAAGCGCATCCATCCATCACAAAAAGTGCTCCACACAGCTCTGGGGGGTAAATAAAGGCCTTCTGAAGTGAATCAACCCCCTCCGAACGCTGCACAGAAATAGAGCATTTAAAAGCTAATTCCATTCATTTTTTATGCATATTAATGACTAGCTAATCTATATTGAGAAATCTTAGTCTATTAGCTCTGTGTGAACACCGCAATTTCACTTCCAACGGCAGCAGATGACAGTGAAAAACGTCTGAAGCTGCGGGGAGCAACACGTCTGCCGGTCAAACACGCTGAACAGTCTGTGTTTCAGGAGTAAAAGCAATGCTCTACTGTGCTTTATGGACTTGGTTAGCCAGTTGGCTCGCCACAATGCAAATCCATGCTTGAAAGAAAAAACACCCTGAAGCCTTACCGAAGGAAACCTTTGTGTCTTACATCTGACGCTGCATCACTAGCCTGAGCGTTTAATCACACGTGCTCACCCTCAGGCCATCCAAGATAAGATACGTTCTTCCTGGGACCACAGATTTGTGAACTGCTAGCATGAATCAGTGTCTCAGCAAGGAGCCTCGCAGTGACATGGGTGCCGTCAGAATGACGAGTCCCAAAAACAGATGATAAAACCCACTCCAATATCCACAAGTTAACAAAATCAACGCAGCACTCCCACGTCCATCAGGAACATATGGAGAAGACAAAAGCCTGAAAACTAATCCCAGCATTACCAGACCGTTTTTAACATCAAACCATTGACGTCCCCATACATCCATTATCTAAACCGCTTCCTCCACCGTGAAAAGGTTGCGGGTCTGGTCTGAATCGCGAGAGAAATCTGCACAGATCAAGCATCAAGCCAAAACAGCTCTAAACAAATATGTGGTGGATTCTGATGTGAGAGGACAACAATATGTGAACTTTTTCCACTGGAGGAAGCATTATTATGGATTATAGACTCAAATTTTGAGTTAAAAGCCGTCTTAATGATGGAGTGTCTCAGATTTTTGTCTTTTCAAGATGTTAACCTGATGGACTGGAGTGCTGTGGATTAACTTGGGGATTATTGTGATGTTTTTATCAGCTGTTGGACTCTCTTTCTGACGGCACCCATTCGCTGCAGAGCATCCATGGCTGAGACACTGATGCAATGCTACATTTCTCCAAAATCTGATGAATAAATAAACTCATCTACATCTTGGATTGCCTAAGCTGGAGTACATTTTCAGCATATTTTCATTTTTTGTGAACTATTCCTTTAATAACACTGTACATGACGAAAAAACTAAAGTTAAATAATAGAGTTTAGATAATTGCTAAGAGTCAGAAGTTGGTTTAACCATAAACTACAACCTGAACGTCATTCTCTGTTTTCACTAAAACATTCGAGTGTAGGTGGTTATACTAGTTACATCATGTTGAAGGTTTTCTTGGCTCACCAGTCTTCATCTATCTGGACCTTTATTTAGACTCTACCTGCCACATGTTATGTTTGAGCAATCTAGTCCCTCGCTGGTTACATAAGCCACCCAACGCTGGGGGGAAAAAATGCATGAAAATAAAATAAAAAGATGCACCGTGGGAATCAAATAATGCATTATTTTATACTTGGTTACTGTAAAAATGAATAGTTGCACACCTGCAGCAAAGGATATGGAGATTTTACTTAGTACTTTCTTCATTTCTCAGCAGAATACTGTCAGATTACATTACATATGAGATGGAAATACCCTTTGAAAGACTGTAAACAACATGATGCCTCTTCAATAGTTTGAAGCTCACCTGACATCCTAGAAGCAGATCTAGCCGGCTGACACACACAAACCCCTGCAGTCCAAAGCCTGATCCTATTAAAGCGGAACTAGGTATTACTGAGATCTAAAACCTGCCCGCCCTCGCAAAGCTGCTAACAAATGAAGACTAAAGTTAAGAAACACATCCAAAGCCTTCTGGACAAAAGGTTAAAACCGAAGATTTATAATAAAGTACAGTTTGAACACCGCCTGTGGGATAAACAGCTGCATATGCATTAGATGAGAAATACTGAGATTTCCTGCACTATTTTCATCATTACCCTTCAAGTGACTGATGAAATATTGAACAATAATCAGCATTTAAGGGATAACATGTCTGAGAAAGTATATCAGAATTAATTCAAAAGACATTAATATAACACAGGGAACTTCAATGGGGGATCCAGAAGTAGTTTTTTTGTTTGTTTGTTTATTTCAAGGTAATTTATTTTAAATAAATACATAAATAAACATGTATAATAATAATATCTATATAGGTTACAGATACCACCACTGGCCTGAAGAGGGCACTATATGCAGCATTATTTGCATTTATTTGGAGCGTAGTAGCAGATTGGTAACATATTGTACCCATCAGAGTAAGGTATTTAGTTAGTTAGTTATTATTATTAATAATATTATATTATTGTTGTTGGTTGAAATATTTCAAGCAGCGATCATCTTAACGAAGTTCTGTGTCCTACCTGGTACAATTGACCACCAATAATAATTGAATTTTCCGGGGCTTTGAACGTCAAACACGTCCTCCCCTTTGCCAACCCAGTATGTTTGTCTAAAATGTGTGCTTGCCCTGGTCAGGTCACACTCTGCACGTGTTCGGCATACTGCTGACGCGGTAAACTAACCCACGTGTAATCAGGGAATTGGGAGCCTCTTGACTTAACGCTATGACTTCGATGGTTGGAGACTTATCTGATACATTGCAAACCCAAAAAAGACTGAGACGGCCACGTTTGTCTTTCAGTAAAAAGACCCCGCCTGTGCACACCCCACCATAACAGCTGAGACGAGACCGTTTTGGCTGCGACTCCGTGTCTCATGGCCCTGTGCACCGGCCCTTCGTGCTTTATGCGTTTTCACAGACCATGAGAGACCCGAGACCAGAAAAAGTCAGATGTACAAACTTGATGATTGTGCACAGACCTCCTGAGAAAGCAGTGTTATTACTAGAGCACTGTGCTATTTCGGCCGGTGTTTGGAACAGACATGCTGAAAGTCAGAAAAAAACCTAGCCACGGCCCCCGGTCCCTAGTGCTACTCATGAAGGATTTTATTTATTTTTTTTCTAACCAGGTGTTTTAATCAGCTTTTACACATCTACGCCATAATGCGTTGGGCCTTTTCAGCCGGTTAAACCCGAACATTTCAATAAACTACGTAATCAACGCAACGAAAATCCAACCAGTGCCTTTCGTTTTTTCTTACACCGTTTCAATTACCTTTCGAAACCCGTTACAAAATGACACATAATACAATTTTTCCCACAATAGACCTTGACTGCCCCTCGCATCCACATCGCGCATCATCCGTTTGGTTGCACTGCCCCTATAACCCCTCTACTGTTGGCGAAAAAATCTTGAACTCAACATGCGGCTGGTTTACCACAAAAGATAGTAGCCCTAAGTCGCATCGGCCAGCTCCATTGGTTTCAATGAGACTTACGATCCGGCTGGTGCGGCAGTAAGACCGGCTCTAAAAAACGCTGCGTAAAATCTCATTCTGCTGCTATTATCACCCAAATCTTAGACTGCACATCTTGTCGTCAACTTGTTTTCTTTCAGTTAGCTAAGGTTTTGTATTTCTTTTTGGAACTGGTTGGTTGTAGGCCTCAGTTTTTGAGTGAAAAAAAAGCTTTATTTGGTGGATCGACAATATTCTCTCAAAAACTGAAGTGCATGAGCTAATGAAATAATAAGTGCATGGACTAAGAAATATGAAGCTTTTCAAAATATTTCAAAGAGTACAAATGGAAAATATTAGACAAACTGTCTAACTGATTCATATTTGAAAACTCTCCAAAGCATGCATGGAAGCACGATCCATATTAGCCTATAAAACACTGTCCTAATGATCAGTATCAGTTACAAATAGAGCGAGTCAGTCGCTACTTTCATTAGAAGCCCACAATACTGGCACAGCTGTGATGTTTTGACCTCAGTGGTGATATTTAGAAAAATGAACTATTTTAATGATGTTCAGCATCTTCTGAGGGCATTAGTTCACGAAAGTCCTCATGATTAATAATCTTATGTGTACTACATTAACGAGAGCAGACTTCTCGTGTTGCCCACAACACCACTGGATTTAAAATAAAGTCAGAATCGCATAGGTAATGATGAAAAGTGCGTACAGCCAAGCAGAACTACAGCACACCATAAGCAAAATATATCAAGTCAAATGTCCGTTTATGACTCTACGATAGATCAAATAAAACGCTGACATTGCCACACATTCACTATATTTCCGGCAGCAATATACCCATAAATCACACCATATATCAAGTCCCGCTCCTTCAGAAGTAGCACATCAATGTAATACCCATTCAACCCCAATGAGCAACAAAATTGCAAAAAAAAAATCCCAAACAGTGCAAGTGCTATCAGACTACCAGCAGATGGAGACAAACAAATCCAAGACATATGACTGCACCACTGAAAGAGACCAGCAGAGAACAGCAGAGACCTGCAGAACTCAATGTGCAAAGTCAAGCAGCTTGATCCACTGCCCTGCACTTGAACTTTAACACTTCTGGTTTCTCATCCAATCAGCGAGTGAGACAGGAGGAAGCAGATTGCACCAATCAAAGGACAGACGCACCTGCTGCCAGCCAATCACTGGGCTCTACTTACTGTACAGCTCAGCTAGAAGATGTGCTTTCTCTATTAGTTCAGAAGTGCTTCTTCCTATTCCAGGGCAACCTTCCAGAATGGAAGTGGCCATTAAAGTTTCTGTATTTACTCACTTCAGTGCATTCGTTAATGCACTGTTTACGGTCTTATAGAGAGACAAAAGAATCCTCTTTAACTTTCTACAAGTATAAAGTAAATGTATACAGTAAACGTTGATTTGTGAGAATGGAAGTAAATAGACTAAATGATCTTGACAAATGATATTTTCCCTCGTCAGCAATATAAACCTTTATACCCGACCCATAACATTGAAAATATTGATCTTAAACACTCAAAAAGTACACAAATGAAATTATTTTCCCCTTATAATTTAAGTTACAAAACCTTAAAGTCCTGACTTAATAATAATAATATATTTTTTAGAGCTTTTTGAACATTTATATCAAGGAAAAAAGGATTATATATATATATATAGTTCATTGGACATGCTATTCAACAGCATGACATGCCTACAGTTCATATTGTCACACTATATGGGGTAAGTAGTCACAATGCATACAGACATTTTACAGACTATTAGATTCATAATTTTGAATAAATAAATAAATAAGGGGCAAAATAGTTAATTATGAAACACAACATTTAAAAACTGTTTCAATTACCCAACTTCAGAAAACGTTCAGCGACAAACAAACTATATGTTATTTATTTATGCACTTATAATTTATTTACCTTCAAAATTATTTGACAGGACGCGATAGACAGACCTTTGCTAGAGAAAACACACAACCACACACACCATACCTTAAAGTTACTTGATACGAAGCCTCTTCCATTATAAACACACTCATGTGCAAATCACACCACCACTCATCAGACACCGCTGTCACTGGCCTTCATAAAATCTACAATATGCAAGACCATTATAAATCTATATGCAGCTCGGCTCTATACGCACTCGCCACACGGTGGAGGTGGGAGGAAATAACAAATCGCGCGAGACCACTTTGCGAAGGGGCACCCCTCGCATCATCCACCTGCAGGACACAAGTTAGTTGCATCCGACAATCCATGCCAGAGCAATTGAAACATACATAGACAAAGTTACGCTCCCTACTGTTTGATGACGGTCAAACTGCAGTCTGCAATGGACTAGGATGCACCACATATGATTTACCTTGGCAACCAGCTGTACGTCCCCTGTTCTCCATTCACGGCACCAGCGCAGTGTCAGTCTGAGAGCATTTAAAGTCCCCATAAATAGTCCCATCTACACATTTAGACCCCAACCAAACACTAACTCTCATTCAGATATGACATCGGTTATGTAATTAAAGGCGCATCCCCACATCCTCCACAGTTATGCTTGTTTACTACGCGCGCGACTGCTGCTCGCGTCTAACGAGTACAACCCTAAAGAACAACATCAACATCCAACTTCGACAAAGCAAAACCCTAGTCTAGACGACAAAAGTCAGAGGACCCATCCAACGGTCGCCGAACTTGATGTGCTAATGTGATGAGGGTGACGAGCCTCCGCTGCGTCCAAAGTGAGACGTTCAAGCCCCCCTTCCCCAAAGTTCCCAAACTCAACAAGTGCTCCCCACCACGCGCATAGACGCAGCGCCAGCCCGCATCGGGGGACTTCAGTTATCAAAATCTTTTTTAAAGCTTATGTATATATGCTACATAAATCTCAAGCCGTTCTGATCAAGATTTTATAACTCATCGCTCGTTTAATAGGAATGCAGTATGTGCACATATTACCCAACCGCATTTCAAAGTGCCATTAGACATGTTTTAGGCTTAACATGCACCCGTTTTTTTAGTCAAACTACCAAAATCATGCACAGCAGGATAATTGAAGTAAACAAGCAAAAATAAAAAACCCCCCACGTGGCTATTACGATTACACACCATCAACCGGACCACACCCGGTGACACATACTGTTTTAAATAAGCCTCTTTCTGCATAAAATACATCTGTGTCGTTTTCACTGATTTGAATCATATTTGACCTGTCAATCCAGGTGTTATGCCTCGATGTCTGCTTTGCGTCGCGAGAATATGGAGGAATATAAAACACTGTTTTACTCAGAGGCCCACCAAATGAGCAAAAATATGCAAGGTCCGCGCAGATGTGCTATTTATGATGACAATTGGATCACTGGAAGTAAATCAGTGAGATGTTTATAACAGTAGAGCAGATGCTGACATAAAGTGATCTGAATATCAGTCGTCTCTATATCTGCAGTAACATGTCTCAGTGAGATGATGAGAGTGAAATGCTCCAAACATATAACGAGGTGATTGAGAGCTGAAGAAATAAAGGCGCCTCAGAAGATGTGAGATGTTCTGGAAGCTTGTGAAGATCATTCCTCCACTGAGGAAAAGTATAAGTAAAGCTTCTGGAAACAAACGCTCCTCAAAAGATTTGAGACTCTAAAACATGATTGATGGAGAATAAGTAAAGCTGAGCTGCTTCAGTGCAGTATGTGTTCATCTGGAGATATTACTGACGTTATTCCGACGTTCACTTGATCAAAATCAGTCAAGATTTGACCGCAGAAAGCTCCGCGCTAAAAGGTGTCAGTTGATACAGTTTACAAATGAATAACATTTGCTGTTATTCAGATGTATACTGCAGATTTCCGGATTTATTATATTTAAAGTGACAATATTACTGTATTCTGTTTGATAGAATGAATTCCTCATAACACCTTACATATTGAAATAAATCCGTACGCACTCGTAGTCGCAAGATGGGTCAAAAGCAAAGGATTTTGATGGAATAATAGCGCCTCACCCACACCCACCCCACATACTTTCTGGTTGGTGCGCATTGTCCAACGTCTGCATTACGGCCTATGGAAAGGCCGAGGCCGATATGACAACACAAAGACATGTGAGCCGTTCTACGTTATTTAACCTCATACACATTCCTTCCACAAACTGCCTAACCCAAACCCCACTTAGTGCTCCAGAATCACCATGATGCAGCCAAACTATTCACGGTTATGTGACAAATTATAAAACAAACAAGTGTCCTTTTCTTCAATTGATCTGGGTCAGAGTGACTGGAAGGCGAAAGGACTCTAAAATACATTTATTCAGCTTTTTGGCATTTCTAGCTATGCTCTCTTTTAAATGCACCAAGCCTAGTCATTGGGTGCACTAATAAATGAAACCCTTCCAAGACCAGCAGTCAATTTGTTAAATGCAATAACCAGATCCAATCCGGAGGACCTGAGCTTAACACCTTCAGAACAGACGCTCATATGACTTCAACAACAAGACAGAAGCGCTGAAAGCACCTCAACCTCCACTGTTCACAGGACTTAGGGACCTCGACTAGCTTGAAATGTTAACTCTAAGGCTGATAATGTGATGAAGTCAGTGATTGAATCCTTCTTATCCACCTCGACACCAATCAAAAAGTTTAGACGCTGGCAAATAGGTCCATTCTGCACGTCACCGCGACCACAAACGCGCCACAACAACAATGTTCCTGACCTTAAATATGAAATCCCGCCTAACCTGGCTCTGCCTGTAAGCAGCTTACGGAGAAGCAATTCAGTGGGACATGGGAATTTGTAACATTCACCATTCTTTGGTTTCCCCTACTTAGAAAATGCAACAACAGGCAGTGGCCCCACAAGAAAGAAGCACCCCCAATGTGCAGTCAGTCTGAACAAAATTAAGCTATGTGGTGGAGGCAAAATGAGATGAAGGAAAATCACTGAAAAAGTTCAGATGGCTAACTAAATCTCACTCCTATGGGCATCGTAAAAGATTTCAAATCCAACCCCCAGAACCCCAGCAGTAAACCAGTTGTTGTAGATTACCAACCCCTTTGCAAAGAGGAAAAACCACAAGATAATGGGCCCACTTCCAAGAGCAAACCATCGGGGGGTCCTCCCCTTCTCTTCATCCTATGTCAGTACTATTTGATCTGAACACGTTTCCACTGTCATGTGCGTGCCCAAACCAAGGCGGTTTAAGAGTAAGGAGCAGCACCAGAAAAGGTTAAAGTAAAACTAACACATTAGACGTTGCGGGGTCCATTCTTCTATGGAGCCGGTTGCTTATTTTTACAACCAGGGGACCCACGGCGGGATTCGAGCGGGTGGGGTATAGCGCGCGGCAGTGGAGCACTAATAAGCAAAGGAAAGGGGATGATGGGTTCAAAGCAGAAAAAGACAAAAGCACCCAAAAGCGGGCAGAGCTAGGGGGGGACCACATAGGCCGAGAGGGGACAACGGACACCCCCCGCACTAGCACAACAGAGAACAGAAAAAACAGAGATACAGAGCACAAAACACCCGGGAGACAGAACAGACACCCAGACACAAACAAGACCCACCCAAAACAGAGAACAGGAACAACACACAGGAGAAACCAGACAGAGAACTAGAACCAGAGCAAACCCAGAGAACAGATACACAAAAGAGAAAATAACAAAACAGAGATAAGAACAGAACCCAGCGAACCGACCACAATCAAGAGACAATCAAACACTAAACCAGAACAGTCCAGAAACAGACAGGAAAAGGACCAAAAAACCGAGGAGAGGAACAAGAAAGAAAACCCACGATACGAACCGAAACAAGAAATGAACCCCACACAGTAAAAATACAGACGAACACGACCACAGAACCGAAACAAGAAAACTGAAAAGACACCAAGAAAAGAACAGAACAGAAAACACCAGCAACACGAACAAGACAAAACAGAACAGAACAAACACCTGATAACATAACCCGCAACCCAGTAGAAGAGAACAGAAAACACCGACGAACAGAACAAACGGGTCCCAACGAACACCGACCACAAAACTACAGAGATAACATACACCGACAGACCCAAACCTAAAAGACACGAACATAAAAACTATAACAGACCCAAGACAGAACCATCGAGAACAGCACAGACAAACATAGAACAGAACATAACACGAAACCTATAACAAACAACAGATTAACATAACAACAACATATAACACGAACATACACATGAACTGATCAAACAGATAAATAACCAAAAATAGAACAGTACCAAACAGTAACATAACAGTACAACCATAGACCAAAACAGAACAAAACGACATTCTCATAACAACACATATAAATACACATAAACATGAACCATAACAAAACATAACATAACATACAAACATATGACATAAACATCACAGACATAAAACATACACATCAAACATACCTAACATAACACTTAACAAACAGATAAAGAACCAGACACAGAACCGAAAAATCGAGAAAAGAACAAAAGAGAACAGAAAGAAACCACTAACCCCAGAGAACGCTCCACAGAAACACAGAGATGCCAGACCAAATGTGAACAGAACACGAAGACACACGAGAAGAGATAACGAGAAACAAGAGAACTAGAAACCAAAGGGACGCGAACACAGAACAAACAGGTAGAACCAGAACAGAACGTATAACAGAACAGAACAGAACACGAACAGAGAACATAAAATACAAGCCCCAACACTAATCAGAGAACAAACATAAACAAGAACAGAAAACACGAGAACAGTAAAATAACAGAACAGTAGAACACGAACAAAGCAGAGAAACCCACCGAACCATGACAACAAAGAGACCGACAACAGAACAGAAACAGACGAAACATAACAGAACAGACAAGAAACATAGAACATGAAAAAACAGAGAACATAAAAGAACAAACATAGAACAGAACATGAAAAAGATAAACAGAACAGAAAAAGAGACCATAACAAAACGGATAACATAACAGACAACAGAGAACGAACCAGGACAAAACAGGAATAGAAACGAACATAACATAACAAGATAACATAACAGACAGAACCCATATAAACAATAACATAAATAAACGGGCAGATACATAACAGAACATAACCAGAAACTATAACGAACCCACGTGAAACAGAACATAGAACAGAAACATAACCAGCGAACAGGAAACAGAACAGAACCGAGAGAACCATAACCGAACGATAGAAACATAACAGAACATAAACCAGATAACAGAACATAAAACATATTACAAACATAATAACATAAACAGTATGAAACAAAGAAAAGAAATAAACTCTAACATAACATAAACATAAACAGAAGCAACAGTAATAACAGAAATGAAACAGACAGAAACAAGAGAAACAGAACAAACCTGAGAACATAACATAACAAACAGAGTGTACAGAATACATAAACAGAGAAAAGGAACACTCGAAAGACTAAACAGAAACAAACTAGACATTAAACAGTACAAACAGATAATAAAACAGAACTAACAATAACCATACAACACGAAACCATATAACCCATAACAGACAAAACCCTAGACAGAAACAGTTATAAAGAAACATACCCCAAAAATCGAAAATAACAGAACACATAGAAACATAAACATAAACCTATAAACTAACAGAACAGAACCACAGAACCATAAACATATAACAACAAACATATAAATAACGACCCTAAAAACATAGAACAGAACAATAAACGATAACCAGAACCAACAATCCATATAACATAACAGAACAGAACCAATAAGACTAAAAGACACAGAAACATAAACCAAAAGTGAGAACAGACCACCTCACAAAACAAGACAACATACCACATAACAAACATAGAACTAACATCAACCATATACACACCTACCAACATAACATAACATAAACATAAACACCATACACTAACATAACATAACACATATAACATAACCCTAAACATAACCATATAACACCTTAAACATAAACATAACATACACATATAAACATAACACAAATATAACATAACATTACCAAACATATAATAACATAAATAACATATAACATAACATACATCAATAAACGCCCCTATAACATTAACACAAACCACACCTATAACACGAACCAAACAAATATACAAACATAAATAACAACACCTATAACCATAAGCATACAAATATAACCATAACTAAACATTTATAACATCAACCCAAAACATATAACATAAACTCGTACAAAAGGAATATAAATAACATAACCTAACCATATAACTAACACCTAACATAACAT
Organism: Sinocyclocheilus anophthalmus; assembly: GCA_018155175.1. Lineage (NCBI taxonomy): Eukaryota > Metazoa > Chordata > Actinopteri > Cypriniformes > Cyprinidae > Sinocyclocheilus > Sinocyclocheilus anophthalmus. The sequence continues at coordinate 25,474 of JADLZN010009280.1, read as the reverse complement.
ATACAACATAACCATATACATAAACGTATAACAGAACATAACATAACCATAAACATATACCATAACCACATCACACATAAACATATAACATACATAACCATCTAACCTAACAGAACACAGACCCATATAACCATAACATAACAATCTAACAGCATAACATAACCATATAACATAAACATAACTACCTACCAATCACATAACATAAAACATCTAACATAAACATAAAAAAAATATAACAATCAACAACACATATAAATAACATAACATATAACATAACATAACAAAATAAAATAACATTAACATAACACATAACACGGCACATAACCATATAAAATCAATAACCATATACCTACATAACATAACATCACATATCACCATAACAAATAACATAACCACATCACATACCTAACCTAAACATATAACAGGACTAAACCCCCATACCTAACATAAAAAATATACCCATAAATAACCATATAACTAACACTACCCTACCATAAACATATAACATAACTAATAAACATAAATAACATCACACTTATACCCACTTCATAACCATATACAATAACATAAACATCACCATAAATAAACATACACCTCTAACAGAAAAAAACCCCCCCATAACCTAACCATTAACCCCCCAATAACATACCACATAACCACATTAAACCTCAATAACAAACTATAATAAAAACAGACAACACTATAACATATCCAAACATATCACCCAAAATAACATATGAACATAACATAACCATAAAACATTAAACATATAACATAACAAAACATTACTCACACAAATAACATAACCATACCATAACATAACATAACAGAAACCACCTATAACAATAACAGAACATAACATCAACACTTAACATAACATAACAAACAGATAACAAACATAACACTAACGTATCTTAACACTAACCATACCACATAAAATAAAACCAATAACAAAAAATATAACAAACATTAAAACTAACACATAATATTAGTTTGGCTTACCACGGGTTTGAATTGTGAGTTTGATGTAAGACTCATTACAAGTAAGAATGTACCAAATCCATGCACTTTGATGCAAAAAACAACCTGTAAAAACATGATTACGCACCGATTTTACCGGTAAAGACTGTCCCTTTGCCCGGAGACGGTCCAAAAACGTACAAACCCGAAAGGACATTTATGTAACACAGTAAAGCATGAAAGTTTCCAGTTTTTGAAGGTGAAAAAGAAAAAGTCATCTTATAATTTACAGTGAAAAAAAACAGTAAACTGACATTCCCAAAATTCCATCTGTGTGAGATTAGGTCGCTTTTTAATTTATAATTTTCCTCTAGTTGTTTCTATCAGTGATGTAAATTAAGTTTAAAATCACATCTATGTTGTGAAAATACTGTTTATTTCATATTTCTTTTTAAAGTATTATGTTAGTATTGTATTTGTGTGAAGCCGGCAGTTGTGCAACTCTTTATATATATTAGCATCTACCTCTCGAGTGTGGAATCGAGTTTTGATCATCCGTGTGGCCTTTTCTTTATCACCTGTATTTTGGTATTTGTAGTGTATCATAATACGCTACAAAAACAGATTTTACTACATCCAGTAGGTTGGATTTGACATATATAATTGAAGAACAATATACCTTTGTAGTAACATTAAGTTTAATCCGTAACGTAAACTGGAAGGCCGCCACTCATTTACTGTACAACGTTCTTACAAAGTTATTTTTTACTGTACATTTCACAGATTTTTTTTTTACTGTAACTACTTTTCTTTATATGTGAAAAGTATTTAGTGTATGCTAGATAAGAGTTACTAAGAGATACTAAATGCAGCTATTACTCTTTAGATTTTTTAGCTTCCAGCCTTTTATGAAAGCTGACATTATGTAAGTCCATGTGTGCATCTACAGTTTAAATTATAAACAGAAGGAACCAGCTTGATAGGACTGATATCTACATTAAATCTCATGAGAGTAATTGTCATGGCAGATGATTACCTGCCAAGGGACCATGGATGAAAACTAGCCATTGGCTAAATTCGGTACAATGCATGAAGTGGAAACATTTATGTTCAAATTGTGCATGGTCCCTTTTCAAAGAAATTTAAATAAATAAATAATGAAAACTGTAAACTGCTCTTACACAAAGTTAGCCTAAAAAACAACAGCAAAACAAAAAGAGAATCATTTAGAAAATCATTTACTTTTTTCTCCCTATTTAAGCAATGAAACTAAATTTATGTATTTCACACACAGTACAGAACAAATGAACACAAATGGGTTGTACAGTGTAATCATATTACTTCATTCACACGTGTGAAGTTTACCTTACATTTTACCTTACCTCTTGTTGCATATAATCTGTAAAAATCAGCAATAAAAAAAAAAATAAAAAATAAACATCCCCACTTCAATTTCTCATTTCGAAACTGTGAACGGCCCCCCTCCCACTGACTGGAAACAGACTAGGTTTAAAAACCAACCGACTACATTTCATCGCATCTGCTTTTCATTGCCTCACAATTGAGTGCACAAAAAATCTGCAGAACCATATGATCTTTAAAAAGTAAGGCTGGGAAAAACAAGGTAAACCAAACCACACCCCACACAAATCACACACCTCCGCCGACACACACACCCAACACACGTGCGAACTCACACACACCTTGCGAACACCACACACACACACACTACGACACACACACACACTGCGCCACACACACACTTCCGCGCACAACACCACACACACACACTCACGCCACCACACACCTCACAACCACCAGCAAACCCACCCCACAAAACACACACACGCGCGCGCGTGCACGCACCCTGAAACAACCCCTAAGTCATTTATTCAAGTTTGAATCATTTTTCAAGTATTTTGCAATCAATCTTTCCGCCTTGTCTAAATAAATGTGGTCCATGAGTCGTTCATAAAACTATGGAAGCCCATTTCTGCCACAGAATAAAAAAATTAAAAAAAAGTCCATGCAAATTATTTTTCTTAACAACCTTCTGACTTTTTTTTGAGTTAATTTCCCCAACGGCATTGCGACCTTATTCCATAATTCTGACTTTTTTTTCTACACGATGGCCGCTGTTTATATCTCAAGTTTATATCTGCACATTCCGCGAATTTTTTTTGTTTTGAGACAAACAAGGCCACGCCACCCAGAATTGTGAGATAAAACAAGCGCCAGGTACCTTTTTTCTTTTGTATTCAGTGGACAGACAGAAATGCGGTCCCATATAAAACAAATAAAAATAACAACAAAAAAAACAAGTTACATACAAATAACATTAAGTAGCAAAAAGATCCGCATTGCTTAACTAAACTATTACACCGACGACTTCCCTCCAAAAGCTGCTTGGTCAATGTTTTTTCAGTGCAGTAAGCTGACATTCGAAGATTCGTCAATGAAACAAGGCTCAGCTCCCACCAAAGCCCCACAACGTCCAGTGACTCATGCGATTGAGCCACAGATGGCCTCATGAGGCCACCGTTTGCCATGCCACGCTGTGCAAAGCAACAAACACTTCAGCGCGGAGTATGAACAATACTCGCGTCTTTACAGTGCAACGCTTCTGTTTACACGCGTGCTCCGCTGCCTAAACATGAATTGGGCTTCCACGGAATGATGGTCATCCACAACAATAAACCATGGCCTGCAGCGAGGCGAGCGCTACGTAGCACCGGCTACGCCAGCAACCACGGCACGGCCCTAGCAACCCACGCCAGAGGCTCCACATCCCCGCTAAGCGCCGTACCCTGTGAGGCCACCCAACACGCACCAAACAACCCTAGGAAGATCCACTGCAGCATTTGAACTATCAATATTACACAGGTTTTTCGCCAGCGCCCTCAGCAAATAGGAACTATTAGGAAACTAAATTAAACCCAAAGCGATCATAATAAATGTTTGTGACTTGTGCGCATTGGTACAAGTTAGAGGTCCGACTAATAGCAGCCTTCCTCTAAGAAACGCAATGCTAGATTACGTAGATAGCCGTTCACCAATATATCGCCAAGGCTAAGACCCTTTATTGCGCAAGATTTGGTTTGTATGCTATTTTCCAATAAATTTTTTTTTTCAAATGTCTTCTTTGTTTTTTTTTTCCTGTTAGCGATATAAGGTGGGGACGTTCCAGTTAAAGGTAAGTTCTATTATTATTATAAATTTCGTTTACAAGAAGTATTATGTGGACCAACACGTGTTGACAAGAGGAAATCAACCAGTATTGTATTTATCATTTATTTATTTAATATTTTCTTCTGGTCTGCCAATGAGTGTCAGACCGCGCGTCTAAACAGTAATCTATTACATATACTATCGATATACTTATATATATACTATATTCTATACTTATAATACCTTACCTTATAATATTTTTTTTTTTAGTTTTATATTCTTTTTAATTACGTATTTGTTTTGGAGTGTTCTTTTTAATTTAGATTTCTGTTTGGCCAAAAAAATAGGCTGTCGAAGGGGACTACACACCTATTATTAGGATTATGTATCTTAGTTATACTTTTTTAAACTTAAGTTTTTTTTTTTTTTCTGTTGGGCCATAAGTGTCTGGAAACAGGATTTTTTAAAACCTTATGATCCGTTTGATTGATTGATTTCTAATTAAGACTTTCGGTTTAGCCGAATACATGCGAAAAGCGAGAATGAACAGCCTAATGATCAGTACTTACTAGCAAAAAACTATATAATTACTTTCTCACATTTACTTTCGGCATGCTCAACAAATAGCAATTACCATACAATTAAAGCAAATTTTATGATACCTGACTAAATAATTAAATCGACCAAAACTTGCAAAACTTCCGCAAATCACAAACGCTTTTGAACCGGCCTGTTTGTCCCCAATTACGGCTGTCTAAACTGTTGGAGCAGCCCCGTTGTAGGACAAAGTGTAACAACTTATGCCCCCAAGCACATTACCACGTCATACATGCAGGACAGCCTACACCTGGTTTTGGATTTGAATGTGTATTCTCGTCGGCAGTTCCCTCACCCCCAAGAAGGATCGCCACTGTTGACACTCCAGACCAACCCCGCAAGGGACGACCCGGCAAGCGCCTTAATGGAAAAGTTCCTGAAACTGGCACAATGCCTATAGCAAATTTCTGAAAGACACCACAGAACATTATGCCAAATAAAGTTCCCCAAACCGGACCGAGAGCGCACAAACACCGACCTCGGTTTGACACCTCTGTAACTTTTCCACTCTCTAACCTCTTCACACAGATCTCCAGCGTTGGACGTACTTTAAAAGCGCCCGTGCGCCCTCAGGGCCGGGGCAGGCAATTGAGACAACGACTGTTGACTAAAGCTCTGCACATCGCTGAATCAGATGAAGGCTTTCTGGAGCCCCCACGTGGCGCAGTGGGCGTGGACGTACCACAACGGACAATGCCGAAAACACGGCCCCAGTTACCGACATGGCGCACGAACTACCACTCTGGCAATCCACACTGCTGTGTTGGAAATTCTGCATGAAAGCTTTCTTACCCAAGCCAAGCCGGGTGACGCCTTAAAACAGGCTCCCGAGGTGTTAGCGGGCATTTACTCAACACACAGAGGTTGTAAGAACAACCACCGTCATTCTGTGCGGATGATTTGATTTGCTCCCTGGCAGAGATGTGGGGAAGGCACTGCGCAGCGCGTTTCTCTCCCGAAGCGTCTGAGGGTGGTCTCCACCCACAAAACATGATGAAGCAGCTCTATTTGGCTAGGCTACACTCTCCAATGTAAAGCCGCCCACCCTCTAGAACGTTCCCGGCAGCCTTGCGCTCACAAGCAAGAATACAGCTGCTTGTTTTCGGCGACCAGCGTGGTTTCGCACTCCCACCTCTTTCACTCTTTTACACCCCAACTGGCTTCTTCCAGCCTCTCCCTGCGGTCGATGTGCGCCTGGCGCCCTCTGCATCTAAAGGTCTGGCCTACAAAGAATGTCCAGATTAATGACAGTCCGTCCGGAAAGGCTGGAAGAGTTGGAGGGAGACACGAACGCATGGACGCACTGAACCGAGAACGGACTCTTACACGCAAACACCACCAAATCAAAGCCAGTACCTGTAACAAACAGTCCACATGCACACTCGACACCTGAGAACTAGGACTGTCAAGACAAAAACCAACAAGCACCACCAAACAGACACGACATTAAACTATTATCTAACCAGTGGTCAGAATGGATCTTACTCCAGTCTTCTGACGCAGCCTACTGTGACTGTCGATGTTCTTAAACACAACCCTCATAGCCCAATTTTAAACTATTTACATTATGACTATGGAAGTAATTTGTGCATAATTCATACAATGTCATTAGTCACACTCTGAAGAACCATTCGGGCCGTCTTTCAATTTTGTAATGCACCCCTCCGTGAATGAGACTGGGAATGTCAAGCTCCAAATTGGACTAACTAAAAAGCACCATGAACCATATGGTAACAAGTAGTCAATACTTGAAAGTCTTCTGATTGCAATAACAATATTTTAAGCTTGTACTATCTCAGTCCATTTTTTTCTTTTTTTAAGTATAGAAGACACATGCCTTTTATCACCTCCATGCATGTGCCATGAGGAATAGACTGTACCAAGCTCCCAAAACCAAACCACACAACAAAAACACAGTGGTCCAAAGCCTCTGAGGCTAAAAACGGTCCATTCCTTCTGGTTCTGTCCTTCAAGACAATATATGGAAATGTCGTACGACCCTTTACACTTGGCAACTATTTTCGGCTAATGTTATACATTTACGGTCCGTGACAGAACATTGGCCATTCTTTTCCAAAATGAATGAATGCAAACGCGGACTAGGAACTTCAGCTCCAAAAAATAAACACTACTAAAAATATTCACTAAAATGGTCAAATGGCACTCTCCAAGTCTTCTGAAGCCAATACTGTAACATTTGGACCATTCCTTCAGGCCAGTCTAAATGCAAATCTCGGACTTTTTCCTTTTTGGCCAAAATTGGTGGTAATCATTTGAATTGTATAATCTCATTTTCTAGGTTTTGCATGTAGACGCAAGAAAATTCCTAAGACCTTATTTCCATGAAGGCATTTTGACATGAGGACTAGGGACTATCAGAAAAGAAAAAAAAACACACCATTAAACTATTAGTTAAAGTGGGCCAAATGGCACATTTTCAGGGAAACTGTTAAAACTCATTTTACAATTGTGGCAAATTGGTGGCTGATGTATGATTATGGTATTATATTATCATGTGATGAATTGGTAATGATCGTGAACATTCTGGCAGTTCTCTTCACCATAACGGCATGCGAACGACGGGACCCTACACGTTCCACAGCTCCAAAAGCCACCCAAAAAACAGCACCACTTAAAATATATTAAAGTGGTCCAACTGCTGTGGTCTGTTTCTCCAACCCAAATGTCTTGGCACACATTTTTGTGAGGATTTCATTTGCACATTCTGCCGTGGTCAATCTGTTATGGACATTTGTGCCAGCTTATCCTAATTTCCCCCTAGCGATCTGATGAAGTGGATTTCTCGGGATCCAAGAGATACCTGGTGGGCGGGGTTGGGTTATAGTTGCAATGCACCCAGACAATAATATAGTTTTATACTGGCACTTTAATGCATCGTGTCTGGTCGGTGAAACTAATTTACAGTTCGGACCAAAGAAACAACGGTGAAAACGGTGATAAAATCAAGTATGATCAATGCCGGGGCAGTTAGGCACGCAGATTCTTTCTTCCATATTGTGATGTACATCCGAGTGATTGTTGGGGGAAAAAAGTAGGGCAGGGACTTGGTTCTGTGCATCAGTTGTTGATTGGATGCAGGCATAAAGGGGTGGAGTTTAAGCAGATTAAATCATTAGAGAAGTCCTGCATATGTCACCAGTGAGAAGTCTGTCGTTTCACCAGAAGATCAAGTTTTGAGATTTTTAGGTAGCATTGATCTCAGTGTGAGATAATGTCCAGATTTTAAAAAAAATCTAAATGGCCTTTCAAAAACATTGCATTTATGTATATAAAAAGCTTTATTTATTTAAAATGTAAATGTCCATAAATTTAAGCCTCCAGATCATGAGAAATATAAATTCAGCCAAGCATGTGCAAGTTTTGACTGGCGGTGGTGAAACTATGACATTTTGATTAAACATAATGAGGTTAATTTTTATGGATTTTGCATGGATGAATCATTCACAATAAAATCCCTGAGATGCATTTAGACAATAGATGGAGTGATTTTCCATTTCCTGTTGACTTGAGAGGGGAAGAGAAATGAAGAACGGATGAGAGGACACGAGAGACTGTGATGTGGCATAATGAAAGACTGAAGAGAAAACCAAGGGGAGTTTTTGGAGAAGGGCGAAGTGAACTCACTCACCCAACTGAAGAGTCCACGGCCTAATGTTCACACAGAGTGGAAACAACAGCCCTTCTCACCATGTCAGAAACAAGTTTTCCCATCCCCAGGAATTCTTCTCTGGCATATTTCACTCCTCTGAGGCAGCTCTATTTCTGTGAGTCTATTCACCCACCTCTGAGGACAGGCTTCAGCAACCGCAAGCTCTCAGCAGTAAAATAGGGTGGAGATCTTAAAACGTACAATGTCCTTCCAACACGTCCCTTTCTCAGCTCAGTATACAAGTTTAAAGGCAAAGTGAAACGAAGCGGTGATGTGTGTTTGTGATACAGTGTGTGTCTGGGCTGACGTCTGTACTAAAACAAACAAAAAAAGCATAAAGGGAAACATTCCAGCGTTATTGCAAAAGCATGAAGAAGCCTCCATTGAGAGGGGAAGACAGTGGCTCCAGTGTCTGACCACAGAGCTCCTCTCTGGGCACAAAGGGCCTTTGGTGCCCCCCCTCCATCCATGGGGGTCTGCCCTGAATGGGCATCTGTGTGTTGGGAAGAGCATGGGGATCTGGGTGAAATGAGGGAAAATCCCCAAAACCATCTGCACCAATCACTATGGCTTTCCGGCGATCTTTGACCTGCGCACCCAGCGTACCCGCTGCTTTTCACTCACAACTGTGGGAAAATATACCTAAACACAGCCTCTGTTTTGCCACAATCGATCAGCCGTGTGATCTACTGGCTCAAAACAAAGTTTCACTGAACAGTGCAGAAACATTCAACTCAGTCCATTGTATAGACTATACCGTCTCTGGTATATAATCAGCTTTTCATGATGAAACAAAAAAAATAAAATAAAAGTAGCCTTTAAAAAAAAATGTAAATTTGTCAAGAGGTCACAGCCCTTTTGTTCTCAACAAAGTATAGAAATCCAATCATGAATTATTAGCAATGTCACGGATCATAAGATCAGAACGAAAAAAAAGTGGATAATAACCAAAACCAACAGAAGAATTCACATTAAACATGCGTCGCTCCAAACGCAAATAAAATAAATGTTACATAATTTTAAGTATATTGAAAATCGAAAACCATTATTTTACATTTCATACTATTCACAATATTAAAACTTTTTCTGGTATTTTGACCAAATAAATGCAGCCTTAGTGAGCAGAAGAGGTTTCTTTAAAAAAAACATTAAAAATCTTACTGATCTCAAACTTTTGAACAACAGTGTATATATGAATTATTTATTAAAAATGTAAGCATTACATATTCAAGACTTTAAGCAAAATTTAACAAAATATTTTTAAAAAGTAGCATTGATGTCAACGCGAAATCATTACCAGATAAACTGGCCTTTCAATAAATAAATACATTTTCATACAAAAATTTAAATGTACGAATTTAATATTCAAGAATTTATGCAAACTTAATTTTAATATAAATAAATTTAAAGTGATGCAAGTGATATTCACAGCATGTCTGGTAGATCTGGGAAATGCTCTCATGCGACTGGTACAATGGTTCACTCTTACAAGAACGCTAGACTAAAAGGTAATATAGATCCTATGAGTTTAGAGATATTTTGCAAGCATGGGGTGGCATATTTCATAGTACTAGCCATAACCTCTGATTATTGTTTGAGCTTTAACTAAGTCGTTACATAGTTGTATAACTCTTATACAGACACAATCTATTCCATAAACTCTCTATAACTTCCAGCACTGTAATGCAGAATCTCACGGTTTCCTCTCTCAAACTTTTAGCTCTTATAAAAGCAGCTTTGAGAACGGCACAAGCGGCTTCTCTGGACAGCAAGACAGAAATTGGTTGGATTGTGGGTCAATTTACTGGCATGTTAAAAAACACACACACACACCCACAAACACAACCACACCCCCCACACAACGTTTACTTTGCTATCTAATGGAGACATCCATAGGCGTAGTTCGACTTATATGTACAAACGTATGTGCTATCAACTACACCTAAACATACACCCCCTACAGGAAACTTTCAGCATTTTACAAATTTAAAAAAAAAAAGTAGCTTTACTTTCGTTTCTATAACAGCTTTTTACAACTCCGCGGACGTCCCAAGTGAGCGCCTTTTGTCTGGATTGTGTCAGGTTTCAGCTCACAATTTTTTGGGCTACACTATTGTCCCAAAATATGGTTAAGTACCGGTACACACACAACACACCACCCCACACCACACAACACACACCCAAGGACAGACCACCAAACAACCAACACAACCCCACAAAACACACCACACACCCAAGACGACAGGACAGACAGAAACCCACGACAGACAGACACCAATCCACACACGACAGCAAACACACACACACACACGACAGACACACACACACACACACACAGCACCGGACAGACCAACACCACACACACAACACAGCACGACACCACCCACAGGCCACAACCCCACACACACACACACAACACAGACAGAGACACACACACACACAACAACACACCACACACCACCACACCATCCGGCCACACCACACACACACAACAGACACACACCAAAACACCCAACACACACCCCACCACAGACCGACAGACCGAAACACACACAGCACACCCACAAAACCACACACAGACAGGACAGACCGGACAGACAAGACAGACAGACAGAAGACACACACACACCCACACACACCCACCACACACACACACACAAACACACAAAAAAACACACACACACCGGTGGTTGCGGCGCCAAGTCCTGCTAAACCCAACCTGAATGAAGTCCAAACTCTGATTAACAGCTTTTACTCACAGAAAAAAATACCTTTACTGTTCTGAGCAGAGCCAGATGCACATGTTTAGCACTGTTTTTTAGGAAAAATCTGCACAATTATGTAATGAGGCATTCACATGGGTGATGAATTGGATTCTTTTATTATGGTCAAATCATCAAATGCTGTCGACATGCTTGTCCTTGAAGGAAAAAAACAAACAAATAAAATGTGACCCTGCAGCACAAAACCAGTCATAATGGTACATTTTTTGATGTATACCCAATAAATACCAATCTTTCCATTGATGTATGGTTTGTAATATAGGACAATATCTGGCCGAGATACAACAATTTGAAAATATGGAATCTGAGGGTGAAAAAAAATTAAATTTAAATATTGAGAAAATCAACCTTAAAGTTGTCCAAATGAAGTTCTTGCAATGCCTATCTAATCCCCACATTAAGGGTGATATATTCCGGTAGGCCATTCCAAATTCTTATGGACATGATCTTTACTTCCTATCCTAATGACTTTTAGGCAAAAAAGAAACAAATGATATTGTGCCCATCAAATGGATGTGGTATTGATACAAATTCCCCCGCGACTTCACACTGCTTTGTGCTGCAGGGACACATATAAGAGGGCAAAGAGGGTTGAAGAGCCCAGCAGATGCTGCCATAACTCAATAAAACAAGAGAATAAAAGCGATTGTTAGAAATGAGTTCTTCCAATCCCTTAAGGTCTTTTAAAGCCCTTATCATGGGAGCGAGATGAGAGACGGCAAAATGAAAACACAGGGTGGAGGAAATGGAGGGATGTGGAGAAAGAGGGAGAGAGATGGATGAGAGACAGAGCGCCGGAGAACAGGGGCCCTATGTTTTTGAGATTCAAAGCACAATGTGCTCTTTGAGGACTGCTGAGAATAACATTTAGATAGAGAGCCATCAGTCCAGCCCTCGCACTGCTCTCTCTCTCTCTGCTTTCGTTTCTCACTACATCACATTTTCACTCAATATTTTCACAGCTTGCATATACAGTACATTTTGAAGGGAAGACTGAACTTTCTGCACAGTTCTCCTCATAAGTTTACATTCCACATAAAAGCTGCAAGACGTTGATCATTAGAAAAAAATAAATAAATAAGAGGTCATTAAAATTGTAAAATGCAAATAAAGATTAAGTGAAAGTAATGTAATTCATAGGTTAAAATGTTTATTGATTTATTCAGGAGCATTTAAAGCTCATTATTTAAAAAAAATATAAAACATTAGTTTTTTTTCCAAAACGCAGACCTTCAGACTGATCTGATTCAGGTTGCTATATCTCTTCTAACTGATCGGAAAACTTTTGATTTATAGAGTGTTTAAGGAGGCTCTATCAATAGGACACATGCGAATCGTGCTAGAAAACTTGTAGTAACATGATAATAATGTTCGAAAACCTGTTAACCAACATGTTCAAACATTGATAATGCTAAAAACATGCTAGAAACAAGTTGTAACCACAAACTGCAAATTACGTGGAAAAAATGGGAACAACATGCTATCATGTTTGAAACAGGGTTAGCAACACGAAAAGAACTCATAAGAACCCTTTCCGCGCTTGTAACTGTTATTATTCCTATATTATGTACCATATCTCTTAGAAACTAAAATATGGATTATACTTGATAACTTACTAAGTCATTTAAGTATCATTGATAATAACAACACACACAACAACTAATAATGAATAATAATAATTTAAACCATATCCATATTAAACTAAGATCGTGACCTTTCCTACTGATATTCATAGTGGTTGGATTTAGCTAGGTAACACGAAATGGGTTTTTCCTCGACTAAGAAATTCTATACGATTTGCAAATCTGCAGAGCTGATCCTTTAGAAAAACAACACAAACACAAGAGATTCATTTTATATTGTACAAATATGTAAATTACTTTGTTTGAATAACTAAAATTAATGAAATTAATGGGTTTAAAAATGTTTATTACCTTCATGGCATCGCTTCAAAGCGCATTAGGGCATTTTCATCTTGGAGCAGTCATATATTGTTGATATGTTATTATTTTATTTTTAATGACACCCAAATCTCTTCTGTTAACTAAGATATGATTTGATTTGATACTTAAAACTCAGTAGTGCTTTTGACTAATATCGTAAAATAAAGGGAGTTGAGCGTTTTTTTTTGTTCTTTTTTTCTAGCAAAGAAAGTTCATGCCCGCAACATCTGGCATAACTACAAAACCAAAGCTCCAGACCAGGACTATAGACTGACTGGATTTAGGGGCGAAAAACACCAAAACACCCCCCCACGACGAAACAGACTCCCCATCAAAACCACCAAACAATAACAAAAAACAATGTTTGTTAGCCCAGCACGGTACTTTTAGACTGACTCCACTTTACTGGAATTCAGCCAACTAGTGGCGCATATAGACAACCTGCTTTACTTGCTAAATAACAGCAAAAAGCTGTCTTGGAGTACACATGGAAGAAAACGGAAAGAAATGTGTAGAATCCACTGATTGACACAGCGAATGCAACTGTCATTTCAGACAGAGAAGGATGAGCGACGCGAGCGACGACCTTAGGCAAATTCTGGGAAGGTTTGAAGCTGTGACCACTGACAAACAGGAAGCGTGCTGAGGTTTTCCACCCTCACATGTAATGCTCCTTTCAGTCTTTATACACTGTGATAACAACATAACTTTTAGAAACAGGCTCCCGCTTGATTTGTTCTGTCAAAGCAGAAATAATGCGTGATGTTCACACGGATGTTTACCCCTGGTACAGAGTGTGTCCTGGCATAGGAAGGATCAAGGACATTATCGGAATCGAGCACGACCGCGATTGCACAGAATCAACCACCCAAATATGGATGAAAACGACAGGGAAAAATATGAATATGTAGGTATGAGATGAGCATGGAGAAGCAGATGCTGAAATGTACTGATGTGTAATTACGAAGATCCTATATTCAAGTCATTTGTGAGGATACCACTAAACGTTGGGTATAGGTGACCGTTCATACGCAAATATAAATATAAATCATAAGGCAGGCCTCTTTGTTTGAACCGGATCGGGCATGCACCTTTATCTAAACTGATCACTTTGACCAAAGGCCCCTAAAGGCAAATACGCCCATTTCTATCCCCAGGAAACAACACAGCACGTCATATCAAAACAATGATACACTCGACCAAAAACCCCGGTATTGGGCTCTTTAGCTCAAAACCTCAGCACCACAAAAAAGCCCTGCTCGAATTAGCTGTTATTTTGCCTGAAAGGCAATAACTGAAAGCGACATAATGGTGTATGGGCACAACCAAAGCGAAGCGAATAGCTAGGATCACCGCTCATCGCGCTACTAGAATATTCGCGGATGTTTTTCGACTGTCACCTCACAGGAAAAAAACCATTCGGTCTTACGCACATCAAACAACAACATGTAAACTTGTGTGTCGATAACTATATATACACACACATTAATATATAGTATATTTATTAATATTTTACCTAATATTGAGACGACTCTAACCCTGTTAATTGTGTTGGCACCATTGGGTCCTTCGCATCATTGCATTGATTTTGTATGTCAATTCTTCTATTCACTGTAATCTACTAGTAAATCAAGTCCCAGCTGCTCTCATTAGAATTAGCAATCTTCTTTCATTTGTTACACAAGACTACAATGAAATTGCAGGGCTTCTGTGCGAGGTGCGTGGTACATAATAGACAAAAGAAACTAAAAATAAATATACATGATACAAAGAGATGTACAATTAAAATATTTATGCTAAGACAAGAGAATAAAGAGAATGAAATAGAAAGAATTGCTTGTATATAAAAATAAATGAATAGTAAGTAACAGCTTGTTAAAATGATTATTGCACTGATATGAGGTAGTCTTCTGGCTCTGAGTAAACTATTACCCAGTATTACAAGTATTACACAGTGCACTGAAGGAATGGGGGTATAAAAACATTGCACTAAAAAGTGAAGATATTGCACTGAAATATAATGCTACACTGAGTCAAGAGTCAAGTCAAGTCTCAGATGATTCTCTTCTAGAGTCACCGCTCACATCACAGTGATCTTCAGACGTTCGTCAAATTCTCAGTGTTAGTCCAGAGTCCGTCCGTTCGCGGCTCTCGTCCAGATAACCTCACCCACGAATCCAGCTGCATCTTCCAGAGTCGCGTTCAAATCTCAGCTCGTCTGTTCGTCCAGAGTCACGTCACATCACAGC
Source organism: Sinocyclocheilus anophthalmus (assembly GCA_018155175.1). Classification (NCBI taxonomy): domain Eukaryota; kingdom Metazoa; phylum Chordata; class Actinopteri; order Cypriniformes; family Cyprinidae; genus Sinocyclocheilus; species Sinocyclocheilus anophthalmus. The sequence continues at coordinate 10,104 of JADLZN010009280.1, read as the reverse complement.
TGATCGTCCAGAGTCTCGTTACGTCACAGCTGATCATCCAGAGTCAAGTCAAGTCACAGCTGTTCGCTAACAGTACGTAACATCACAGCCTGAGCTTCAGGTTCGTCACCATCAGCGCCTGATCTTAGAGTCTGTCAATCACCCACGGGTCTTCTACCCCGTCCCGTCAATCACGCTGATCATCAAGCCAGTCCGTCACATCACAGCTGTTTCCAGAGTCCACTCACACCACAGCTGATCTTTAGATTCACGTGGACATCACAGCTTATTATCATGAGTCACTTCACATCACAGCTGATCTTCCAGAGTCTCGTTAAATCATAGCTGATCTGCCAGAGTCACGTCACATCTCAGCTGTTCGTCCAGAGGCACGTCACATCACAGCTGTTCATCCAGAGTCACCTCACATCACAGCTGATCATCCAGAGTCAAGTCACATCACAGCAGATCATCCAGAGTCACGTCACATCACAGCTGATCATCCAGAGTCACGTCACTCACCACGCGATTCCATCACCAGCGTCAATGTCACATCACACGTGTTCATCCAGAGTCACCGGTCCCAAATCACACAGCTGTTAGTCAGAGTACACCCTCCATCACACAGTGATCTTCTAGTCACGTCCACATGACAGCTCGTTCCATCCAGAGCACGTCACATCACCAGTGATCTTCCAGATCGTCTCGTGAAATCATAGTGCCATCTGCCCAGACCGTCCACGTCACACCCAGCTGTTACTCTTTTCTTCTGTTGTGTTGGTTCAGAGGGCACGCTCAAATCACAGCCCGTTCACCAGGTACCTAACATCAAAAGTGACTCCTCCAGAGTCACGTCCACCCTCAACAGCTGGCATCCAACCAGTCAACGTCACATCCACAGTGATCATCAGCAGTAGTCCCAATCACAGCTAGCGCATCCAGGTCATGTCACATCACAGCGTTCATCTCCAGACGGTCACGTCACCATCAAGTCTGACTCATAGAGTCCACGTCCATTCACATCACAGCCTGATCACCAGAGTCACGTCCTGTCTGTTGCATCCAGATCTTCAAGGTCAGTCCTTCGGTATACCAGTCTGGTATCCAGTGTGAGGGACTCGGAACCCGCTGGGCTGTTCGGCAGGCACAGTGATATCCCAAAACTCAATGCACCTGCCTACTGTTCCTGAACTGATTCCCTACTCTGAAGAGATGCCCCGTGATGCGGGATCGCTTCTTATGGCTGGTCCTTGGGCGGCACATACCAACACCCAAAACCCTTCGCAGACCGTATAGGACTCTGTCTGTTCTGTGTCTCAGCTTTTACTCAGTCCGCAGACAGGGGTTCTTGATCAGTATGCTCAGCCATCCGCGTGGCCATTCTCGATCCTGTACGACTCGCACGGGGGGCGTCTCCTATGTTGGCTTGGTGGTTATTGGCTCCCGTCGGCTCCCGCCGTGGTGGTCTTGTTCCGTCGCTCACCGCTGGTGGTCTTCTGCTCCTATGCTTGGTGGTCTCTCCAATCCAACGTCGGGATCTTCGGACTAGGGCGGCTCGTGCTCCCCCCGTGGTGGTCTGCTCCATCCCTCGCCCTGCTTCCACTCCTATCCACCACCCTCTAGCGACTCCTGGAATATGGGGGGAGTGTCCTGAAAGCATCCCTGCGGGCGACGGGCTTCGGTCACGAATTCGGTAGTGGTCCTTCGTCCTGCTCACCACACGAGGGTCGCTTCTGATACATTGACCTCTAACATCCACAAACGTGCCACGTCACCCAGGCCTATTATGTCCCAGATCTCATTGCACTGAAGTGGCAACTCAACTGCAGCCAACTCACACCCTACACCCTATATAACAAATAATCAAATCATTCTCAATGGCCCGCCGCTATTGCTATAGCGTTCATCAATCTACTACGACGATAGAGACCTATACGGAGCCACAGTTTCTAGTTTCCTAGTCTAGTCTGTTATAGTCTTGGCCCTTGACTGTTTGCTCGTATTGAGTATGCATGTGTTTCTTGACAATTACCTTGTCTCGCCATCGGACTCGGTTTGTACTCACCGGATTTCGCTGTGCTTTCTGGATGACCTCTGGTCAAGGCCCCTCTGGATATGTTCGCCTGTTCGGTGTCACGGCCCACCGTTGTGGATTGCTCTTGTCCGTCTGTGCCATACCGGTTTGATATGTTTTGACCCTGACTGCTTCTGACAAGGTCTCCTGAATAAAGCTCATGATATGGATCGGCCCATGTCTCTCTCATCTTGTTCGCCGTACAGTATAATTATACTAATTTTATTATAATTATAATTGACCCACTTATTTTGTTAATATATTGCAAACACATTCATTCTGTTAAATTATTTATTCACAAGCCCATTTCTATATTTTTCCTCATAAACCTTCATCATTTTAATTTTTTTCATGACCTGAGGAAATTGCTGAAGAAAATTGGCTCGCTCTGAGGCAAAGAGCCTGCAGATCTATTTCTATTAAAATGAATTTATTCACTCTTTAAATGTGCGTGGAGGACTGATGTTAGTATGATTCAGGGTTTGACAGAAACCCGTCCAGCCCCGAGACGCAGGAAGAGACAAATGTTATTCAGCTGAGTTCATATTTAGACCAGAAACAACAATAACTCTTTAAAAAAGGTTGACAACTGGTTGGGTCACGTCACCTTGCTGCTAAATGTGAGAAAGCTGCGAGCCAATAAAGTTCAGTGAGTGAGCATGGTTAACACACTTTACAAACGAGTGTTTGTTATAGGTAACTAAAAAAAACACAAAAAAAAACATTTATTTACACTATACATTAATATATATAATACCATGCAACATTCAGACATACAATATTATATAGTTAAGTTCAGTACCTAAAAAAACTAACATAAACAAACTAAAACTAATACAATAAAAAAATAAAACTTATAGACGTAAATAACCACAAATAAAAAAAACAACTAACACACCAAACTAACGCAAATTTAAGTGAAAATTAGAAAATAGAAAAAGTTAGCTAAAACTAAAATAAGAAAACTAACAAATGAAAATTAAAACTACAATACTCTAATAGACAAAAATAAGAATGAATCAACCACAACACAATTTCATTTTTAAAACTTACAAAAAATATAAAAGTAAAATGAAGAGAAAATATAAAAAATGATAAAAATACAGTAAAATAACTAAACTAAATTTAATAAAAATGCATACTATATACAGACATAAACAAACAAACAAACAAACAAAAATGACAAAATACACCCAACCAAAATACTTAACTACCAAATTTCAAAAGACGAAAGTACAAATCACCCTAAATAAATAAAATATAAATCCCATAAAACACAAAACCAAATCAAATGGCAACAAAGCTATGAAAACTAACTAAAGTGAAATATAAAAATCTCAATCTTAAACACTTGTAACAAAAAACTGTAATAGCATTTAAAAGGCTACTAAAAAAATGACACTGATCCCAACATACACCCAACTGAGCTGAAATATAGATGCACGTCTGAGCCGATGGACTTCAACGTCTGGCTTAAACGTATGCTCTGTACCTTCAAACGCTGCCTACATTTAAGCTACAAAAAACCATCCCAGTTTCTTTGAAGAGTCTCTGAGCATCTGGTTTTAACAGTCCACTTGAGTTTGTGGGTACTGGGGAATGCAAGGACTGCTTTGACTGGGAGAAGAGCGCTGGGAAAGGGAAAGAAACAGAAGAGTGTGCTTTCCCTGGAAAACAAACAGACTTTTGTTTCAGAGCAGAGAGAGAAGACTGTCTGTCTGCCTTCAGCGGCTCACGATGGAGAACAAGACAGTTTCAGAAACTGGAAAAACACAGCTATAGTGCTCTGAGGCAGAGAGGAGGTCAGGTCAAGACATCCAGACGCCTCTCTGAATGAACAACCACCTTCTCTTAGGATGATGGTGAAATACTGTTAGCAAAAGCAGAAGCAAAGACAGGTTGTGCATACCTGTCCATTCTGGAAAATCACAAAAATATGACAGAGGATTCAGCATAAAGGTTTAAGTAACATCCAAAAAGAGGCTGTGATTCTTGGTTACAACTAACATCATGGTTTACAAACATGGTTTTTGCGAAACCGCTGACTGAACCGTCTGTACGTCCACGATTATCATTTGTTGAGGGTTTTTGATGTGAAGACCAAACATTTGGAAAGTTTTAGTTGGTTAACGAATGGAAAACGTGATCTGATGTGGCTGTGAATTTCAGCCAGCTCACCTTAATTACCAAAGACTAATCACACTAATGTAAACTGCTCCTCTTCCCAGAAATCCCTTCAAAGCGGTCTGGGATTCTCCTGGTTCCTCCAAACAACAAATTGAAGGACTTTACGGTCATGCAAGTATTTATTTCATTATTGGTTTAACCTGAAAGGACAGAAAGAAGGATAAAGGCTACAGTACAGTATAATTCCACTGAAGCAGAGTAATGCTGACTCCAAAACCTCCTGGAAAAGTCCCTCACAACTGTCATCATTTCGAAAGTAATGTTTTTTGTTGTGTTGGGGAATCGCTTTCTTTCTCTTTCTTTCTTTCTTTAGCACTAATGCAACACAATAATAAGTTGCAATTACATTTTATTTTTTTTGTTCTCGTGGTAGGAACCCAACAAAACAAAACAAACCCTGGTCTGCCCATGAAGATATTAAGATATTATAAACATCAACATCATGTGAAAAATGTGCTATACAATGTGCTATAAAACACTCTACTCTCTGCTTGCTTGTTTTCAGGCTGACAAAGACCTCTTTCTTATGCTGTATCATAAGTTGAGCACACCACAGAAAGCTGCTGCTTGTGTTTACTTATTGAACAGACCATGTATCTATTCATCCATCTGTCTCTGCGCTTTTAATCATGACCAAATCGAGCTCTCGCTCCTCTAGAAAGCACAAACCCCTCAGCTGTCACTGCGGATGTAAAGCGCCATCCCTAGGCATGACGTCAGGCTAATCCAAACACAGCATTCCCTATGGAGCAAACAACACCACACACACACACACACGGGTTATGACACAAATACTAAATAAAGCCGACATGTATATCTATCGCAACATCTGCAAGCTTTAGCTCACATCTGGGCGGACAGTCCACTCTCTCCACACCCACACACACCAACACCACACACCAAACACACACACACACACACACAGGACCTCATTGAGACCTATAGTGGAGTCCAGGTGCTTCAACGCTTACAATGCAGCTCTGATTCTCAGTGACGGCTAACAGATTCAATCTGGCAGTATGATGTGAACACTTGTTAGCCGGTTTCCTTCTCGCTCACTCTCTCCAACCCTGTCTGGCAGGATTCTTCCAATTAAACACACTGTCCCGAGAACATGGATATTAACATGTGCATGAGAACGATCGCAACAACACGCTCTTTGTGTGTTGTGTGCTTCTGGTGTGTGTGTGTTTGTTGGTTGTGTTCCTGTGTGTGGGTGGTGTGGTGTGTGTGGTAGAAGTGATTGGTGTGTACTGTGTGTTGGTGTGTGGCGTGTGTGCGTACGTGATGTGTGTGTGTGTCTACGTGTGTGCGTGTGAGAGTAAGTTGATTGTGTGTTTGTGTGTGCGTGTGTGTGTGTGTTTTTGTGTGCGTGTGTGTGTGTGTGTTTGTTTGTTTGTTTGTGTGTGAGTGAGTTTGTTTGTGAGTGTGTGTGTGTGTGTGTTTGGTGTGTGTGTGTGTGTGTTTGTGTGTGTGTGTGTCTGTGTGTTTGTTTGTTTGTGTCTGTGTGTGTGTGTGTGTCTGTGTGGTGTGCCCCCCCCCCGCCCCTGTGTGGGTGTTGGCGTAAGTGGATTGGTGTGTGTATCTGTGGGGTGTGGGTGGTGTGTGTGTGTGTGTGTGAGTGTTGTGTGTGTGTTGTGTGTGTGTTGTGTGTGTGAGTGTTGTGTGTGTGAGTATTGTGTGTGTGTTGTGTGTGTGTGTGGGTGTGTGTTATGTCGTGACCCTGTGTGGGTGTGCTGTGTGGCTGTGTGTTGTTTGTGTGTGACGACTAAAGGATTGTGTGTGTGTGTGTGTTGTGAGTAAGAGTGATGGTGTGTGTGTCTGGGTGTGTGTGTGGTTGTGTGTGAGTACCCGCTGACTTGTGTGCCTGTCGTGTCGGTGTGTGTGTGAGTAAGTGATTGGGTGTGGTGCCCTGATTTTGTGTGTGTGTGTGTGTGGTACGGTCGTGGTACGTCGATTGTGTTGTGTGTGTGTGAGTAACGTGAGGGCTCGTGTGTGTCGTTGGTTGTGTGTGGTAAGTGATGGTGTGTGGGTGTGTGTGTGTGTGTGTGCGTGTCGTGTGTGTGTGTGTGTCGTGTGTGTCTCAACAATACTCAGTTTGCTCCACTGGTGACCAGCAGCAACACAATCCTGTCAGAAAACCCTGCATGTGCCCCTTTAAAGAAATAACTAACCCAAAATGAGAAAAACTTCCGTCTCACCTTACTCACCTCACACCTTCTGGCCCGGTGTTAGGTGGACCGAGAACAATTACGCGCCGAATACGACCCCCCCGGACCTGAGTTAAATACCCTTACAGCAACAAGAACGCAGCTCCTTCATTTTCAGGTTTAGTCTTACCATATCTCATGCGAGATTGCAAAAACACACGTGTTTCAGTCCATCAGCATTTTTGTTCTTCCAGCTACAAAATATCTACACATTCTCTAAATCAAGGCATGTTCTTCGAAGGGACAAATAAATCTTGATTCTGATGTTGTCTGAAAACCATTGATCAGAATGAAGCAAGTTTTTGCTTGCCAACAAGCAAAAAAATAAACCAATGGGGCCAGAAAAACAATCGGGAAATAAATAAATAAAATGACCCCCACTGGCAGAGACTTCATTCTTGTTTTTATGGAAGCCTGTTTTTTACAACAGGATACAAAAAAGAAAGAAAATTAAATTAAAATAAAAAAAGGATAAAATGAAAAAAAAGAAAGGTAATTGTGACTTTTTTTATCTCAATTCATATATTTCTTTTAGAATTGCGCAGTATAAACTCAAAATTGTGAAACATGAATTGCAAGATGCAAACTTGCAATTCCAAAAAAAGTCAAAATTCTGAGATAAACTTATAACTTATAGAATTATATCTAAGTTTATATCTTGTAATTTTGACGAGGAAAAACGTCTGAATTGTGAGATAAAAAAGGCACTTTTTGTAATAACAACACTAAAATTGCTGAGTAAGATTTATTTATTTATTTCCATTGAGGGCAGTTTGTGAGATGTAGGCAATTAAAACCATTACTCTTTTTTTTTTTTACTAACTACAATAAAACATAATACAACTTGTGTTCTCAGTTACTGTCCAGATCCTGAGTCACTCTGACTTCCAGCATTAGCACACATTATCTTTTAGATTCTGTCTGCATTCACCTGTTCTTCTGGCCTCATCTTAGATTCGGTTCAATCGATTTGTAAAACACAAAATGAGATGTTCTGAATGTCTAAGATGCTCTTCTTCAATCAACAAAAGTGATTTATATGGCGAAGCTCAAAAAAGTGCAATGAATGTATCAAAGTTATGACTTGCTCACTATGTTCTTCTGAATGTAGCTTTTTTATGAGGAACAGACTCACATTCAGGCTGTTATTGACTGAAAATCTCTTTATGATCAACTTTTATTATGCTTTTCCATCTGTTTTTATGGACAACAGGAGCTCAGACATTCTGCTAAACACCTCGGTTTGTGTTTCACAAGGGAAAATCATACATGTTGGAATGATATGGGGGTGAGCAAATGTTTGAAAGAGTTTGATTTTGGTTGAACTATCCTTTTAACCGTGTTCACGTCTTACCTGGCGCTTTCAAACGTAGCTGAGGGAGTTTTCCCGACCGCTCCAAAGCCCACGCCAACAGCCAAACCCTCTGAAACACAGAAAACACACACCTGCTTACACTTCACAGGCTTTTAAACACCAATATCAGCTTGCTGAAAACTGCACTGATGATCAGGACAGAACCTTGCCAACAAAGGAAGCCTTCAGCGTCCCATCACTCCTGCAGTTACAGTCATCAAATGCCCTTTGAAGGCAGTTTGTGAGATGTTAGCAATACAAACCATTGCCCTCAATCTAGTGAGAGCAGAAGATGTTTGTTAGTTAGTCACTCATCTGTCTAGTAACTGTCTAGTTCTTGGGTCACTGTGGCTTAAAAATGAATCAGCAGGCCGTGCTGAAGATCCTCCTTTCCTTATTAAAGCGCCAACAGCCATTAAAAGGAGAGTTCTGTGGTCATTTACTCACCCTCATGCTGTGTGGAACATTAGCGGATATTTTAAACTATGTTTTGTGTTCCACTATAAAGGCACATGGGGTCAAAGTGCTTTAGACTGCAAACATTCTTCAAAATACTCACGGTTTGGAATGATGACCAGACAACTTTCCCTTAAAGATAATAGTTTAACCACTGAATAGATAACAATTAATACTACATAATAAGTAATATAATAAAGATGCCTACTGGGACATTTTATCGTTTTACCTGTAAAAATGTTAAAATTTTACAGTTTCTCGAAAGTGAAAAACATTATCTTACACATTCCTACAGCGAAATAAATACAAAATTGACATTCTCAGAATTGGACACTTCCCATTTGACTCGCGTGTTTCAGTTCTTTTAGTTTTTCCCCATCGATCGACTGTATGTACGTTATGATAGCGCGATGTTGTTAATGTTTATTGATATTTTAGTGTCATTTAGTGTGTTTTAGTGTGTTTCTGAAAATTGTATCAAAATTAGGTATTTACATAAAACAAGAAAAAAATTCAGAAAATTCAGAATTAAGTTTATTTGACTTACCCTATTGGCAGATATATTTTCCTTGTTATGGAAGCCTGTTTCTGCCACAGGGCAAGAAAATAAAAAAACTTATCTCACAATTCGGATTTTCCCCTCAAAATTGTGACATTAAAAACTCAGAATTGCAAGATATAAACTATTTTGAAAAAGTCAGAATCGTGAGGTAAGTCACAGTTAACTCTGTTGTTAAATGTTGTTAAATTAATGCTCATCATTATTTTAGTGTCATTTAGTGTGTGGTACATCATGATGGTGTTTTGTGTCTGTCTTTCTCATCACCATTTGCATTTTTAAGGTGGTTGTGAGATTATTATAAAGGTAAAAAAACAGTTTTTAGTAATTTGTTATATTAATATTATTTATGTTTATGAAAAATGCATTTAGTTGTAAATATAATAGAAATGTTGCTACTGTATTTTTCTTTTATTTATTGCTTTAACTTTCAGTTTGATTTCATTTGTCAGTTATATGTTATTTAATATTGAATGCTTCTTGTGTTTTTCTGGTGACCCTTATATTACATGTGTAATGCTGGATGGAGTTCACGATCAAAATCACTTTCCAAACTTGTTTCCTGTTTGCTCTCAGTTCTCAATTTCCTGTGAGGCTGTCCTTTTCATTGGTGCATGTGTGGGGCTGCAGCCAGCAGAGGATTTGTCTCGATCGATCTGCTATTTGAGTTTAGATTTCAAACATCGTATAGTATTGAGACAGATGCACTTTTTTCAGTCCAGCAGCACCTTAGCCATCTGATAAGCTGACATCCAATCACAGTCCAATTCAATTCACATCATCCACTACAGCGCTCCTGCAGCGACACTATATGTGTGTGTGTGCGTGCGTGTGTGTAAGTGTGTGTGTGTGAGTGAGTGTGTGTGCGTGCGTGTGTGTGTGTGTGTGTGTGCGTGCGTGTGCGTGAGTGTGTGCGTGAGTGTTTATGTGGTTTATGAGGACAAAAATTTGTATAATAACATGGGTATTACATAGGTATTACAAGGAGAAGGTGATGTATGAGGACATTTTCAGTGTCCCCGTAATTCAAAAGGGTTATAAATAATTCAGAATGAGTTTTTTTTGAAAATCTAAAAATGCAAAAAAAATTCTGTGAGGGGTTGGTTTAGGTGTAGGATTGGTGTAGGGCAATAGAATATACGGTCTGTACAGTATAAAAAACCATTACACCTATGGAGAGTCCCCATTTAAACCAGACAACAAAACCATGTGTGTGGTGTGTGTGTGCTGTGGTCGCGGTGTGTGTGGTGCTGATGGGTGTGTGTGTGGCGGCTGTGTGTGCCTG
>JADLZN010009279.1:0-38540 GCA_018155175.1 Sinocyclocheilus anophthalmus | reverse complement strand
TTGCAGGGTGTCGTTATCTGTTTGCTAAGGTGTTCTGGGTGGTTGCATACCGACAGAGCTCAAACCCAAGACTCTGTAATATTCTGCTCTCTAGATATGGCCTGAGTCCCTCTTTCTGCCTATTTTATCATTTGCCATTAAAGAGTACAATCATTTAGAAAAGTAAAAAAGCTAAACCATTTTATGTCAGGACAAGTTGATACAAAATGAGTTTAATATTTAGCAAACATCCCAAATTATTATGTGGCACAAATAACAGTTAACTAAATAGTAATAACAAAAAGCAATATAAGAATAATGACCATTTTAAACCTGGTGCCCTAATAATTTTGTGTTCTTTTAAAGCAATTTTTTTTTTAAATCTCTGTCAATAGTATCACTATTCAGCAGACAGACACAATAGCAGGAACTCTCAAAGTCTCAAACTGATGACACAGCAGTGCTGCAGGGTGAACGCTGCTGTTTTTCCCCTATAGAGTGTCTGCTTTCCAATTTCTATCTACTGTAATCTAACTGAATTTAGCCATTCAAATTACATTTGTTTGTTGCTGTTTTTTTTTCAACAACTGCATTAAAAATGAAATTGTACAAAGAACACTTTTCTTCAAGGTAAAACGGAGATATAAAAGTTTAGGATTGTTCAAACTTCGTGTTATCATTCCTGTAGCTCAAATGATGTTAACGACTTCAAGGTAATGGGTTCGATTCCCACAGAAAACGCCAACTGATAAAATATTTTAGATAAATGTGCTACTAAATGTGTGAATGTGTGTCACTGTTTAAATATCTTGTTTTTTCACAAGTTTCTCACTTTTAATAAGAAGTCAACCTCAACTCTAACCCTAGTGCTACTGGCACTTGCTATTTATGTGACCCTGTGAAATGAAAAAAAAGTGCTAATTCTCAGTGTGCCATTTTCAAATTCTGCTGAAACCTGCAATCTTGTCAGCTGACAAACATGAACTTCCCAAACCATCACTGAGGCGATGCGGTAGAGGAAATGATTTTCCTGTCAGGAAAAGATGTTTTTCTCACCCTTTCTCTTGCTTGAAGCCGCTGTGTGGTCACATCAAACCTCTCTCGCTCAGTGTCAAACTGTTCAACATGCAAATCCTTGAAAGTACATGAGTGAGAAGATCTGAAGAGGTTTTTCTGGAGATGTTAGAAATCGAGACGTCCTGTTGTGTCCAGTGACTGGAGATAGTGGCCGGTCTCAGGAGAGGCAGTTCTGTTTGTGTTGCATGTTTATCTGACAACTTTTCAGGATTTTTTACTGGCTTTGGGGAAGCAGACATGTCTTATCTTCACATTTTGGGACTCATGGTACTGTGGACTTCACACATTCAGGTAAGTTGCATGAAAAGCGGTTGCTTACGTGTTTAGGTAACTTTTTACATGATTTGTTAAAAGTTTTTTTTTGGACATGTACCATGGTAATACCAAGGTATTCATTGAAAGACCTTGTAAATACTATACTATGTGAATATGGACTAAAAAGTACTATGGTATTGCCAATACAAGTACTGCCATAGAGTTCAAAACAAATCGATACTTCCATGGTACCATGTCTACTTTTTAATATTTTTTAATGATTGATCACTGGACCATGGTACTGACCCATTACACTTTTGTAAGTGTGGTATAATTTTTTAATTAATAGTAATACTTTTTTGGACATGCACTATGGTAATAGCATTGTATAATATGTAAATGCCTAGCAAAAAGTGGTGGTACCATGGTACATTGCTGATATCAGATGGTAATACAATTGTACTTTGATTTATACTACGATAGATAGTATGACAGATACATTCAGGAAAGTTGCATGAAAAGAGGTTGTTTACATCTTTAAGTCAGTATTTAAATGATTTATTAAAAGATTTTTGTTCATGCACGGTGGTGTTTATTTAAGGGCCATGTAAATACTATACCATATAATTATGCACTTTAAAAATACTGATATTTTTGTATTCGGACTTTGGTAGTACAAATTATAATGGTATTTACATGGTACTCCCATGAATACAATGTTGCACTATAGTACATGCCCAAAACAAATCGAAGTTTTCTTAGTCCCATGCATAATTTTTGGTATTTTTTTTGTAACTGATTGCTGAACCATGGTACTAGCCTAGAATGTTTTTGTAAGAGTGGTATAATTTTTAATATACTCTTTGGACATGTACTGAGGTTATACAGTGGCTCTCTTTGAAATGCTATTCAAACGCCTTACGAAAAGAGGTGTCACCATGGTACATAGCTGAAATCAGATGATACTTTGATTTATACTATGAATATACCAAGGTTTTTAGATACAACCAATGGTAATTAGTAGCCTATGGTATTTCACTTAAGTGCATGTATTGTACTCTCATGGTACATGCCCAAAATACATGGTAGCCTACTTATATATGTTTATGGTATATGAATATGATATTATCTCGTTTTTGGATGTGTACCATGACAATACCATGATATTTTAATGCCATGAAGTACTATACTATGGCATAAACATTTGAACTCGTCACTAAAAATGATAGGCTACTTTACCACAGAGTAGGCTATATTCACGTTTAAAGAATAGTTTTTCGCTTACGTTTTTAATACATCAATGATTTTGGTTTACGTGAATTGTGCACAGTAGTGATATGACATGCTTGTTCTCGAGCCACCTTTTGTTTTTATGTCGTTCCAGGCCGTTTCTAATCGTTGCGATGCGCCCGTTACAGTCCTTTACAGGACTCCCTGCACATCCTGCGCCGCTTCCGCCGCCGTCGTTTGCCCGCGAGGGTTCAGGAAGATCACCCAGAACCCCGATATCTGCAGGTGTGTGATTATCCAGGCTTTTCCTTTCTGTTCGCTCAGAACGTTTGTGTCTAATGTGTTCTGTGCTGTTTCAGATACGTTGTGGAGATCGGCAGTCGTCAAGTAGAGCTGTCAGGGTGCTCTCATAGCTGTCAGGGCGTTACGACAGTCCAGCACTGCTGTCCTGGCTTCTGGGGGCCCCTGTGCTTGCGTGAGTTACCATGACCTAAAAAGTGTTTCTGCACTTCAGATTTTAATTAGTGCTGTCAAACGATTAAAAAGTTCCAAAATCAATTAAAATAATAAATGAGTGTGAATTGGGTATATTTATTAGGTTATATATAAAATACAAAACAGATGCAGTATAATTCAAAAAAAAAATATATTATGCTTAGTATATTCAATATATTTATAATAATGGAAAATATAATAATATAAATGTGCACAAGCCATATTTTGAGACAGCATTTGGCCCCATGTGGCAGCATGTAGCCCTTCTCTCGCTTTGAGACAATTGATTGCAGGGCTGCCTGCTTGTCCTTTGGGACTGAAATAGGGATGGGGTATCAAGGCCACTTGAATACTAATGAAATTCAGAGAAATGTATTGCTGACTGTTGTGTCCTAATTAAAGGGAGCTGCATGAGTGTGGCGAGGAGCTTGTTGGTCCGCAAGGACTCTGTTAATCAGAAGTCTCCTTCGGTGTGAATTAACAATAGATTGCATTGAATTACCTGGGCAGGGGAATTGATGATGGGCCCAGGGAGGGGTGTTCCTCTCTTTATGCACTTTTTCTAGTGTGAAAATAATGATCTCTCTCCCTCCGTGACTGCCTCATCTCAGACACGGGTCTACAAAAACATGCCAAAAATAAGTAATTGCTGTCTGTGAAGAGTGCACACACACACACACACACACACATAATGCATGTCTGCGTTGTTAGCAGTATATGAAGAGATAAATTATAATTCTGAGAAAGATTTGTGCATCAGACTGGCAGGTGCATTGTGAGAATTGCCCAGTCACAGCATGGGCGGTGCTACCCACAATGCACAGCAGTGGCAGGCATGCAGCCAGCCCTAATTCTCTGGGCTTTTGATACCTGATGTTATAGTATTGTGCTAAACTCAGCAGCACTGTAATTGGGAACCCCCTCAACTGGCTGCATTACTGCATCAATGCACTGCTGCTTTGACATGCAAAATAGACAGATTTAACACTTATTCAAAAGATGGCATGAACGTTTATGTGAAATGATCAGTACTGACAAAGTACAAGTATTGTAAATTATTGACAAAGTATTTACAAAGACTGATACACCAAAATTCATATAGATAAATATGAAATTGTTACGTAGTGAAGTGACAAAGTGCAGTTCAGTTAGCATCTCAGAAAAGCAGTCATTTTGTATTTTTATTTTAAAAGTGTAACAATGTATTTTAGCAGTCAGATAAAATAGTAAGTAATAAAAGGTGTTGATATTTTGTGCATTCATCACAACTGAAATTGAAGGTCAAGCTGTACACATTGCATTGTGGGGTAATGCATTCCCTGGAGTACATATGAGGGTAAGATGGGAAAGGTTAAGATGAAATTCTACAGTCTTCAAGAGGGTTAAAGTAACACAAGCAGGTATTAAAATGCTATAGATTTTAGGATTGAATAATTTGTGCAGAGATTAATATGTTTCTGGCATGTTGTATGTTTGGCATCAATTCTTTTAGTCCTAACTGATGCAGTGTAGTTGTGTAGTTTTTTTAATTTTTCAAACAGCAATGTTGGAAGGCGTACTAATGCCCATATTCTAGGATGGCGGGGTTCATCGGCTCAAAGCGTGATTTAGTGAGCATGAGGAATCATTTTCACAAATAAACTGGCCAGAGTTGTGACCTTAACCCCATTGAAAGTCTTTTCAAGAAGTTGTGCAACATACTCCATTAGGAAGGGCCTGATCTTCCTGATGTTGTGCAATGCAAACCTGCATGATCAAGCTGTCTTTACAATATGGTCTTTGAAGGTCAGCTGGTCACCAAAGATTACACCAAGATTTCTGACCAAACTTGATGGGGTAATTGTTGATGAACCTAGCTGGATGGTGAAATTGTGCTGTAGTTGGATTGGCGGGAAGAAGAGAAGCTCAGTCTTTGCAGGTTGAACTGCAGGTCATATTCTTTCATCTATGCCGAGATGAGTTTCCACCAGGCAGTCGGAGTTTCATGCAGCTATCATTGGATCTTCTGGTTGAAATGAAAATTAGATCTGTGTGTCATCAGAATAGCAATGATAGGAGAAACCATGTGCATGTATGATGGATCCCAATGATGTAGTGTATATGGAGAAGAGGAGGGGTCTAAGGACTGATCCTTGAGGAACCCCGGTGACAGTTTGATGTTCTTTGGATACCTCTCCTCCCTAGGCAACCCTGAAAGACATTCTTGTGAGGTAAGATTCAAACCCAGTGATAAGAGGATGGACAGACGGATCTGATGATTGATGGTGTCAAAAGTGGCAGATAGAGCTAGCAGTATGAGAAAAGATGATTTAGAATCAGCTTTCACAGTCCACAGGGATTCAGTAACCGACAGTATTGCATTCTCAATTGAGTAGCTGCTTTTGAAATCTGATTGGTTAACGTTCAGTTGGTTATTCTGTGAAAGAAATAATGATACCTGGTTAAAAACAACTCGTTCAAGGGTTTTCGCTAGGAATGGAAGGAGAGAGACAGGTCTGTAACTTTACAGTGAAGAACAAGTGAAGAAGTGTTTAATGTTTTTTTTTTAAGCAATGGGGTTACCTGAGCCTGCTTGAATGTGTTGGGGAAAATGCCTGAGAGAAGAGATGTGTTGATGATATGTGTGAGTGCTGGTAGAAGTGTAGGAGAGATGGCTTGCAGAAGTTGGGAGGGGATGGGGTGTAGAGGGCATGTTGTAGGATGACTGGAGATAAGAGGAGAGAAGGAGCAGAGGATATTGTTGGCTGTGGATGTGGCCGGAGTTCCTCTGTGTATGGAGATAAAAACTGACTGGTTATAGTTTTGTATGTGAAGAAACTGGTAAAGTTATCAGCTGTTAAAGACGTGGTGGGAAGTGGTGGAGGCGGGTAGAGGAGAGAGTTGAATGTTTTGAAGAGTTTTTATGTGTTTGAACTGCTGTTGATTTTGTTGTGAAAATATGAAGTTTTGGTAGTGTGGACCCTGACAGAAACAGTTGAATGAAGAGAAGTTTTGGTAGTGTGGACCCTGCCAGAAACAGTTGAATTAAGAGAAGTTTTGGTAGTGTGGACCCTGATATAAAAAGATGAATGCAGAGACTGATACATACTCAGGTCAGATGTAGCTTTTGATTTGTGCCATTTTCTCTCTGCAGCCCCGAGTTTGGACCAGCATTCATGGAGAGCATTGGATAACCAGGTGTTAGGGGGAGTAGCACGCGCCAGCCTGGAGGGGAAACGACAGATATATATACAGTATAGCATAGTGCAAGGCCCAGTGCGAGTTAGTGGATGTGAGTCCCAAACACCTACCACCCTCTCTGTATATGCAAAATCACTGAATAATTGTATAATTGTTAAATTTAACTGAATTTAAATTCTAATTCAGCAGAGTTTGTGCTAGTAATGCTATTACTAGTGCATTCCCTTCAGAGCTAGATGTGATCTGCCTTGTGAAAGGGATATGGTACATTTATAGTAAGCTTCAGAACTGTTTGTCAGGAGCATCATGAAGGAGTTTCCTTTGGCATGTTGTTGCACACAAGCCTAAAATCAGCATGTGAAAATGCAAGTGTCAGCTGGAGTGGTTGAAAGCCTACCACCACTGCTCCGGTGCAGTGAAAATACACTCTCTGGAGTGATGATTTATGTTTTACCATATGGCTGTCTGATGGACGAATCTGGGTTTGGCAGATGTCAGATAAACACTACATGCCTGAGTGGCTAAAACCAACTGGAAATAATTATAATAATAGATTCAGCCTGTTCAAGTGTCTTAATTCTGCTGAAGGAAAATCTTTTCTAGATGCTTTTCCAAATTGGCGACAATATTTTGTGGATGCCCCCTTTGATTCAAGGGTTGAATTTTATTTTATTTTTTGTAAAAATGCATTAAATAAAATACATTACAAATTAAGTAGGCATATTTAGAACTGTTCATGTAATTTGGATATACAGGGGTCCTATTATGCTTTTTCACTGTTTTAATTTTAGTCTGTGTGTAGTGTGTATGTTTTGAGCATAAAAAAAATCTACGAAGTTACAAAGTTCGAAGTCCACTTCAAAAGGAGATATTTTAACAGAAATCACTTTTCAAAAACTACAATGAACGACTCGTTTGGACTACAATGCATATTTTCTGGGATTTGTGATATCACAAATGGTTGAGCTGCACTAGAGAAGGCAACGAGTGTTATCACTATGTCGGAGACACGTTAGCTTTCCCAAGGCAGATGAACTTAGTGCTTACAATCATCCGGGTTTAAAACACGCTCAAATTGATTTGATTTTGATGCAATATTTACACTGAAGCTCGAAGGCGGCTATGGTAAGGGGCATGACATTTCCTGACCAGGTGTCGAGTGGTGCCAATCACAACACCAGAGTATGTGAGTGGAGTGGAGCGGCAACAATTTCCCCTCCGCGCTTCCAAGCATTCAATAATCACTCCGCTCCGGGTTCACCATTTCCCGCTCCCGCTCCACTCCTAGCTCACTGATATCAGAAACACCGCTCTGCGGCTAAAGCATTTCAGTATGTTTGAAATATCCCAGTTCTGTTCATAACGTATATTAAAAGAAAAAAAATTTATAAATAAAATGACAGGAGCATTTCAAAGTGGATTATTGTAACACTAGTGTGCAAACTTTTTTCCTACCACATGACAAGCTAATAACATGGTTGTCAGCATTAAAAGAAGGCAGGCCTTCATTTGATACAGGAACTATTCGAGCCGTTCATGCCAGACGGGGGAGAGAGGTGTTGTAATAATGTAAAATATGTGAAAAATAAGTTTTTTTGAACAACCTAGTATGAGAGCCTGTTCTAGTACACCCCCAAAACAAAATCAAGACTTTGTAAAAGAGCATAATAGGACCCCTTTAAAAAAGTAGTTAAACATAACAGTACAATAATAAATTAATACTGTTTTTATATTATTCTTATCCAAATATTTAAAATTGACAAATACATTTTAATTTATTATTGTTGCTGTTATTGTTTATACATAGATAATTAAAATAATACATGAATAACTCATAATCAAGTGTAAAGTTTGAATTATATTTATTTATTGTGAATGTCACTTGTAATATGAAGGTATCAAATATCAATTCATTAATTCAAAAACAAAAATGTAAAAAAAAACATTAAAGTACATAAATTGCTATTCAATTTAAATAGGCATATTTAAAATGTTTATTTAATTAAAGTTTAAGTAGTTAAATGTAACAGTACCGATAATACATTAACAGCAATGATAATAATAATAATAATTATTATCCAATCATCATCATCATATATCATCATCACATTTTAAAATGATACTTAAATTGATATTTGTTGTTTGTAAAGCATGGCCGCTGTTTTCTCATGCATTGTCAGCCGAGTTAAAATGCATGGATAGTTCACAAGTGGGAGAACAAATAACTGTCATTCTAAAAGCTGCTTTTAGGGTAGTAAGGAAAGTTTTTTAAAACAGACTCAACCCGATGAACACATTTTAAGACAAATTTGAACTCTACTGCAGATCACCCAACATCAGCGTCAACCTCACCTCTACTCCTGTATTTGCACAAATGCTCCAGTATCTGGAAGCAGGGAAGAGGGAAACACTGCTACAGCAGCATAAGGAGGCTGACTCTATATTAATACCCCTTAATTTGGGTTAATATGAATGAATGTATATTGTCCCTCTACATTCTGTAATTCTGCTTTAAGACTGTGGTCATATTGCTGATGTTTCTTACAAAACTAACCTGCCCTGCAGTTGTACTCTTGAATCTAATTCTCTGCTGCCTTGTCACAACACTCACACTTTATTACCTCGGCTGACCTGCACTGACCGCTGCTGCACTGCAGCCTAATAATTTCTCAAAATACAGATGGCATTCATCTGATAAACACAGTAAGGCCAAATGAAGTCTGTATGTCAGCAGCCTTTGACTCACTGTCTCCTTTGAGCCAAAATCTCTCTGTCTTTCATCTGTTAGATACCGCACCCTCGCACTGAATTACATCTGAACATACTCTGGTAAATGCCAAGAATGCCAGAGCTGAAATGTCAGAGTAATAGGTAGGTTCACAAGCACAATGTGTTCAGAGTGTGAGTGAGCATATTTGAGGGAGGGTTCAAATGTACCGTACTCAAGGTGTGAAAATGCCCTAAAGGTTATGCTACTGAAAGGTTAGGCCGCAAAACTGCATCTGTGATGTGCAAAATTGAGAAATGTAAATCCACAAGGGAAATTGGTTTAGTTTGGTTTCGTTATTTTGATGAGTTAAACTAGCGAAAAGGATAGTATCATGACATATTAATCACATAATTTTTTACAGTATTTCACACAGTATAACATCATATATAATTACATTGTAATTACCTATATTTTGTTGAATTCGAAATAATAATAAATAAGAATAATAATACACCACTGTAATATATTAAGGCTGTTTAGTATAGATTAAGGCTGTTTAGTATAGATTTTTAAATTTGAAACATGAAATTTAATTTATTAATTTAATACAGAAAATATAGTTATGACCCTTTTTCTAGTAAATCTTTATTTTCGGATTTATAAAATATTTTGCACTTTTATTTTGACTTTGAATGTACTGTAAGTTAAATAACATCGCAGTCTTTATGCTGACAGTTAATAAATGTTAATTGAGAAGTGCAAGAAACTGTAGGGTGTAAAAAGTATTAATTATTAATAAAGTAACTCATACTGTAAATATGTACTGCAGTAAAAATATATTTTGTGCTCCTTTAGCTTAAACCATCTCAGTTTATGTTTACACAGTATTTTAGGAGTAATTAGTTGCTATGTGTATGAAGCTCTGCAGTTTTGCACTTGGTTTCTTTGAAGAGTTTATAATTTACATCTTCATTTCAGACTGCAAGAATGAGTCATTATTGTGCTTTTTGTTTTGATATAAATTCACTGCTACATATGCAGGAAGAACACATTCAGATTATACACATGTTAGGGAAATAAATGGCTTTGCTTAAATGAAGGGCAATGCTTATGCAACCTTTTGCAAATATGATGCATGAAAGTCTCCTTTGAAATCAACTCTGTTGTGTGGAAATGTGATAAAACGGTAAATATTCAGGAAAAAGACACAACAAAGTCACAAGAAGTCTCCAATACCTTAGCTGTATTAAAACACTGCAATAGACAAATCCACCAGTTTACCACTCTTCCTTATTTCATCACAACTTTACATAAGAAAGCCTTAGAATCCACCCAAAGGATTTGCAGTGCTTGGAAATCAAAGAAGACCCTTCGAACAGTGTAATTAGACATTTCTCTAAGGTACACCTCTAAGGAAATCTTCCCTCGATCTGTGTGGGAGTTGTAGCAGACAGAGCACACACCTTTAAATCTGCATCTTTAAATAAATAAGCCAGGGTAATGGGGGGTAACTCTAGGTAATGTGCTGCTTTAATATCAAACAACTCAGCAGAGACCGGTTTAAATTAAAGCTGTTATACACTTGATTAACCTTTTAAAAAAGATTTTTAAAAGTCTGTATGGAAACTTTATCTGTCTCTTTATCTATCTATCACTAAACAATTTGGGAGTTGAAAAGAATCCATCTATTTGTCTGCAACTGTTTCTGTTACATCATTCTTAAAATGCAACAATGCATCAGTTTCTTTGTGTTCTTTGCATCTTCTACACTTCTTTAACTTCCTCCCTTGACTACAAAGTGCTTGCAAACAACTGTCAGCTATAGCAGCCTACCCACATTTGCATGTCAGATTATTCATTCTCAAGACTAAGTTGCCTGTTGCCTTAGACAGGGCAGGGTCTCTTGTGGGGTAATGCAACGTGGCTGGGAGCAGTTGTTTCACCATACAAATTGCAAACAAACCAGAGGATGACTAAGAAGGATGAGGTCTGTTCTATCATGGGATGAATTATTCTGTTTATGTTGACTCTTTAAGCAGATGAGTAGAAACTGACTGATGCTAATATGTAACTGCATGTGTTGCTGCAGAAGATGAACAGCATCACAGCATATAGGGATCACTGTGACACTTTTGGCTTTTGCTTATTTATTCAGAAAATGTTTAGCGTAAAGCGTTTTAGCAGTCATTATACCCAGGTTAATGGAATTTACATTTAAATGGCATTTATATGCAACTTTTTTTTAATCTCACAAATCTGTCTTTTTGACTTGCAGTTCTGATAAAAATATATGACAACGTCAAAATTTGCAAGATAAAATGTCATAACTGTAAGGTAAAAATTCACAATGACCTTTTTTTTCCAATGGCAGAAACAACTTTTCATACGGTTCTGTATTACAACATCAAATTTCAATAAAAAAAAAAATCCTTTCTATAATGCTTTAAATAGGAATACATAATGCATTTTTAATGCATTGTATATTTCCATAAATAACTGTAAGCAAAGTTAAAATGCATTATAATATAGATTCCTTTTTTACATCTGAAATTGGTTGTTTGCCATGTGCTTTACTGCATTATACTTTCTAAAAGTGTAACAATGAATAGATAAGTATTATAATGTATTATAACTGTGATTACAATTATTTTAGATATTATAAAGTGCATTATAAGGTGCATTACAAGGCACAGTTAATGCATTAAAATAATTTTATAATGCATTGTATACTGTATAAAGTATTAAAGTATTCAGGCTTTATACTATATCAAGTATTCAGGCTTCAAGTGTTACTTTAAGTAAAGTGTTACAAAGTGAATATGCTGTTAAAGTGTGCTTCACTGATTTAGATGAATGAAAATGTAATGTTATTTCATCCAGTGTGGATTTAAAAACATTCTAGAGAAAAAAGCCTTTTCGAACTTTTATTATTAAGAGTGTAGAATGTGAAGAATCCAGATTTTTAACTGTAGGATGCTGTGCACTCCTCTTTCATACAGATTAAAAGAAAATATTTACCATTTGGGCTGTATGGCTAAACTACATCTTGGCTTGTTCCAGTTTTGTTTGATTTCCCCTGAACACATTCGTTTTAATCCATTCATTTGAAGTCAATCCATGGATCTGGCATTTCTCATCTGTAGGATATCAGACCGAATCAGACAAGCTAAGATTTGGTCAAAACATGGTTGAGGCACGAGGAGTCAAAAAATTCCACAGAGGCCCAAGACAACAGGAGGTCATAACATTCAGCATTAGCCCTCTTGGAAGGGGGGGGGGGGGGGGGCAAGCTAAACCTACCCCCTGTCACAGAAAAAAGTTTTCAACATTAACACACAAAAGAACACTTATTGACAATTCCCAGGAGATTGTCAATTTTGGGGCAAGTTATTAAGATTAATGGTCAAAAGAGATGCACAGTGTGACCGCCACATGGAAACATGTGACAGCGATCACAAGCTTCAAATTGACTTCCCCCACTTCACGACAAAGAACAGACTGTCGGAAATTCCTTACAGAACGTATCCTTACATCCACAGAATGACAAAGAAACTTCATTTCCATGTAAATATGCATCTAAAAGACACTAAAAGGACTCGAGCAACTAACCATTGCTATATATCTAACCCCATATCATGCATCTAACCCACATGTTTAACCATCATGCCTTAATCATTTATTTTTTTTTTCAAATTTATTGTGAATGTAATTTGAATAACTATTGAATAGTTTAAGAATCGCTATTCATGTTTAGTATGTGTGTGTATGAATCTTCATGCTTGAAACGTTTCTCCCAGTAAATTCTTGGTCAAATGTATCATATACTCATTATAGAAATCATGTCCAAAATCATAATCTACCAGAGCGGGAAAAACGCAGGTAATGTGAATGATGAGATAACAGTTGATATATGAATGGGGAGGAGGAATATACAACCCCCCCGAGCAAACACGACATATTATTGGTTCAAACCACCATTGGGGGTGTGTTAACAGCCTGGTTTTCTTAAATATAGAAAACACCACAATCGCTATCTTCTCTCTTCGATCTTCGCTCTTGGTTCTCTGGGGTCTCTTCTTCAACCCCTTCTTTGCGGCTTATCTCCTCTTTTAGGCATTAGCTTTGAGCTATGTTTCGTCTGCTTCTTTAGTTTTTGAGCGTGCTCTGGCTTGCACGCCAGTTGCTCCTCTAAAACCATGAGGAGAAATGCCACCTAGTCTCATCAAACTTTACATATATTTCTTTTCTTTAGTTTATTTTATTTTCCGTAGAGAGTTTCGTGTTCTTCTGAGTTAAATTTTGCCTAACGCCGCATTCTTCCAGGAAGAGCGCTGTCTAAACTTCGGCAGACCACAGCCCCGCGTCGCAGCCACGCCCCAATCACTGGCTTCCAAGACTGAAAAAACCTCAGCCATCAGGCAACTCGGGAACCCCTTTAGCAGACCAAGAAGGACCCCCGACACATAAACGCTAAGTACTCAGAGAGCTGAACTGGTTGAATTTAATCTCAATTTACTATTTGAGGAAACTCAGTGAGAGGGTTAATTAGTGATTGATGGTGTGTTCAGCATAATGCAATGGCATATTGCTGTAAACTTGGGGATTTCACATTTCAGTCTCTTAAACTAATTATTTTCCTCACGTTATCTCTTTCTGCCAACTGGTGGGTGAATGCGTGTGTTTGATTAGTTTATATGTCTTAGATTTATCCAATAAAGCCTTATTTATATGGAAAAGAGAAGTATCTTGTGTTTTGTGCTCATAAGTTAATGTCTTAAACTGCCGATCTTGTTACTGTGCTAATTAATAGTGTTTTCACTATATTTTGGATATAGATATCCATTGCAGAATTGATGTCATAAGGCTCGTTCACTGAATCGCAGGCCGTCTCAGTGATCAACCGTAAAACAGTGATTCTGTCCTAATTTCCTTACATATTAATGGTGGAGTTCCCATTAAAATCTTAAATGATTCCCTTTGAGCTAAATTATTGACCTGTTTCCCTTACACATCAGTAATATTCAAATGATTCAAAATATATTTCCCTCTCTGTTAGAGTGAAATCATAGTTCACTCATGCTGTTTCTAATAGATTTACATATGTTTCCTCATTAGCAAAAATGCATGACATGGATGGGTGGATGTTTTTATACTGTATGCTCTGATGGCTCGGAATGAGGGGAAAAACCTACTCGAATATTACTGATGCAAGTAATAAGACCTCTCTGAGATGGAAGATGATGAAAATAAAACTGGAACTTATGTTTAGCTTTATGAACGCATTCCTTCACAATATGTACATATGAATAGTTGCCCTTAACATCCATAATGCCTGGCCTTCGGCAGAAATGTTGCTGCCTTGCTGGAGTATGTTAACTGCTGTGAAAATCTTATGGTGCCTTTTATTTGCATTATATAATTATTGCTAAAATGTAAGTTCAGAAAGCTGTTAAGGTCCTAATGAACTTTGAAGCATTAATTTTAAGTAAATTCGTATTGAAAATGTACTTTTACTTAACCACATGATGTGTGTATAATAGATGTCTATTTCTTTGTCGTTATGTATTCTGGTTGTCCCTGCCAACATATTATTGGCCTGACATTTTTTTCCTAACTAAAAATCCATTAAGGTGCTTCTGAATGACATATATTACCAAGTTATGGAGACCCTGAGAGTTGTGCTCTCTGCAGTGTTGTTTTAGTACAACTGACATGCTATTATAGTTTTCCTTGATTTTTTTTAATTGGTTTTTATTTTTGTTTTCTCTTTTCATGTTCATTTATGCATTTTACATTTATTTTAGTTACATTTTAATTTAGTTGTTTTTAATAAATCATAGTAGTCTACGTTCAGTTTTGGGTGCGCTAACAGTTGTTTTCGGCTTTGTACAAGATCATGCACTGGAATAATGAGCAAATTTTCTCCTTTGATTTCATGACACATAATGGGATTGTTATAAAAGCAATCTGACATCATTTTGCTCTTCTTGACAAAACTGTTCTATATAAAGCTTGATCCTTTCATTTACTACTTTAGTTTGTGTTGAGGATAGAGATGGACTGTTGAAAGGGGGCAGTATTGTTTGCTGGGATCAAATAAATGAAATAAAACAAGCGGCGTCAGTGATTTGCGTGGCATTGCTGTCAGTATTTTGGCACAAATTGCCTGTGGCCGTCCCTGGCTTTCAGCTGGGCTCACAATTTCACAGCTGCTTTTAAAGCTCTTCGCCATTTATTGAAGTGCCAGAATGCACCATTGTGGCGGGTATTTATCACTGTTAAAATGCCTGAGATGGTGAGGACACGTCTCATTCTACCTGTCACTTCCACAGAAGAGAGCCAGCATAGTCCATATTTAACCATCATACTTTCTTCCTCGCTTGTCGTTTCTTCACTCTCTCTCTCCATTTGAAGGGCCTAAACAAACTACCTGATGTTCTGAATGCTCTATTTCCCTTTAGTATGTTAGGCCAGCCTGAGAAATATTGCAGTGGAATAAATCCCTTTCCATGTGACATTTGCATCAGGAGGGGAGAATCAGTGTCAGTGGAGAGTATCTGGTGCTGTCGCAAAGCTGAAGATGTTAAAATCAACTGA
Organism: Sinocyclocheilus anophthalmus; assembly: GCA_018155175.1. NCBI lineage: Eukaryota > Metazoa > Chordata > Actinopteri > Cypriniformes > Cyprinidae > Sinocyclocheilus > Sinocyclocheilus anophthalmus. The sequence goes on along the minus strand of JADLZN010009279.1, from coordinate 23,017 downwards.
AAATGCATTTGCATTCTATGTTTATGGCGGTTATTCCAAATGGATTTTAAATTATTTTTTTAAGTGTATTTTTTTTAAATTATTTTATTTATTTAGAAACATTAGTGCAAACATGACCATTTGTTAATTTGGTCCTTTCTTTCTTTCTTTCTTCACCAAATCATCAATATAGAATGATATCTGAAGGATGATGTGACACTGAAGTAATGATGCTGAATAAAAAAATGTTTTTCCTTTTCTTTTCCATGCTTTTCTTATTCTTTCCACCCTCGTTTGGTATGATGTGGGCCAAATCAGAGATCATAACAGGTCAACTTTGGTCCGTATGTAATGCATATGACAGTCATTCCAGATGCCAAATTCCGTTCTACTTTTTTTTTTTTTTTTCCTTTTTTTTTTCCAGCATTCAGTGTTCTGTTACACTCCTCATATTATGATATTGCATTTACGGTGACTTTCAGTAGTTGCTTTCTTGGTAGGTGTCAATGGTGTCAATTTCCGGACACTTGTCAATGATGATGGATTTGTTTATTTGAGTAGTAACATCCTTGTAGTCTTTCTCCAAGAAATAAACAGACACAAAATGGAACGATCTCTTTGAATGTAACTAATGGAGCCTTCATTCTATGATAATTACAGACAATTTATGTCAATTTCCTTTTCCTTAGTGTGTAATTAACTGGCCATCTACATTTTTTTTTCTGTGTACACAGAGAACAAACAGATTTTGAACAGACGAACATGAAATCTGAACTTGAGCTAACTTTTGCATTCAACTTTATGAAACTTTTGCTCCTGTCCTATATTTCAGAAACGGTGGTGGTGAAGGAAGCAGAAGCCCTGGGTGAGTCTAGAGTCTAAGTTTTATTCTGATTCAACAAAAGTAAGATGAAAAAGGCATTTGAACCTCTCGGGAATCCCATGCTCACCATCACACACTTCTGAAAACCTTTAACATGTCAACAGGAGTGGTGAAATTTTAATCCAGGATGACATTTCAGATATCTTTTGTTCCTAATCTCACCCTTATCTGCTACTAATGGTATTATTCTCCCAGGTTTACCCATCTGACCTGGATGCTTAAAATATATATATATAGCTCTGAAAAAGATAATTCTACTGAGGGAAGAACAGTATAAATCTCACACCACACAATTTCTGACCCACATTGCCTATATCTTCTTTCAGATATTTCAGATATTTTCCCACGTGTTTTCACACAATACAGCTGATATGGATTTTGCATTTTTGAGGAACCTTGAGTGTGTAAGTACGACAACAACCATAATAATTTGAATCTACATGATTAACAAACCAGTTATAGTCCTTATGTAGTGACTTTTCAGGAATTTTAAAGCAGTGTGGTTTGAGGTATGACTGACGAGTAATTTATGTTTGTCTTACATCTGACCTTATTTAACTCAAAAACTCTTAAAAGCCCCTTAAAAATTTCCAAGGGAACTCATTGCACAGACCGATCTCATTAGTATTTGTGCGTAACACGTTCAGTTTGTTATGTTTAGATACTTTGTTAAGGACAAAATGTGAATATTGTCCACATAACATGGAAGAATTTATATAGACTGTACACAGCTTCAGAAAGTTACTTAAAAATGTTTGTTATATTAAAAAAAAACATTTGTATAAGTTACTTTTTAATATTAAATAGGTACTTTTGAGCCTCTAACCAAACCACTACTCCAAAAAAATGAAAAACGGGTAGTACAATGTTCAATTTATTAACTACATTAGTTAACTTGAACTAACAACGAAGATTACTTCTAAAGCATTTATTAATCATTATTTAAATCATCATTATTGACCTGAGCTAACACAAACTAACAATGAACAGTTGTATTTTTATTCATGTTAACAAAGATTAATAAATAACGGTAACAAATGTTTTGCCTGTTGTTAAAATGTTAGGTAATGCATTAACTAATGGGACCTTATTGTAAAGTGTTACGTTACCAAAAGCATAATAGACAGTACAGTGACAATAATTTTAATTACAATACACTACTATTTAGAATTTTAATACTATTTTTAATCTTATGTAAAGTTATGGCACAAAATAAGTTGAGTATGGCACCAAAAACCACACAGGACAGTGTTAAACCATTATAATGTCAAACTAGGTGAATAAATGCAATAGGATTAAATATATTACTTTATTCTTAATGACTGAATACAATAAAATCAACTTATTAATTTAATTTAATAAATGTTTTGAACCTAAAAGAATTTTAGAAGAATTTGTTAGCATCTCTAAAGTTTTTCATACATGAAATACTTATATTTCAGGTGTTGCCAGCTAGTACTTAATGTATGTAGTGTTTTAGGAGAAAAACTGTTGGTGACGCTAGTGCAACACGCATTTCACACTTTGCTTAAACTCAGCCGTTCATATAACTGAATGTCAATCCAAATTCATAAAAGTTTGTTTGTTCCAGCGCAAGCTGCTTCCCTTCTGATATCTCTTTGTATTATGTACTCATTAGCAACACAACAAAAAGGTCAAAGCGAGTGAAAAGAAAATTACCCGAGAGGTTAGTGGTAGATAGAGCCAAGAAAATTACAATTGTAAATTAGCTTTGGTATTCCCCATCAAAAGCAGCCTTTATTATCTGCTATTTGGCAATGAACAAATAAGAGGATTCTTAGTCACTCAGAGGATGTGGGCAGATTGAATTTTTCATTTATTTGTTTCAATTCCGTCACCATAAAGGTTTGGCCCTCAGAAACCCCTTCATTTTCTTCTCTACTTCTTCATGGTTTTTATCTCAGCGTGCTGTATTACCACACGTGATGGTGGAAACTGGCGACCGTTATTATTCCGCCCACCTTGCATCCAGCAAAGATGCGTGAAAACTCAAGAGGAAGCTTGATTCACACCTGAGGCGTAGTGCTCCTCATCACCGATGCCATAAATTTCCATCAAGGTATTGGAAAAGGGCTTCTTGTGTCATCATGAGCCCACATTCCCACATCTGAAAACCTCTCCATGCATACGCTTTTCTTATTCATTTAGCACACCTTCCTCTTTACTCCATCAATCCTTATTTTTATGATTAAATAATTCCTCTCTAGGGCTCTTCACAACCACTCCACTGTGTCCGCCGTCATTGTACACCACATAATGTTGTTACTTTGATTGCGGCTTACTTTCAACCCCAGCGCGCAGCATCTAATGAACAATACTGACAGGAACGTTCACGGTTTGCAGAGAAGTTTAAGGTTCACTATTCACTCATTTAGCTTCATGTTACTGTAATTGAATTGCACAATACCATAAAGTTGATCGCTATGGCAACAAGGCCGGCTGCTCTTTGACTGGTGGATGCTCAAAACTCATGGCTAAGGCTGGACACAATTGTCATTTTTCATATTTAACTGTGCTAACATTAAAGGATGCTGGGATTTATTATCTCATTTTGTTCTCCGTTTTCTAACACTTCTTTCCACTTGTGCGTCTCATTTCTACATACTCTATTATTCATAAAGATATTAGTACCATGTAAAAGATGATTTTTATAAGCTGTCAGGAATCCAGCGAGGAAGTGAGAGCGCTGAGGGGCGACGCTGTTGCGTCTGTCAAAACGTAAGCCGGATGAACATTGGGAAAAGATTCATTGTCCTCCTTCCCTCTCGTTCAGAAGACCCTCAATCTGATTATATGAAACAACATCAGTGCGGTCGCAAACACAAAAGCATAACTGTCTCAGCTACCCGTCTCTGTAATAGGAATGAATTCAGAGATGCATCACTCAGGCCCAGTGGAAATAAGAGACCATTTAGCCTCAGCTTTCTCTCACACTGCCCGAATTCATCCCCATTTAGAGAAGCCTTCAACATGAGTCCAACAGCATATTAACGCAGTATTTATGACTGGCCCATTTAGGCTTCACAGAGTCCAAGGTGCCCTCATTAGCCTCTCATTAACACAGGACAAAGAGCAGAGATGTTAATAAATCCTTAATTGAATTACATTCCTCCCTCTGGAGAAAAGTTATGAGAAAAAAATGGGGAGGTTTGGTGCTAAAGGGATTAAGACGATTTTAATGATCATAATTCAGTGGCATTTCATTGCTGGTTTTTCATATAGCAAGAAAATGTTCCTTTAATATAACTAATACAAAATACATAATTACAATGAAAAATATAGATGGAGAAATGTAACTAGACAAACAATAAAAGCGACAGCAGCTGTCATTTGTGTGTGTATGTGTGTGGGGGGGGGGTGTGTGTGGGTGTGTTCCGTGGTTCTCAACCTTTTTTCCACCGGGCCGCACTATGGTCCAAGTGCAAGTCTCGCGGGCCGCACGCATATCATTTACATATTACGTCAGCAATACAAACCAACCTGATTTACAATACAATACAGCAATACAAACCAAACCAACCGGAGTTTCACTTTTATGCGTGGGGGGCACCCACTGACAGACGAGCCACGAGCACTTTTTTATATGTTCTACATTTCATGTATTTATGTAACACATATTCTACATTAAAAAAATAAATTTAGAATGAACAATAACTGCTGTACAAAGAGTAAAAAAAATAAATAAATAAAACATACTTAATGCAGAAAAGCCGCCTCTTTTTCCAAATTGCGTAGATGACCACTATCTTTCTTTCATCTCTTCTGATAAATTTTCAGTCAAATTGTTTTCTGTGTGCTAGATCAGAGCTAGAGCCCTGCATTTCAGCCCGGGCCCGACGGGCCCCGACTTTTTTTTACGCCCCTCGGGCTGGGCTTCGGGACAATTTTCACGTCATAGTTCAGACGCGGCCCGGGCCTTGGGCCTGTTTTTGGTTTCTCCTTATTTTTATATTTTAGACATCCATCAATAAGTAATGAAAAAAATTGCCGCGCTGGTGGAAACAACACAAGACCGTGATGCCGTGACTGTCAAGAGCGGCTCGACGGTGTTTACTGTCCAGCAGCAGCAGCGCAGCAGCAGCAGAGCAGCATGTGCGTGCCGTCAGCGCAGCTGAAGAGTTCTGCGTTCAAATGCACGCAATAGGCTTAAGTTTGCCGCAAAGCATCGGCAAAAGTAATTACCATAAATGTGTCTGGGGGAAACAGTAAGGAGATATTTGCAAGGATGAAGTTGTCGATCCTGACTCGCCATCTCCACATCAACCGCGCCTTTAGAGAGAAATGCATCTTTAGGGATTGCATAATGAAAGAGTTTTTGTTTTCGATTTGTTTTGTTTCGTTAAGTGGTAATTTAAAGCTTTCTATAGATTTTTTTTTATCATGTCTGTGAGGCATGTATTTGCTGAGTTTCGGGTTCATTTTTGTGAAGCGCTCCTGTTGAAGAAGAGACGGCAGAAAGCGCATCATGTTTGATTTTTTTATTTTATTAAAGCACAAAGTTTTGTTGATATTGTGAGTGCACACAAATAAAAGTAGACCCTTTACAGTATAGAATGATGTATTACTCTTACCTTTACGAGCAAAAATGACGGCGTATCCACTAAAAAAAATGCAAGTGATCGCGCTATCGTCGCTATGTCCTGCAAAGCGCGCTTCAGCTACCACTCTCTGCGCAAACTATTGGATACATCGCACATTTATCTAGGTTTAACGTTAAAACATTGTTATATGCTTGAACTGTTTAATATCTATAGATTTTATTTTAGGCAAGTCTTGTTGGTTTGAGAAGGCTAAATTGATCAAGCATATGCTCAACTCAGTCCGCCGCTGGCCACTTGGTCGTTACTTTAATGCGTAACGTTAATTATGCTATGTGAGTACTGCTCATGTCTGACAATATATATGAAAAACAAAATTATTAGACATAAAAAGGTAGCTATAGCTTATATTTTTTAGTCATTGTAAATTAATTAAAAACTCAAATTAATGTACAACTGACAGCATTTTTTTAAATTGTGTTGTCACATGTGGGCCGCATTTGAAATTCATGGACCGGGGGTTCGCGGGTTGAGAACCACTGGTGTATATATATAATATATAGATATATATATATATATATCTACTTATTATATATTTACACATTTTAGAGGCTAATGTTGAACATAAATGCTTTCATATTTATATAAAAATACGGTTATCTATATAAAATTATATATGATGTAAGTCTATCAATATTTGGCGGAAAAAGCCCTTGATCGCATTCTGACCTTCATACGTTGTATAATTATAATTCATGAAAACATATTCCTGTGATGGCAATATGCTAGATAGCTGTTGTGTTACTATGGTGTTGAAACAGTGTTTTGCGGCGTAATAGTCCTGGAGCACCAAATCCATATTAGAATGATTTCAAGATGATCATGTAACGAAGACTGGAGAATTGAAACCTTTCAATAATTTCAAGAATATAATAAAAGTTAATTTTGTATTTTTAAATGACTAAATTACATTTTAAAATAAATTAAAACGAAATTATTTTATTGTTGTATATTTGATGTAGCCTAGTTGCTTTGCTGAATGCATATTCCTGGTCAAATCCAGGTAACGTTATTCCAAGAAAAAAAAAACTTTGTAATTTTTCCCTATCGACTGATGTCATCAGTACATGTGGGCTACCGGATAGTGTTAACCAATTGTGAAATAGCTATTTATACATCATTTTAGCCCTCCCATTCAGTGTAGTATGTATCACCCACTTTTCACAATCCATTGCGTTCCTGAATCAAGTACCACTCTATATTTCTCCTAGTTGTTTCACTCAGGTATATTCCAAGTAAAATGGAGTTGCAAACTGCATTTCGCGGTCATGGCCTTATTTTGAGAATTTACTCAGTTGAAAAAGTGTTAAAATTGCTTTTGACGCATAGAAAATCTGTAATAAAGAGAATTGCTTTGGGTTTTAGAGGGCAACATTTGTGTTATGGCCAAAATAACATTTGATATTGCAACAGTAAGAAACACGTACCGGTCTTTCTGTCACTCTTAGGGTCAACTTTAGTACGTGGAAGTTATTTTATTGATGTAATTTAAATATGAAAATCTTCCCAGATCATATTTCATCTTACTAAGTTCAACCAATTTCAGTAAAGGTTTGTCTTGATAAAATGACATATTGGTTTTTGTAGCTGCAGAGACTGTTACTGCAAAATTCAAATCATTTTTGCTTGTCTATCTTAACATCATTAAACTTCATATATTATGTATTTTTTTTTACCTTTCAAACAATTGACTTCTTTTGTTGGATTATACTGCCTCTTTAAGTTTTAGCATTTTATCGTCATGAAATTTGCATTTTATAAACCTAAAAATGCAGATATGGTTTCTCGAGTCCCATCTTGTGCAAAGGCCACTGCTCCTTGTTTATGTTTGCCACCTTGTTGGTTGCCTACAGCTGGGTTTTAATGAAAGTGTCCACTGACACTTTCAGAGAGAGACAGATGTGAGAGTCTGTACCCTTCTAATCGTTTTCTGCTGTAATGACACGAGTCTGGCATATTTATTGAGGAAATACAGTCCTCTCCTCTCGACTGAGTGCTATATCATTATGGGACAGATTTAACCGTAGAATACAGATGTGTCTCATTGGCTCTCATTGGATGCCTTCAGTTTCAAGTTGCTAGAAAAGGAGTTTTGTAATGAGGCAGGAGAATATGCATATCTCTTGATCTAAAGGAGGAAGTAAGGTACTGTATGCGCCTATATAAACAGTTTAGTGGGGTGGAGCAGAGGATGTAGGTAAAGAGTGGGTGAGGGGTTACAACACGAAATGGCAGGTTGGCGTTTACACTAGATTAATGAGCTAAAGGAATGATGTTCCTTATCACTGCACTGCACATGTTTCTAAATTAATGCAAACGAAGGCGCTCCTTCTCTTTCTCCCTCTCTTTTTTTTCTTGTCACTTCATTTCTTCTGGTACAGTATGCGTCAGGCGATACATTTGCATCCAACCAGCCCCCCTCTGTTTTCATCCCTTCCCACTTAGTGCTCACCATAACAAGGCTTGTAGAATGGACCAATGGGAATCAGCTTAAAGAGTGCTTGTGTGCTCACAGTGCTTGTGAGGCAGATATATTGATATTCCTCCAGCATTCTGGAATGGGGTTTGTTCTAAACCTCTAACGTGATTTCTGCAGTGTATTCAGCCTAAAACATTAAAGACTTCCTTCACACTTTGATTTGTAGATAATTAGGACATTTTTTAAATCTTTTTTTTGCATCCTTATATTTGTATTACGTTTTGAAGTGAAAGTTGAAATTATCCCATAAATGTGCAGCTTTCAAACAACCACCTGCAAAGTTCTTGCATATATATAATATCTATATATATCTTATCCTATATATATCTATAATATATATATATATATATAATATATATATATATATACTTTATATATTTATTAGTGCTGTCAAATGATTAATCGCATACAAAATAAAAGTTTTTGTTTGCATAATATATGGGTGTGTTCTGTGGATTTTTATTATGTGTATATATAAATCCACACACTACATTAGATATTTGAAATATTACATGCATTTACAGGTCTAAATTTTATCTCATATAATTTATATTATATAATTAAATATATTTATATAAATATTACACAACATACAATTTTCTGAAATCTACAAGCATGTGTTTGTTTATATAACAACCATAAATATACACAGTACACATACATATATTATGTGAACAAAAACTTTATTTTGGATGCGATTAATTGCGATTAATCGTGTGACAGCACTAATATTTCATATAAGTAACATTGCATCTGCGTCTTTCCTCAATTATTTGATGTTTATTAGTGTGAATTGTAAGACTAACAGTTACGTAAATGAATTTCTTAATATTTAATTTTAGAATGTAATAGATATCTATATATATATATATATAAATAAATAAAAATATTCTAAAAAGAACCAACTTGATGAGGAGGCACCACTGGAAACATCTTCAAAAAAAAAAAAAGAGCAATTTATATGATGGTCATTTAAGGAAGTGAAATTATTAATTTTGAAAGGTACCTGAAGTAAATTATAATTTTACTTCAAATACGTTCAAAAGTCGTTTGTGCTTACCAAGCCTTTGCTTTTATTTGATCGAAATACATAAAACAGCAAATTTTGTGAAAAAGGTACAATTAAAATAAATTCTATTTTAGTATATATTAAAAATTATTTATAGCCTCTGACTGCACACTGAATTTTCATTTCAAGCCATTAATCAAGAACTTCATTTTACGTGATCCTTCGCAATCATCTATATGCTGATTTGAAAAGAAATTCTTTAATAAATTATAATGGCTTTGCTGTTGCTTTCATAAATTTAATGCATTTTATTAAGCTAAAGATGATTAATTTCTTAAAAATTCGCACTGACTCTAAACATCAATATAAATCAAAGCTTTGTGCCGTAGCTGATGTTGATTAAGATTTTTGTTTACTGAAACAGTGAAAAGCGTAAACAGGTCAAGCAGCACCTGACTCGGTGAGTCAGTGAAATGGGGTTGCACTCTTAAAAATAAAGGTGCTTCACGATGCCATAGAAAAACCTTTTTGTCTAAATGGTTCCATAAAGAACCTTTAACATCTGAAGAAGCTTTCTTTTTCACAAAAGGTTCTTTGTGGCGAAGAAAGGTTCTTCAGATTATAAAAAGGTAAGAAAGAGGTGGTTCTTTAAAGAAACTTTGACTGAACGGTTCTTTTTGGAACCAAAAATTGTTCTTCTATGGCATCGCTGTGAAGAACCTTTTGAAGCACCTTTATTTTTAAGAGTGTGGTGCTCTGCATTGTGTAATTCTGTGCTCCACTGAAGACAGACTGGACATTGGATTTGAAGAATGAAAGCTCACTGCACTGAAACAATAATACAGATGGCTTCTCCTTTTTCCATCCTTCAGCTGTGGATATATGTCCACTCTTTGTTGACTTCCCGGCTCAAATGATTATTGATAAAGCAATCGCTGTTAGAGGACTAACAACGGGAGTCAGAACCAATCTCTTTTATTCAACACTGTGATTGGATTTGTAGGGCCTACACGGCTGTTGAGGATTTATCGAGCAGAGCACATGGCAGATATAAGAGATTCAAGAACCCTAGATTGTAGCATCGTTCAAGTCTGTGAAGACTTACTATAAAGAATTGTAAAACAAAAAAATATGCAGGAAAGAGTTCACAGTACTGCATTTAAATGTAAAAGCGTTCAAATGGGCATTCAGCTTTTCAGGTCCAGTTGTCAGTCACAGGCTGAGTGAATGAGAGTTTAACATCTGGTATTCTCACAACATTAGCTTAGTCAATCCACAATGGTGAATCAATTATGGCTGTTTCAGATAGAGAAGAGAAAGCTTTTAAGAGCTTGATTAAATGTCAACTCTGATTACTTCGCTGCTGACATATCTATTCCTTTCAAGAGTGGACATCTGATGCTGATCTGGAGAACAATCGTCTGGTGCCTCACTTAGAAGTTTTGTGCTCTTTATTTTCAGCTGGAGTGACATTGTGTTTGGTTGGGTAACAACTGTTGCTCAAAAATTCTCCTCTCCTCTATGTTTAGCAATAGACTTTAGCCTTTAGATCATCTTGAAAATAGAAAAGGTGTATTTGAGTTACAGTAACATTTTCTGGGGAGAATAATGACAGAATTTTCAATTTAATGGAATATTCTGGGTTCAAAACAAGTTTAGCTCAATCAACAGCATTTGTTGCATATAATGTTGATAACCACATACAGTACATAGATACATACATACATACATAAATAATACTTTGATGTTCTTGTATAATAAGGTTTTGTGAGCACGTACAATGACATAAATAGGCCACATGGTTTTAAATAAATAAATGCATAAAGTCATACATACATTTTAAGTTAATTTTAAATGCAGTTAGTTGAACTTAAGAGTTTTTTGACAACTTAATTAGGACTTTAGTAACTCTTTATATGTAGTTTCATAATTAATTCCTTCTTGTCTTTGAAATATGGTTAAAGTGCACTGCTGGGTGTAGTGACAATTATTAATGGTAAACTAAAATATACATGTATATGATTTCATTGGTTAATTTCATAATCAATTTTTATTTTAAAAAACAATTTCCAAGAAAAAAAAAACTTTTTTTTTTAAAAGCATTTCAAAACAGTTTTTTTTCTGTGCAACTTGACCCTTAAACATGCATTTTCCCCCTGAAGCATTCAAAAATTACTTGGCACAAAATCTGAGGGGGCTTGATACTTTTGACATAAGAGGCCAAAATATATTTCTAATTATAATAAACATCAGCATCACCATAACTGTAATTTTTCATCAAACACATTAAAGTGTAACTGAATGCTTAAAATGAATCTCATGTTGCATTGCAGTGCACAAGCCACACACACAAACAAAATTGCACCGGTTGAACGTGCATCAATTTGATCAAGGTTACATTTCATTCCTCCCTCTCTGAGCTGCTCATCTGAAGTGTTTGTGGGAGATGAAAAGAGGCTGAGCTCTTTGAAGCTGATTTTCTACTCCTGCAGCTCCCGTTATCTCTGCAGCTCAGCATTCTCTGGAGTTAAGAAAAAGAAGGAGACAGAGAGAGACAGGGAGAAAGAGAGAGAAAATCTGATCTGTAATTGTAACCTATTCCTTGAACTTTTCCCCTCACTTACTTGAACCGTCATCTGACCAATAACACTGTGATCTTAAATGAATAGTTCACCTAAAATTGAGCAATTATTAAACACATATCCTGTCATTATTTACTCAACCTCATGCTTTTACAAACCCCCATGCTGTAATTGTTTCTGTGGAAGAGAAAAGGTGAATTTTTGATGTATCTTGACAGTTCTTTTCTATACAACATCAGTGATATCAGTCCTTTAAAAGAAGAAGTACACTTTTAAAAAATAATGCATATAACGGAAATAATATACTTAATATACTTAAGTGTGGAATTCATGTAATGTTTTCAGACACTTAATTGCAATTAGTGCATTAGTGAAAAATAATAATACATAGTACATACATCCATAATGTGTTTATATATACTGTATATTTAAATAACAATTAGTTGAACAATTGGCTGGGTGTTTTTGATTCTTTAAGTAGCAAGTAACTTAATGACATTTTTATATGTAATTTCATAATTACTTATGTTGTCTTTGAAATATGGTTAAAGTATTCTGCCACATGTACTGGCAAGCATTAATTGTAAAACAAATATATTTTAATGTAATTAATATTAAAACTTTGATGTTATGTATTGAAATGTATCTGTAATTACATAACTGTAATGCAGCAGCTTTTTTGCACATTTAATATGTTAACTTAAATGACACTACAGTTAAATTGTCATCAAATACTTTACATGTGGTTTAGTATGCTTGTCAACCCATCAAAATAAGTGTACTCCTTTAAAGCATGAAACATGATTATTAAACAATGTTTTAAAATGTACTTTTAAAGTAACACTTTTCATTTGACTATTAAGTGTAGAAATGGCCCTGTTAACATCAAATCTAATGCAATACATCTAGAGGCACCATATTTAATTCAAGGATTACAGCAGAGGGCAAGATTACTCAATTAAAAAAAAAAATTTCCCCCACAAAACTATTCCATTGCTACAGAAAACTTGGAATATAGCACAAAAGTTTTATGGATGACTTTTATAACACTTTTTTTTTTGACAGACTGTTATTGTAAGGAAAATGTCTGTGTGAAGATTAAAAAATGATGCAGTAAAAATGTAAACGTTAATACACTTTAGGAAAGGAGATGTTGTTAACTCTATTCTACAGTAACATAGCAGCTTGGTTGTTTGTTTCCCTTTAATCTGTCTGTTTTAATTCTGCGGTAATGCTCTGATATCTCTGCAGGATGGATGGATTGATAGATGAATGAGAGCACTGGGATATACAGTATTGATTGCACAGTTTGTCCAAGGTTAAAATGTTTTGAAGTATGCATCTACTTCCTTTGTGGAAAGGTCTCATGTTTCATGAGCTATTCTCCATTAGGACCCCATTAGGTGGGTAGGTGATGGCCATACTGTAACTGACCTTATGCATGATTGATTCCGGCACTGAGTATTTGTGTGTGTGTGTGTGTGTACGAGTGAGTGAGTCTGTGTGTGTGTGTGAGAGAACTGAGTGATGAACTTATGTGGAGATGTGTCATGTAGCCTTGGATGCATTTTAAGGAGTTGGCAACTTCTGAATGACTCTTAAAGGGCTCTTATAGTTCACCCAGTCAATGGGCTTCAAAACGTCCATTTCATTTTTTCATTTCTAGGTGAACTATCCCTTTCAAAATTGTCCTCTGAAACACGGCCCACCACGATTAAAACTCTCAGTTGGTTACAATGAAACACATTTCACCCAAGAAAGCACTAAATGTTGGATCCGAGGACTTCACACGGCTGTCTAAGAAAACTGATCTCAATTCATAATGGTATCAGCTTCTCACACACATTTCTCTTGTGAGTGTGAAGGTTCAAATTGAAGAGCAGCTATATAAAGACATTCATTCACCTTCAATCTGAGTCCTTCATGCAGTCAGCTCTCGGCTTTCCACCGCTGGTATCCATCACCTCTGACAGACTCAAACTGGCCTTTTCCTTTAAAAGACACCCCATGCTCTGCTATCCAGCAAACCAAAAAAGGTCACTGCAAGGTCAAGTACACTATGAGGGTTTTGAATACACATACTGTAAAATAACATATTTTCTTGTTGTAAACATAGGAATATTCATTAAAAGTAGACAATGCTTTAATGTTACAGTAAAATGTTGTTATACTTTGCTGCACACTGTATAGCAGTTCTTGATTATTCATCTCAACCTCATAAATCAGCTATGTAGTTGGTAAACAATGTCTTCTGTTGAACATTTAAGATTCTTACATATCATAGTTGAAGTTTTAGTTAAAATTTGTATTATAAATTCATGGTCGCATAATGCCATCCAGTGTTTGTGGACCAGTAGCAATGGCCTAGTTTACCAATCATTAGCCTTAATTCACTTGACCTCAAACTGTTTGTGCATACAATGTTAGACACTTTAAAACATTGCGGTACATTTTGCTCATTATACACAAAGTGTTCTTCTGAGAGCAAAATGCAACAAAAAACCTAGCAAACTACATTACTGTTCAAAGGTTTGAGGTCAGTATTAAACAGCACACGGTTTTCAATGCTGATAATAAGAAATGTTCTCGAGCAGCAAAATCAATTAAATGATTCTGAGGTCATGGACCCTGAAGACTGGAGTAATGTCTGTTGAAAATTCAACTTTGCCAACACAGGAGTAAATTTTATTTTAAAATAGGTCTAAGTACATAGAAAACAGTTATTTTAAATTGTAATAACATTTCCCAATATAACCATTTTACTGTATTTTTGATCAAATAAATGCAGCATTGGTGGACATAACAGACAAAACACTGAAAATCTTACTGACCCTGAACTTTTGAACGATAGTGTACCTCACCGACATGTGCAGAAATGGCATTGTGAATAATGTGAATAGTTCAGGTGTAATGTTTGGTTTCACATCCAGCTCATATGTAAATAAAACCAGCTTTGTGACAATGAGAAACAATAGTTTGGCATGCAGATGGAAGGGACTTTGGCATTTCTAAAACAAACAACTAACTAACTTAAATACTAATCTCTCTCATTCTTATCTCACAAATGCAAAGGTTCTCAGTGATCCCCTGATCGACACGATTACTGTGGAAATAAAATAGTGCAGCTTGGAGAGGACTCCAGACTGATCAGTTCTTAAAGGCCCAGAAAGCTGTCATGTCTTGAGTCAACTGTAAGAAACTCTTGATATGATAGATTCACTCATATTGTTAATCACATCTTGTGTTTTTCCAGTAAAAAAATCCATGCAAAAATGCATATGACATTAAAGATAGTTTAATTTTGAAAAAAATAAAAAAAATGAAAATAACCCCATGAATTAGCCATCCTAGGTGTATATGAATTTCTTCTTTCAAACAAATTGGAGTTATTTAAAAAAAAATGTCCTGGCTCTTCCAAGCTTTATAATGGCAGTGAATGGGGGTAGAAATTTTGAAGCCCAAAAAAGTGCATCCATCCATCACAAAAAGTACCCCACACTGCTCTGGGGGGTTAATATAGGACTTCTGAAGCGAAGCGATGCAATTGTGTAAGAAAAATATTCAAATTTAAAACTTTGCTAACATCGTTTGCATATCATGAGAGAGTGGCGTTCCATCGTAGCTTACTATCGCCACATCTCCGCTGATGAACTATCTCCTTTAATGCTTGTTTTTTTAGAGAATATACCAGTAGCTGTGCAATAATCGCATGCAATTGTCATGCTCATCTCTTCATAAGCCTGTCCCTGATTAGTATACAGCTCCATCACCCTTATTGCCGATTGAGCGGCATTCCTACACAGAGCCGTGTTCATGACAATTTAGGCAATATCGGGCGTCATAATCACAGAATAATCGGCATTCGATTATGACGCGATTTGCTAGCTTGTCCAGTGAACTACAGGCTCTAGTGTATAAATGCCGCTCCATTGAAAGCAGGTGATGGCGATTTACTACAAATCACAGAACCGGCTTTACTGACAAAAAGCGCATGACAATCGCATTCGATTAATAGTGCAGCATCCCCTAGTACCATGTAATTCGTTTTGTATTATTTTAAAAGACAGTCACCCAAAAATGAAAATTGGGGTTCATCATTTTCTCACACCCATAGGCTCCAAATCTGTATGACTTCTTCCTTTTGTGGAACATAACATAACCAACTAAGCAAATGTGGTAACTAAAGAGAACCTTTATGTTAAAAGATGAATAAACCTCTGTTCCTGTGGCTTGCTCCACCATCTTAAATAGTGGCATAACATTATTTACATAGCGATGTAATGCCAAATGAAATGTGGGCCAAGTTTGCATAACTTGCGCTTTAAAGGAACCTCACACCACAACCTCATTACACTCTAAAAATGCTGGGTTAAAAAGGGACAAAACCAGCTATTGGGTTGTTTTGACCCAGCGGTTGGGTTCAAAACAATCCAATACTGGGTTTGTCCCTTTTTAACCCAGCGCTGGGTTATATTTAACCCAGCATTTTCTAGAGTGTACTAGTGCTGTAGATATGTTTGGTTAATGTAATGACGCAACTTCATGACACCTGCTGTGTGAAGAAGATAAAGCTGTTGACTTAATCCGCGAGAGCACATTTGATCAGAGAAAACCGAGCCCACAGAATACTAATGCCCTGACATATTGTGATATTTTTGGCTTATCATCGCATCTTGCCAAACCTATAGTGTACGTCTCTTAAGGCACATGGTTGAAGTCATAAAGAAACAATAAAATAAATTACAAAATATTTTCCAGTAAAAATATCTCAGCATCCATATAATTAACCCTAATATCTAATATCTAGTTTTTGTTCTTTTTTTTAGGCATAAATCTAACAATCTGTAGGGAGATTTATAGAAAAAAACTCAATAAATTCTCTGAAAACAAGTTTTATAATCACACAAGCACAGTTTTATAAATTTATCATGTTTTAGGAGTACATACTGTAGATATTTTAGATATCAAGACTGTTAAAAAAACTTGTATTCTGTATTCGCATTGCACATTTATTTTTTTCAGGCAATTTGTTTGTCAGCACAATTCAGAGATTACTCCATGCATGTACACAGTCTAGTCAAGTGAAATTCCATCCAAACAGACCCAGATTTTTGTCTCTGCTTGCAAGTACATGGACACGCTCACAAATACACACACACACACACAAATAAACACATCCCCCTATAGAAAGCTTTCCTAAAGCTGCTGTCTGCCTGTGTTTGTGCAGGAGAGGTTGTAGCCTGCACATAAATCATCAACTCAATGCACAGCTATAATGTCATCTCCGCACACACACAAACACTTACACAAACCCGGGTGGGCTGGGGGTCAGAGGTAAGGAGAGTTCTAGATGTATTGAACTCTGAATTAAACCGAATAACACATGAACTCCTGCTGTTACATAGTGAGCAGACTTGTGCCAGAATAAATCTAACGTTATACTGTGTCCCATTCAATTCTTAAAACAAATACATCTTTCAAGTCTATGATAACACACATTCTTCAGCTTTCCCTTTGATAGAACATGTTCTAGAAAGGTCACTGGAACTGAATCGATTAGGAATACTTGGAACTACAGACCACATATAACAGTAAATAAACATCACAATAACACAATTTTCATAGCACAAAGCTGTCATTGGGGCAATATTCTAGAGTACAAAAGCTAAAAGTTACAGTTCTGTACCTTATTTACCCCTAAATGGTACATATTAGTATTTTGAAGTGCATATCAGTAGCTAAAGTGTACATATTAGTAGTAATTAAAATTGAAACCTAATTTATTACATATTCACTGATTATTTAATTGCATATATCAAAATTTATCGTGATAACCCCCCCCCCCCAAAAAAAAAATTACATCCTAGCAGATTAAAGATTAAACAGCATTACAAATGGCTTCATAAATCGATACATTTAGCAATACAAGCAAGAACACTGTTATTCTGAATATCAGTATATTAGTGAAAAAATTAGTGATAATAAGGTTGACACCGCTGACGCTGGTAGGTCACATGACCATGACAAAATGACAGATGTAGTATGTGTATTACTTTCACACACACATTCATACTATATAGAATGTACTATTATAACTCTTGTGAGGTCGTGTTTTTATTAAGAAAGTTTCTGTTTGCAGAATATGCAGTTATGTGCCTTTCCAAACATGAATACTAAATATTTATGTAGCCTGTAACGATCAGCTCATGGGAAAATGAATAATTAATCATAACTAGTTATAATTAATTATGAATATTTAGATCCGCTGTAGATATTTAGCTGACCTCTCAGTGTCAACTGTCTTGTCAATTCTAAGAACGTTAATTTCCTGGTTAAGGGAAATAACTTCCTTCCTGTACAATTCTACAAAAGCGTGTATCAAATAAATCTGCATGATTAAGTGACTCCATTTATGAGCAAACAATGAACAACATCAATAGTGTGATACAAGTAAGACTTTATTAAATACATAAACACTTAAACTAGTCTAACATACTACATAACACTTAAACTAGTCTAACATACTACATAAATACTTAAACTAGTCTAACATACACCTACTCACACACACACGCGCATACAGTTGGTGTAGGAAAGGGTTAAAGCTTAACTCAGTACAGAGAAGAGACATAAGGAATGAAATTTATGGAACCATTTGCATATTCAGCAGATCTGCCCCGAAGGAAACATCAGATTCTTAGTTCAAACAAACCTTGAAAAAAGGTGTAAGTGATAAAACCTCATTTATCATTAATAGGCTAAAGTGATACTTGCATGTCTCATCTGTCTGAAAGAGAGGTTTGATGTAATCTGAAGTTTCCAGTTGATCTTTGCTGAATTTGGGTCGATGAAAAGAACCAGTTTTAGTCAGAGAATTTTTGGTGAATGGAAAAGTCAAGGCCGATGCCTGGCACGTAATTAGGATGTCCTGGAGCATTGGAGCTCGCATCTTATCAAAACCTAACAGAACCATCGACTGGGAGGGTCCCTGGAGCAGGGTTTTTAAGGTCGGAGAAGATCCCCGCCTTTGAAGATGGGCTTGTCCAGTGAGAAAGATGGAAATTCCAAGCGGGAAGTGGCAATTGCTTGAGGGTTTTACGACCCTTTGTCTCTAAGGCATGGTAATTTGCATATGGACCTTGAATCGAAATTACTAAAGATTCTCGGGACCCTAATATATATTGCCTATGTACTAATATATAATATACACGCTTGTTTCGATTATATGAAGGCGAATTCATAGATACTATACAAGGTAGGATTACATATAGTGAAAGGATGACAGTAATGGGTTCCCTCATAAGAATGCCTAAAATAGTCTAAAAATATCAAATACAAAATACACGATGACAATAATATACACAATGACACTGTTCATTCAAAGAAAGGTTTTCCTATGAATAATTAGTAGAAAAGTCAATTTCTACTGTGCAGTTTGCCTCTTGCTGTGGAAAATGCAGTGAGAGTCTCTCTGCTCACATTCCATTAGGTCGTAAATGTATCTGGTGTCAGGGTTGTTATGGAACCAGGGGCCTGTTCGGCTTTCTGGGGTGTTACAGAGTATTTGTTAATTATAGCTAACAAAATATATATTGTGTGGTTGAGTGGTCCAGACGCTACAATAGCCTTTAATGACACAAATTTAGTTTTAATTCTCTATGTTAAGCGTTGAAGTGTACAAACGTCACTATAGTAGGTCTGTGTAAGCCAGTGATGTTTCTGCAGTATCTCTGCAGGAATCCTCCACAGCCTATATATAATAAACAGATCCCATCACCCAAGACAAAATATGTCCTTAATCTGAGATCACGATAATGTGTTTTTGCATACTATATTCTCTGTGTTTGGTAACTACTCACTTACTGACACGCACGTTTTATTGATGGCTGTCTGGTGAAGAGCAATAGGTCAGAACAGTCATGCATTTAAACTGAAGTCATTAATCTACTTGTTTGATGGAGAGAAATCCGACTTTTGTGCATCCTAGGCCTCTTTTTATAGGGCCCTAAACATGTAATTTTTGTTAACTTTTAATAAATTGATGTTAAATTGTTTACGTTTCATGATTTTAATTAATTAGACATGCTTTTTGATTATTAAAATGTAATTTAACCATTAAAAAGGTGTGTTTCCCCTAGCCGTAAACCTAGGGGAAACACTGCTCTTAGTCATGAAAAAAAGAGCAACATGGAGGAAAAAGCAAACAGCAGGACCGCATGAATTAGTGAATGTGGCTTTGAACTTTAATTTCTAAGCATAGCAGGATGTAGGTTAGTAGGCAAGGCACTAAATGCAACTGCAAACGAGAACATTTCTGACTGGCATTTCATTTCATACATGCTTTCTTTAATCAGACATCATCTTCTTAAACCTGTTACTAATTTTTAAACTGCATTTCTTAACTTTTAAACAATAACTCTTTACACTGTGTGTCAAGCCAACTACGGAGGGGGGGGGGGGGGGGGGGGGGGGGGGGGGGGGGGGGGGGGGGTGGGGGGGGGGGGGGGGGGGGGGGGGGGGGGGGGGGGGGGGGGGGGGGGGGGGGGGGGGGGGGGGGGGGGGGTGGGCCTCCTATCATGATATCCGCGCAAGCCCCTATATTCAACTTGTGCCTTAAGAGCAAATTTACTGCTGTGTAGTCCTGGCACAATTACGTGCCATAAAACGTCAGCTGCAGCCCAGGATCTTGCTTTCCCTCGACTTCAGCGCAAACACCTGCAAGTAACCGTCTGGTTTCACAGCTGTGAAATGCTTCAAACGGATTCATTTCTGGTAATCCAAGCTCTTGTTTTCATCAAAATAATAATCAATTAAATGGAACAAGGACTTTCTCACAGACAATTCTAAGTGATTTCGGGTGGGAGCCATAATTGTTCTGTGTGGGATAGCTGCCATGTACAATATACTGCATTAAATGTAAAAAACAAAAACAACAAACAAGTGCTCCACCATGACGACGTGGCCCTGGAGCGTCTGTGAATTATGATCATAAGGGAATGAAAGCAAAGAGAACTACGATGGAACAAATGCATCGGTCTCATGCAGTCTCATACAAACTGAACCCTGACCAAGCAAGCAGGAAAATAATGAGATGAGGTATCTGGATGGTGTCCAGGACTTCAAGGTATCCATAACCCATATTTTCTTTGCAGACTTCGGCATACTCGCAGCCTCCCTTTATAAATCTAATAATGGCACACCTCAATAACATAACCAAGTCACCTCATTTATTAATTCAGTCCATTCCCTCAGCCTTAACAGAACAACTTAAAATATTTTTAAGATTACTTAATTAACAGTGAAGCGTATGCATTCAGTTTAACATGCACATCAAGTCATCAATATAATCTAATGAAATTGGTGGGTAGTTTTATGCAAATCTATTGCCTTTTGAAATATTACTGACTATGATATTCTGGTCTCTAGCTGGCGAAGACTTCCTTCAGTGCAAGTCTTTTGGATTTTCGTTTCATTGTTCGCTCAGAAAAGTAACAGCACACAAGCCGCATTATTCGAGGTATCGTGCTAAAAAGTGTAACAAGGCGTTACCTCCCCCCCTAAAAAAAAGTTTAATGCCTTTTTAATAGAGGTTTGCCTTTGGAACCACTAAAAACGGTACTAAAATCATGCTCAAGATTAAATTGACAACTTTTTAACTTGCTTTCCAAGTTCACCTATGACTTAAATGTTGCCACGCTCGAGAGCACATCAATGACTTATTCATGCCTCTCATTACAATCACCTAAGAAAAACAGGAGAGTAAAGGAAAAACTATTAAAAAAAAGCATCTATAACTGCACAAGAAAAAGAGGAGGTTAGTAAAATCTGAAGCTTTTCTCAGTCTGCAGAAAAAATCCTCCACTTGGAACACAAATGAGACATGTTAAAAACGTTAAGCCCCTGGCACTGGTGTAAGCAAACCATACGCTTTTCAAACTCGGCCAGCAGCGCTGTCAGCATGTCTCATCACACAATGTGGGTCTGGGGCTCAGCCAGGTGTGATTTCTGTACGGCAAGAGTTGCAGTGAGAAAACCACGCTTCAATCTTATTACAAAAGATCACAGGTGATTTACAGTGATCCGTAGCAGCTCGACAGTCCAACAAAACATTCTCGGTTTCAAGCTCAAATGCATCTTGTGGCTTCAAGTTTCTTCCCCTACTTACGACTGTGAGCAGCAACAGTTTTGAAAGCTCACGGCATCAAATTACAAAATAGAATTACAATGCAAATGAAATTTAAATGTTTAGTTCTTAAACATGGATTAAAGGAGTCTGGTAAAGTGCCAAGAAATTATGCAGACTATTAATTAACCCCCATCAGAAATGGACTTAAAAATAGAAGTTCTATGATGTTCTAGCACAAGGGACTTTTAACACATTTATGGACACGCTTAGCATTTTAATAATAATAATAAACGAATTGATCCCATGATGCACCACTTGTCATTTGGCTGGTCCTACAAAACCAATGCCAGCTTTGCCAATGATAAAAGCAGAAACATGTCTGTCGTAATGAACTTTGGTCAGCTGTGAAACCATCAGTCAGTGACACGAGTTGTCATGAATAAGCCATGAACCTGAGCACAGAAGCTGCTTTTTAAAAATCGTGCACACGCACTGCCTCCAAATACTAAAAATGGCAGCGCTATTAGTTCATCTCTCAAGAGATACAGGACTGTATGCCAGCGTAGACCCCGAGGCATTCATTTTCAGCAATTACTAACTGCAGAATATTCAGTGCTCCCTACAAAGCGTGCAGGGATCCATTCATCACCTGGCTTTACAGTACCATCTGGACACTGGGCTGTTTGTCTTTTAAAGTGAACCCATTACTGGAAGGACAGGCTGTAATATACATCTAAATTAATCATCTAACCTAATGAATCAACTTATATAATGTGCTTTCAATTACATATGGGGATTGAAAAATCTGATTAGCGTTCAAAAGTAAGAAGTTGTGAAACAGTCTAATCGGAACAAAACCTAAACTCTGCATGTGTTAAAAAAAAGCGTACAGTGGTCAGGAAGTGAGGTCACGGCTCATTCTGCTCAAGCTTACAAGCTCAGAATATCAAATGACAACCGGAGAACGAGGAAGATGTTTTATGCATTCCATCAGAGAGAGCCAGAGCATTCAGACGTAACATGCAGGAAATGTTCAAAATGCATGAATTTCCTGAGAATGAGGAAATGAGAGGACGAAAAGGACAAATCTGCATCTTTAATAATTAGAATATCATTGTGCAGTGGCACATTTTGAGATCTTTGCTTTAAAAGTTCACTTCAGAGTCATGTGGACGTGTTTGGGACTGACAACCATATTTACTAACAGTACTGCTAACAAATGTTCATGTTAATAGAACAGCTAACAGAAGCAATGCAAAGAAACATCTTATTTTAATTGAATAACTAAAGGCAGATCTATCGTCTATTGAGAGTTAATCTTAATGACACGTTAATCTGTC
>JADLZN010009277.1:0-73375 GCA_018155175.1 Sinocyclocheilus anophthalmus | reverse complement strand
CTCTCTTGTTTTAACACACACACACACCACACACACACAAACACACATCCTTTTATAACACTCACATTTATGTCCTTCATTAAAATATAGCATTTTAGCTAATTCAGCTTAATTCAGCACACTTTTGGGCATGAGTGTGCAAGTGGAAATTAAATAGTTTACTCTAAAAAGAATAATTATTATTTATTTCATACATTTAAAAAATTATAAATTAAAATTGAAGAAAATAAAACCTCACATTAAAACTGCACCTACAATACCTCTGACTAAAACAATACATACAAATTCATAAAAATCTAATCCATTATTATTTTATATTACATTATATATAAAAGAATGCATATTCTTTAAAGAATAGGGGGTAATGTCGGGGTTCAGTAATCAATATTACTGTAATTTTAAAATGTAATTAAACATTTAAATTAAAAAGGTAAAATAAAAAAAATTGAACAAAATATGTAAGTGCTTTTCCCTTTTTCTCATAATAGTGTAGTTTGATTAACATTTTAGACAGTGGCAGGTCTACATTTACACTGCAAGGCTTAAGGCACAAATGTAATATCCTTATATATACGTGTGTGATTTATTTGCCCCACCTGTTTACATTCACTTAGGACAAATCGACTGCTGGCAAGGTGCAAGGCATTCTGACCAAGAAGCACATTTGACCATAGCAAAATATGATTATTCACAGAGCATACGTCTAAATATGCATGTGAGTGCTGCAGACAGTGCTAACAATACTGTAGAAAGATTGTTATCTTTACGTTATTATTTATTTTAGTGTAGACTTGGTGCTTCTGACATATCTAGTCTGTAGTATTATAGTCTATGGTATGTCTACAGTTAGGCGTTTAGTTAAATGCGAATGTGCGGAGGCACCGAGGCGGGGCGTTGAGAACCAGCGCGGACCACCCCGAGAGCCAATCGTGCAACCTTGAGGGCTCGGACACGGTGAAAGTCTTCACTCGAGCCCTACCCCTACGGCGGCCCTGGAAAGCATAGCTATTATTTCTGGATCCGATTCAGGCATTGCTACGGTCTCGGAGGAGAGCAGCGCAGCTGAATCTTCCTCTCCAGAAAGCTCTGGCTCACCCTCCGATTCTGCAATCGACATCCGATCGTCGGGGGGAGCCTCGGGAAGAAACAGGTGGTACCCCCCGGGAGGGTCCATCCTGCTCTTTTATGCGATCTCCGCTGGGTTCGAAGTGCCTCGGGCTTGGCATCCCGGAGGGGAATCCTTCACGTGACCGTAAGACGCAGTCCGCACACCGCCAGAAAAGGGGACTCCCCGGGCTGCCCCAGAGGGAAACCCCATCTAGGCCTGGCACGGGCATCCGCCCCCTTGCAGGTACGGAGTCCGGTCCCCACTCCGATAATGTCATCCCCGCACTGGGAGTCAGATCCATCCACGAAAGCCACCTCAGCAGCTTCTGCCCAGGCACGAAGTAGCGATCGTGACCTCCCCCAGCCCAGGGTTAACGACCGCATCCAAATCGCCCGGTGATACGTTTATATAGCAAGACCCCCGTCGTCTTTTTTTTTGGTAAAGACGTAGGGATTTCTTATACAGGATACGGAGATGCCACTGGATCACCATCATGAGGCTTTGAATTAATCTAATCAAGAGATACCACAGAGACCTTTTGTACCAGAGCTGAAAAGCCTTTTGACGACATATGGATGCCTCGTGATTGTGGATGCATAGAACCATTATGTCCAGAACAGGAAAAGAGTTAAAATGACGCCCTCAGGCAAGCACAGGATATACCGCGTGACGCCACATGACTATCCCATGACTTTCGACCACCAGCTTCCCGCATTACCGAAACCCTTACTTCCTTTGCATTCCAAAGAAACAGAATGTACACAGACAATTCAGAAGACAATCATTAAAAAATCATTGAAAGTATTGGAGTAACTATATTCACAAATAATATGTTTTATGTCTTAAATGTGTGTGATGTGTTATTGAAACCACGATATCTTAATCGTTGCTTTATAACTTTTCTTTTAGTGATTATGATTACTGTGTATGCAAACTACCTGTTGTTTAAGCTTGGATGAGAGCTTGTCTTATTCGCCGAACATTGGTGTAAATGAATAATTGCTATTCAGCATAATTTTCCGGTGATGATAGTTTTATAAGAAGTTCTTTAAAACTTGCAGAAATACTCTCCACAAACAGCATGCAACCATGCCACCATCTGATTGGACAGCGACCTGTGGGCTGGACAAAAGTCAGCCTGCTTAAAAATGGACACAAAGCCCTCTGGCTTAGTTGGTCTTCTGCTGGGCTCGCACTCTCACTCAAAAGAACGCTTTCACCTTGGTGAGCGCGACAAAGCGCCCCGCCATACCACCGCATAGCCAAGACCATCTAAGAACTCAGACATTTCAGTTAGACTTCGCGATCTTCAGAGAACTTGAAAATCTTTCAAACTCAGACTTTAACCGAACTACTCAAGCCTCTGTGTCAAACCGGCAACCAACTACTACGAGGGGTTCCCCAAAAGGACGTCACCCATACGTCATTCCGACGTCAGATCAACAGCCAATCAGCGAAGGAATTCCCCTCAACAGACATCCAGGAAGTCTGCTACAGCGACTGAATCACCTCCGCTTTCAGCTGTCAAGCCAAAGAACGCAAGTAACGAACAAAATCTTCAACTCAGCTGAACTGGTGTAGAATTAAGTTAAGCAGTAAAATTAAGACCGATTCTCTGCTTGGTTTTTCTCCTAGGTTGAATTTAAAACCACTCGTTAAACGAGTTAGGACTTTGAAAACTTCATGCAACTCCGTCAACTCATTTCCTTGAATCTTTGTGTGTATGTGTATGTTTTAGTTAGGTTTTTATGTAATCTAGATTAGCCAATAAAATTCATGTTTCATTTATAAAGAAGAATGTCTTGGCTCATATAATTTTAAGGTTAAACCTACGCCTAAACGATCCTTGCTTGCTACCTTAACTCGTAGCTTACTTAATAATTACCTCTGTTAAGAACGTACAAATAATCTTAGTTGTGTTGACTGTGGCCAGGAAAACACATATTAAATTTGTTGAAAGATACCAAGAATCACTGGCTCGCTGGTCGACCTTGATTTGAAGTAAAACTAACAAATTTGGAATGGTTGGATCAGGTGGACTTGGGACATGCAGACCCGAGTTCTAGCAAAACCTGAATAAATTAATAATCATCAATTCCCTATAATTACAAATTAATAATTAAAAAATAAAACATTTGTCTTTACAAAGACGTAACATCAAGTTTGCCAAGCAACGTCATCTTTAAAAAGACGCACCTGAAATTGCTCTTTTAGGGGAAAAAGCGCTTTTAGCGTGCTGAGGGCGCACAGGGGAGATGATCATTTGCAACACAAACAGGGGGTAGTGCAGCCTGATGTGTGCAACCCACTCGACACGGGAAACCACCACCGCTGAAGCGCCGTCCGCCAACACGAAGAGCTCTCCAAGAGCGTGCTGAACACGTTCAGTCTTCTCTCCGTAGAGTAGACAGGAGCGGAACGATGTGACCGCTCGGCTCCGAAGCAAAAAGCTGAATACGCCTACTTATACTCACGCTGTGATCAACAGCAGCAGGATGCAATAATCGCATGCCAATGTGAATTGGCTCATTTAGTTTACACTCGAAGTAGATTGGTGTCCCTCTAAGCGAGATCCCAATTCGTCGGTCCTCCGACGTGACGTCGAGAGTGACCGACTGAAAGGGAGCTAACTTTAGACTGGCACACAATAAATATGACAATTATGTAAAAATACATACAACTTTAATAATATATCAGTATTTTTTGTATCATAATGATGAGAATTTGGGGGTTAAATGTGCTTAATAGTCATTAAAAATAATGTCACTATGCAAAAAATAATAAATATAGGGGATTGATCCACTTTGTGTCTTTAAGTACTGTATGTACCAACATTTAAATGTATCATCTGATACAATGCAGTTATTGTGTACATAACAGTTTTTACATTGTACGTATATTTGAATTAGCCAAAATGTAATAACATCTGTAATTAATTTCCATAGTTACTTCTATATTTACAATTTTTACTCTATAACCTTACCGCATAAACCTACCCATATCACCAAACTTGTCATTAACCTTAACCATATTCTAGCTCAGCAGCAACAAAAGTGTTTTGCAAATCAACACAAACATACACAGACATGACGAGTGACAGTGTTTTGGATCATGCAGTGGGAGACGTGGAGCAGGCCCTCAGACTGAACCCACATCAGTTTAGAGCTACGGCGTCCCAAAGCCTGGTTTAGAGGACTCAGACTTTGTGCTGTACTGCCAGAGGGGCGTCCGCAGACTCACCGTGCTGGAGACCGCAAAAGATTTGGGATACAGCAAGTGTATGAAAACACACCACACAACACACACACACAACACACACACCACACACACACAACACACATGACATACTGGTATTCCCATCATTATGGGGACTCTCCATAGATGTAAGAGTTTTTCTACTGTACAGAACTGTATTTTCTATCCCCTCACCCTAACCCTGCACCTAAGCCTACTCTACCTAATCTGCTATTATAGTTTTTTTTTTTTTATAAAAAAGCTAATTCTATATGATCTATAAGCTTGTTGTTTCCTCATGGGGACTAAAAAATGTCTCCACGAGGTCAAAATGTACTGGTATTTGTGGGCACATTATTTGTTTATTATTATTATCATTATTTGACTTAATTTCGTTTTATTTTTAAATTTTCTGTTTTCATTTTCATTTAAACTAAAGTTTTAGTACTTCAGTTTAATAGTTTAGTTTGTTTTTTAATCATTTTATTTATTTTGTAAATATATTCATATGTTTTAATTGACTTTTATTTAGATGTTGTTGTAGTTATTTTAGTGCATCATGTTAAATTAAATGAAAATGAGAAATGTTTCCTTCGCAACTAGTTGAAATAAAATAAGTTAAAATATAAAATAAAGTTTTATATAGTTTATTTTATTTTAGATAATGTTTATTTTATTTCAAGTAACAATTGTTTTTATGGTTTTAGTTTTAGTCATTAGTTTCATTCCTGAGATTGCAAACATTATTGGGGTTGAAAACTCTTGTGCTACTTCATATTTTTGTGGAAACTGTGATACTTTTTATTTTTCAGGATTCTTTTATAAATAGAATGTTCAAAAGAACAGTGTTTCTTATTTATAGAAATCTTTTGTAACATTTCTAAATATATTTCACCAACTTTTGATCAATTTATGCCAAAAAGATTCAGTTAATATTTTCACCCAAAATAAAAATGCTGTCATTCACATGTTGTTTACTTTCACTGACTCATTCAAACCTCCTACATTGTAAAGACTTTTTTTTTAAACATAGATATAGTTCTGTAGAATTTTCCACTTAATTTTTCAACTAAATTCGGCCCTTTGATGTGAACACATGGTATTGACGGCTCATGTCATGTGACTTTGGCAGCATAAATAGTGGGAGTCTTCTTCTGGGAGTCAGACTGCCTGATAATTCATTAGTACTTCATCCAGGCTTTGATCAGCAACACACTGCAGCAATGAGTTTGCCTTGGAAAGAGACAGAGAAATCCACTACAGAAGTTCAGAAGTTCTGCAATATGGTAAGAGACAGAAAATCCAACATTTATAGATTGGGAGACTGAAGCAGACTGTCTATTTTCAGTTGCATAGTTCTTAACTAAAATAATATCTATAACACAGAGGCATTAAAAAAAATCCCTCTGTACTAGTTTCTCTAAAGACATCCACAAACCAGACTTCAGTTCTATGTATGAAGTCTAATACATAGTAGTTCTGAAGTTCTAAACCTAGTCCCAGACTAAAGTGCAGGTTTCAGCTGTCTTAACTGAAAGCAACTTGCACTGACACATCTTAAGATATCTTAAGCCCTATTCGCACGGGATTAGTATTATCTGGGGACCTTGTGTGATTTTGAAATTATCCCCCCACATCTGAATTTCGTGTGGTGCATTCGCACGGGATAAGCGAAGCCTGTGATTTTACTCGAATTTACTGACTTGTCTCCCGGATACCCGGATGTCAAGGCTTTGAGAGTCCCGTTCTATGGTCCAGATGGATTTAAAAAAATAAACTAATATAGTTTCGTGCGCTGTGACATTTACATTTCACCAGGTTAAAATAATATCTCAAGCTTTATACTTGATTATTTGTAACACATTAACCTCAAAACCTTTTCAGCTATCTCTTTCTGCAAATTGTATGGTGTAGCGATATGATCAGCACCCAAAATACTATCAAACACTCCAACGCAGCTCCATTCTTCGCGAAAGATGGATAAAAAGGCGCACAGCAAACAAAAACCCGCCAAATGCTGGCCGAATCATAGAGATGCCGATTCGCACGGGACTGATATTATCACAGGACCTCGGTGTTTGGCGAAATATGGTAGGTCATTTGCGGGGGAATTTTTACTTTACAAATTACAGACATTGCCGATTCGCACGGGATTAAGATTACAGACAACCTCCGCAATTATTACAAAGGACTGGAGGTCACTAGGTAATACTAATCCCGTGCGAATAGGGCTTTAGGCATATTGTATCAAGGTGTGCACTATTAATTTATTTTCTACAGGCCGTTTACTTAAATGTCTTAATTGAACTATGGTCTAATCCTGGCTTAATCTAAGCCCTGTTTGTGAAGCCAGGCCTTAAAATTTTATTTTTATATATAAATATTTATATTTATTATTACAGTTTAAAAGATTTTCTGTTTTAATATATTTTTGAAATGTAAAATATAAAACATATAAAATTATTTCTTTCCTGTGATACAAGTCTTCAGTGTCACATGATCCTTCAGAAATCATTCTAATTTGCTGATTTGCTGCTCAAGAAACATTTCTAATTATTATCAATGCTGAAATCAGTTGTGCTTCTTCATATTTTTGAAGAATTTTTTGATTAAAAAACGTTTTTTTTTTAAATAAATAAATACATATTTTGAACAATATTGTATATAATATGTAGATCAATGCAAAATGTGTATCTGTTTATTCAGGTGAGGAAAGATTTAGAGAAGAAGATCGGAACGAAGTCTGTTTTCAATGCCCTCAGCTTTAGAGCGTCTGATACTGAAATACAGTACACAGCCAAGGTAAATGGGTGTTTTCTTGATTAATTTGTTTAAACAACTTTTCTTGCAGTATCTACTGTTCATATAACAGTGTACAATGTGACGGTCTCTTCCTCTTCTTCTCTCAGGTGCATGTTGGAGAGAATGACTGTGCTCATGTGAAAATCTCTCAGACTCTCCCTTGCTATGGAGAAGAAGTGAAGCTGGTTGATTTCCAGTTTCCTAAAAAAAGAGAGGATGAAATCGAACCCTTCTGAAGACTTCTGAACACATTATTCTGTCCTCACAGAGCGACTCGTACATGAAAAACACTTTTCAATAAAGTCCTGAAGCATAACTGTCTTTGGTGTTGCCGTCTTTAATGTTTGAACTTTTCACTGTCAAACTGAAAATGCAAAGAATAAAATAGGAATATTTAAATATAAAATGACCAAAAGTAAAACATATAGATCTGTCCTTTAACAAAGTATCCTTATTCCCATGCTGTAGCTTGCCATTTTCCGTTTTCCAAGCCTTTAGAAGTGTGTGTTTTTTAAAAGTGTGAAACCACTGCTCTGGCTTTCTTAAATTAAAATACCTGAGGTGTGTTGTCAATAGTGAATGTGAGTAGCCAGTATGAAAACTCCTTTAATATAGCACCATCTTGTGGCTTAGTTCTCACTAATTTATTGAAACTCTCACAAGTTATTGAAATTACAGGCTGGTGAATTTTCATTGGTTGTGGGAAACCAAATTTGTTCATGTAGTGCATGTAAGTTCTTGCTGGAAAAAACTAGTGTGAATTTCAATTTATTTCATTTTGAAATTTGGAAAAACTTGAGTAAATTACATACCACCTTCATTGTTCTTGTATTCATAACTCTTTGCCTTTATCCATCAGATCATCCCCTACGTTATCTTCTTTTAAATCCTCTCTTAAAACATATCTTTTTTTCTCACTTATTGCTTAATGAAATACTTTTTTTTTTTTTTTTTTTTTTTTTTTTTTTTTTTTTGTTTTTTTTTTTTTTTTTTCGTGTTGTTTCGTTTGTTCTTTGCTTGGTGATGTCTTGCATTACTTATTGTATTATTGAATGATTTCAAATTTGATATTGTCTTAATGCTTTTGTTAGTTGATTTTTCTGATGTTTTGGTTGTGCAGCACCTTGGTCAGCACTTGTTGCTTTTAAGGTGCTATATAAATAAACTTGACCTTGGCCTTGACCTTGTATACTCAAGTCTTGATTGATGTAAAATATTTATATTACTAATGTTAAAATAGAAAACACTAATTAAGTTGGCTTGAAAGAGCCAACTTGCTGAAATCCTATTTCTTCTTCTTCTGAGACCAAATTTTAAAATGTATCTCCTCCTAGACTTTTAAAGCTACAACCACCAAACTTGGGTCAGACCTTCAGACTGGTCTGACTCGGGTTGCTATATCTTTTCTAACTGATCCGGCTTATGGTTTTCGTAAATCAGACTATCAAAACCATCTAAAATCCCATAGACTTTCATTGAGGGAGTGAACATTTTTATACAATAAGACTTATGGTGTATTTAAGCTGTCTATTGCTATAACAAAGCTTAACAACTCCCTACTGAAAAAAAAACAGCTAAAACCAGCCTAAACTGATTGACTGCTTTGGCTTGTCTCCCAAGCTGGTTTTAAGTGGTTTTTGCCATTTTTTTAAGCAGGCAAGGCTGGTCTTAGCTGATTTTTTTACTGAATCAACTGGTTTTAGCTGGATTAGCATATCAAAATGCTAACAACATGCTAGTAACTTGCTAATCATGCTATCAACAATGCTAGTAACATGCTAATCATGCAAAACGTTCTAGTAACTTTTTACCATTCCTAACAAAATGTTAACACATGGCTATAACAGCTAATCATGCTAGAAACATTTGACACCTGTAAACATAGTAAACAAATTCTAGCACTTTTAATTAAAACATTTTATGAAACGATGCTTGAGCGTCATGCTAGCAAAATGCTAGTAACATGTTAATCATGCTAGCAACACGTTAGTAACTTGTTAATCATGTTAACAACATGTTAGTAACTTGCAAATTATGCTATCATGATAGTGACTTGCTAATCATGTTAGAATCATGCTAAAAAAATGTTAACCCTAACCTTAACAACATGCTAGTAACTTGTTTTAATGCTAGAAACATGCTAGCAACTTGTTAAATATGCTAGAAACATGCTAGCATCATGCCTGTAACATGCTAATCATGTTAGAATCATGCTAATGCCAGTGCTAATATCTGCGAATGCAACATCTAGTAACTTGCTAATTATTCTAACTCACTTGTACTATATATCATGCTAGAACATCTACTATCTTGCTATTAATGTAAACCAAATGTTAACACCATTCGTTAATTAACTGCCTCTTCATGCTAACAAAATGCTATAACATCTAAACCTTAGCTTAATTATGCTGCAAAAGCTAACCATGCCTTAGAAACCTGCTAGTAAAATGCGTAATCATGCTAGCAACATTCTCAGTACCTCTGATAATTGTGCTAACAACGTGGTAATAATGCTAGAAACATGCTAATCATGCTAGAAACAGCCTAGCAACCACCCCAGGTACCCTAGCAATATGTCTTATACCCTCTCAGTTTTTCCTGATAGACTGCATTACCTTGAAACATCAAACTTTAATCTTTCAACTATTTAAGTTTCACCCCATACTTCAAACTAAATCTTTCAGACTGCAGCTTTTAAACTTTTGGGCCTTCAAACTTTCTAGCTAGGCTTTTACAAGCCAACTTAAAGTTTGTCTACAAACTTTTCAATCTAGTTACAGTATTAATAGTGTCGTTTTCTGAAGGCTGCTCTGAATGGATGAGATGTTGTGTGTGGACTGTGTGTCCAGTATTACAGACGGAGACAAAAGATCATCAAACTGCATTACAATCATCAGTCCTGCAAATAATAAATTACTTATTATTTTATTTATACATATTTTTCCTAATGCTTAGGAGTCAGGAAATGTTACATTTGCTAAAAAGTATATTTTTTATTGTCCCTTACCCAGACACTTTGAACTTACCCTCTATATTAAATGTATAAAAAGTGATCAAAAACATGATTCATTTGGGATTTATACATTCAATTAGTAATTTTCTTAAAAATTACAATCTTCTATTCCCCATACGTATTGTCACGAAGTCA
The DNA here is from genome assembly GCA_018155175.1 of Sinocyclocheilus anophthalmus. Taxonomy (NCBI): domain Eukaryota; kingdom Metazoa; phylum Chordata; class Actinopteri; order Cypriniformes; family Cyprinidae; genus Sinocyclocheilus; species Sinocyclocheilus anophthalmus. Next base: position 63,083 of record JADLZN010009277.1, on the reverse strand, counting down.
GTACATGGACTTCCGTTTATTCACCACCAGAGGTCACCCTTTCCATTACATTGACTCTCACACTACACAAACTGTTGCATAGCACCCTGGACTACATATCCCATCATTCTTTGCATGATTTGCACACTGCACTGATTGCACACAGCTGTTTCTAATCATCTCACTCACTATATAACACCCACTCTAACCACCTTTCTCTGCTGAGTATTGTTTAGTCTGTTTGCCGTTCCGAGTTTCTTTGTTTAGCCTGTACCCCTTTCCGAGTCTCCGTGTTTTCCTTGTTTTGCCTTGCCTGTTTTTGCGGTTTCTGATCTTTGCCTGTTTTCTTGGATTTCTCCCTCTCGTCTCGCCCCTGTGATTCTGTCTGCTGATCGGTGACCTACGCTAGCCCTGTGACTATTCTTGTGTTTTGCCCGCCATATACCTGTTTGCCACTGTTTAAGCCTGCCTGTTTACCACGTCTCTTAAATAAAGCCTGCAGATGGATCCACATGTCTCACGTCTTGTCAGCCCCGTTACAGAATTCTCAGCCAAACAAGGATCCAGCGGTATGGACCCAGTCACCCAGCTACTACATCTTCGGCAAGGAGGCCTTTCTACTGAGGAGTATGTTCACCGGATCTGTATGCTGTCTTATCAAGTTCCTCTGTATGATGAAGTTTTGTTTAAAGACTTGTTCTGTTTTGGACTCCATGAACCCACGAAATCTTGGTTACCTGGAGAGCAATTTAACTGTAGTTTAAGGGACCTGATGGACTATGCTTTGTTGTCTGTTGGCTCTCTGTTTACTGTGGGTGACGCGGAGGAGGAACGCGACACAGTGTCTGTGACTGAGATGGTGGCTGTACCAGAGCACGCTCACAAAATGGCGGCTACAGCGGAGCCTGATCGCAAAATGGCGGCCACACTAGAGCAAGTCAAGTCAAGTCACAGCTAATCTTCATAAGTCATGTCAGGTCACGGTTGATCGTCATGAGTCAAGTCAATTCACAGTTGATCGTCATGAGTCAAATCGAGTAACAGTTTATTATCCTGAGTCTGGTCAAGTCACAGCTGATAGTCATGAGTCTAGTCAAGTCACAGTTGATCGTCATGAGTCTATTCAAGTCACAACTGGTCATCATGAGTCAAGTCTAGTCACAGCTGATCTTCCTGAGTTCAGTCTAGTCACAGCTGATCTTCCTGAGTCTAGTCACAGTTGATCTTCCTGAGTCGAGTCTAGTCACAGTTTATCGTCATGAGTCAAATCGACGCAAAGTCTAGTCACAGTTTATTATCCTGAGTCTGGTCAAGTCACAGCTGAGATTATGAGTCTAGTCAAGTCACAGCGATTAGTATTGTGTAGAGTCTATGGACAGTTGATCGTGATGAGTCAAGTCAAGTCACAGTTGTTCTTCATGGGTCAAGTCAGGTCACAGCTGATCTTCATGAGTCAAGTCAAGTCACAGTTGATCTTCCTGAGTCGAGTCAAGTCACTGTTGATCGTCACGAGTCAGGTCAAGTTACACGTCATTATCATGAGTCAAGTCAAGTCAGCTAATCTTCCTGAAACGTCAGTCAAAGTCACGCTAATTCTCCTGAAGGCAATCTAGAGTCACAGTTGATCGTCATGTGTCGAGTCTAGTCACAGTTGATCGTCTTGAGTCAAGTCAAGTCACAGCTGTTCTTCGTGAGTCAAGTCAAGTCACAGCTGAACTTCATGAGTCAAGTCAAGTCACAGCTGATCGTCATGAGTCAAAGTCAAGTCACAGCTGATCGTCATGAGTCTAGTCAAGTCACAGCTGATCTTCATGGGTCAAGTCACAGTTGATCTTCATGGGTCAAGTCAAGTCACAGCTGATCTTCAGGAGTCAAGTCAAGTAACAGCTGATCTTTATGAGTCAAGTCAAGTCACAACTGATATTCATGAGTCAAGTCAAGTCACAGCTGATAGTCATGGTCAAGGCAAGTCGCAGGGATCGTCAGACTCAAGTCAAGTCACAGTTGATCTTCATGAGTTAAGTCAGGTCACAGTTGATCTTCATGAGTTAAGTCAGGTCACAGTTGATCTTCATGAGTCTAGTCATGTAACAGTTGATCTTCATGAGTCAAGTCACGTCAACGCTGATCTTCATGAGTCAAGTCAAGCCACAGCTGATCTTCATGAGTCAAGACAAGTCACAACTGATCATCATGAGTCAAGTCAAGTCAAAACTGATCTTCAGGAGTCAAGTCAAGTCACAACTGATCTTCATGAGTCAAGTCAAGTCACAGTTGATCGTCATGAGTCAAGTCAAGTCAAAACTGATCTTCATGAGTCAAGTCAAGTCACAGCTGATCTTCATGAGTCCAGTCAAGTCACAGCTGAGCTGCCAGAGACGGAGGGAAAAACCTCGTTATGTCACAGCTGATCTTCTAGAGTCTCGCATGTCTCAGCTGTTCGTCCAGAGTCACGTAACGTCTCAGCTAGTCATCCAGATTCACGTCACAGCTGACCTTTTAAAGTCTCGACACGTCTCAGCTGATCACCCAGAGTCACGTCACTTCCTGTCTGTTGCACCCAGAGTGTCGGGGTTGGTCCGTTGGTATTCCAGTCTGGTGTCCAGTGTGAGGGATGCACCGCTGGTGTCTGCACGCGCAGCTGGTATCCCCAAACCCACTCACTTTAGCCCTTCTGTTCATGAACTAATTCCCCTGTCTGAAGTGTTTCCCCTGATGGGGATTGCCTTTTGTTGTGTTTGGATGGCATACACCTCCACAGAAATCCCAGAGGCGGCAGCACCCACTATCAGATCTGCAGAGTCGGTGGCTGAAGCTACAATCTCCTGAGGTGGTGGCGCTTGCTGCTGTGTTCCCCGAAGCGATGATGCCCGCTGCAGTTTCTCCAGAGGTGACGGCGCGTGCTGCAGAACCTTCCGAAGCAGCGGTGCTCGCTTCAGCTCCTTGCATGGTGGTGGCGCCTAGAATCGCACATTCGACCTGTCATGTCAGGGTCGAAGAAACCTTTGCCGAACTCTCCCTGTATCCTGAGGGCACTACTGTAGAACCTCCAGAGGTGGCGGCATCCGCTGCAGAACCTCCAGAGGTGTCAGTAGTACCACCTTTTATGAACGTCTGCCTTGTCCGTTACGGCAAGGCCAGGCCGGTTGGTCTATGAAATTCCTGCCTGTCCTGTTCCGGCCAAGGAGGCTATCTGTGAACTCTCATCCTGTCCTGTTCCGGCAAAGGAGGCCGTCTATGAACTTCCTGCCTGTACTGTTCCGGCCAAGGAGGCCGTCTATAAACTCTCTGCCTGTCCTGTTCCGGCCAAGGAGGCCGTCAATGAACTCTCTATCTGTTCTGTTCCGGCCAAAGAGGCCGTCTATGAACTCTCTGTCTGTCTTGTTCCGGCCAAGGAGGCAGATCGTCAGTGAACGATCTGCCTGTTCTGTTCTGGCCAAGGAGGTCGTCTGGGAACACTTTGTCTGTCCTGTCACGGCTATAGAGGCCGTCGGGGAATTCATAATGATTCAAAATGATTCATCTGGGTTATTAACTTGACACACTTCTACATGAAGATGCTCCGACATGTTGAAATTTATAATTGAGCGTGTGCTGGATGTCTAGTTGAAGACATTATGGATTCATGAGAAGAAGAAAAAAAACATTGAGTAAAAGAATGTCCACACCAAGAATGATAACCATAAAGATAAAGATAACTGTATTAGCATCCACACCAGAGCACAATGAAGTTTTATTTATTCTAAGCATGCACTGCAGTTTTGTCCTCTGCTACTTTAAATGCTCAAGCTCTTTAAAACAGGAAGGAAAAAATCGTTCTGGTTCAACATTATCATTCCTCGTTATAGTTATGATGTGGGGATTTCGCTACTCTTGAAAATATTCAAACTATTATTATAGCTTTATAGTTATCTTTACAGTTATCATCCTTGGTGTGCCTTAAGATTCCATCATCAAACCCAGAAGCAATCTGCAGATACAAATTTATATGCTCAAAATGTTGGGATATGTACAATGGATTTAAAGTACCTCACTCCTCATAACAGCCAAAACAACCATCAAATCTGCCATATTTTTAATAGAAAGGCAAATTCTATAATACTTTTTTCATATACCGTTCATTTTCTTTGTTTAAAAGTTCTGTCTAATCTTTTATTAGACAGACTGTTATACAATAACCGTAAACTATGAAGATAGAGTCTGCTTTCTCTAAGGTGCTGATATTCTTATTGCCATTTTCTGCTTTATAAAATCTCAGATATATTTATTTGAGATATATTTACAAAAAGCCAAATATATAATATATTAATTTATAAATACTATATTTATAAAAGACAAATATCGACCATGGATGATTACTCAGATCCCAATATTTTTTAAGAATAACATGCAAAGGTGGGGCAATGTAGATAGCATTACAGTCTATAATTCCCACAGAGCTTTTGCGGAGTACTTTGTGTGCAGATTTACATCAGTCATTGTTTGTGACCGCAGAGAGAGAGAAATAAAATGTCATGCTATGCTGAATGGCCTTGACCACCCTGCATTCATGGATTCCCTCAGGATAAACAGGATCAGGCATCACCCATGCTCGTGCAGCTGAGCCTGTGTGTTTGTGTGTGTGAAGCTCTTGTCTCTAATACATCAGAGGACTAAAGGAGCCAGACAATAGCCGTGGACAAGATGTGCCTCATCAGGGGAGATTTTAATCATGTTAGCTTGAAAAAAGGCATTACCGTAATGGGGAAAAACACCACAGTATTGACCTGAAAAAAAAACCCTACAAAGCTGAATTTCATAAGAGGCTCAGTACAGGAACAGGAAGACTCGAAGCCAAAGGGGCGGACCCATGTCCCTGTAGTAAACACTCCTAGTGATGAGCATAGCAGCTCAGTGCTCCACCCAGGATTGGTTTGACCTTTGTGCAGGTGAGAATCACTGCCAACATACGCTAGTACTGTCATGAGGAAACTGAGAACAACAGTGAAAGATAGAGAAAGTGTAGGAGGAAAAGAAGAGAGAGGAATCTAAAGGACAGAGAGTCCTGGAGGGAGAATAGGCAGGTGGAGGAGGTCAGGCCATTCTCAGAACTCTCTAATTAAAACTACCCTTCACACACACACACCTAAATAAGGACACAGACATCTACAGTTTTTTATGCACAGGAAATTCTAATTATTATAGACAACCCCTAATCAAAGTGTAGCCACCTAAACTTACATACATTTAGACTACACAGCTAAACGAGAAATGAATGAGATGAGATCTAAATGAGAACATCCCATAGACTTCTATTGTTTTTATGTATAGCTAGGTATAAATACTATATTCTCACCTCAACCCTTTTTATTACCAACTCAAACCTGAATGAACGTTTGTTATCAAACAAACTTGTTTAGCATGAGTAGCATCATCAACTAATTGCTTATTACAGAGAGACAGTTCACACATAAAAGAAAATTGTCATCAACTGACCCTCATGTTGTTGAAAACCAGTTTAACTTTATTTCTTCTGTGGGACACAAATATGATTTTTTTTTTAAATTGTACCGCTTTCTCTTTTCAAGAAAAATAACATTGAATGATTGAGGCTTTCAAGTCTCAAAAATGGCACGAAAAGCAATATCATAAAAGTATACAAAAATAATTTTGGACATGAAAGTGATTAATTCTTTTTTAAACGGTAACTATTCCTTTAGATAAGAGATTTTTGGGGCATACACTGATTCTAATTTGATTTAAACTTGTTAATATTGTGGCAGACTTTCACTTGGAAGTAAACATAACAGCATACAGTACAGATTCTCTAGTACAGAAGGACATTAGGAGTACTGAAGAACATGTATGTTCATACCAATTCATACAGTGTCACTAACCAATGCATTAACACACAAAAGACACGCATACCTCAGAGCAGGCACTGACAGGTAACAATACCTACCATTTATGGGGGGCACAGTAGCAGAGATTAGAGGAATGAGCATATTACATGTTCTTTCTTGTAAGATCCTGTGAAGTGTTACACTCAGACAAAAGGAAGTAGTGCAGGAAGTCTCAAAGTTTTCACAACTTACAGCCAGAGAATGGCATTTTGCACAACAAGTTTAAATGAGATCACTTATGAGTCAATAAACGAGTCAGACGTTTATAAATTCAGAGAATCATAAATTAAAGAATTACACTTCAGAGGAGCTTAATCATTTATGCTGGTATAAACACAATAAGACACGGATGATTTCATATTTGCACTGAAGCGCTTCGTACTTTTCAGTATGTGCCTCGGATCATGAACAACACCCACCATCTTATTCAAACTTCCATGGTGGACATTGGGCAAAATCCCCACACACAAGTGCTGTCTACACCTCGTTTAGCCACATGAGTCACAGTGGAGACCACAGAGCACAACATTTCCCCCAGTCCTCAGAAACATTGTCTTTGCTAATCATGTAAAACCAAGGCAGGCCTTTAAAAAGAAAGTAAAACCCAACAGTGGTGCTTTCAATATCCCCATCTCTGGTGCTTCTGCAGGTGGAATGACAAAGCGTTAAAAAAAAAAATTATCATTGTCCATATGTTCTCAGCAGTTAGGGTTATTGTCCCACTCTCAAGTTAAAATGGTTTCCTGTTTTGGTTCTATTCATAAAACATGCAAGAGAATGCCTGTTTAAATACAAAGCATTCTACAAAGCATAAGAAAATAAAAGAAAGCAAAGAAAACAACAACGTAAAAAGTAAACTTGGATGCACAAACTTTCCATTTTCTTTTCCAATTATACTTAGGTTGCATTTCAAGTGCATTTCATCCCGCTGATGCACATGGAATACTGTACTAAAATATAATCTAAAAGAGTTACATTATTAGATTGCATTTACGGTTGTTCTTCTGTAAGAAAAGCTTTACTGTTTAAAGGGGTCATATGATGTTGTTTAAAAGAACATTATTTTGTGTATTTGTGTAATGACTGAAATGTGTTTATGTGGTTTTTTAAGGTTACAAAAAACACATTATTTTCCACATAAATGTACATTATTGTTGCTCCTCTATGCCCCGCCTTCTGAAACTCGTCGATTTTTACAAAGCTCATCGGTCTGAAAAGCGAGGTGTGCTCTGATTGGCCAGCTATCCAGTGCGTTGTGATTGGCCGAATACCTCAAGCGTGTGAAGGACATGTTACGCCCCTACCATACCGTGTGATGGACCGTCCGGACGGAGCGCCGAGACCAAAAAAAAACAAAAAAAAAAAAACCGTTAACACCCATTACAAACGAGGCGTTTGTTGCATCCAGGTGGGGACATAATTACTGATTATAATGACTAATACAGTCTTTTAACGCGTCTGCAGTTGTGATCGGAGAAATGACAAACAACAAGCGCTACTTACACTCGTTCAAAACTAGCGTTTGAATCATCAGTGGCAAATTCTTATATATAAAAAGCTTGCTTACAGTCTGTGAGTCAGAACAGCCGGCATTGTAGTCTACTCAACCAGGATCAGGAAACAGTCCTCCATAAAATGTGCTGCACACATCTGAATATTTGGGTTGAACTGTTCTGGAACAGTGTTGTAAATACAACTTAACCACTGATTTCTAATCGTGTCTTCTTTTGCGTTTCACAACGAAACACAGCGTCATACACGGCGGGCTTGAGAATGGCGCGGCTGGTGGATTCGACGAAGGAGTGGCCGGCGGGATTGCGGCAACCACATGTGGCCGACCGGGCTGGACTCAACTTCGTCCACGGTGAAAGCCGATCCGGCGATCCACAGCGCAAAGTTGATGTATTTCCTCAGCGACCAGCACGGATCAGCTCCAGGCATGACGAAGCGGATATCGTCCTCTTTTGGAAGGCCAAACAAAGTAGTTTCGCTTTCACAACGAAACACAGCGTCTTCACGACATGGCGGCGGCGGCAACAATTACTACAGCGAGAATAAAAGTTACGCATTCTTTCTTTGCATGAACATTTGGGCACATTATGCAAATATTCCCACATAATGACCTAGATATGTGGGGCGTGTTAGAACGATCCGTTTTAGGAGGGTGTGGTTGACAACTTTTATAAAGAATATCTCTTTGGATTTGAGACTTTAGTCTTTGCAACTTTACAGATCTTCTTTATGCACCAAGAGCTTGTAACACTTCAAAGAGAAAGGAAAAATTGAAATCGCATCATATGACCCTTTAAGTTAATTATTAATAATAATTTCCTTAATAACAGAATTTTCTCTATTTTAAAAGCACTAAAAGGATTGTTAATGGAACCATTAAGCCACAGGAATCATTAAGAGGAACCAGAACCGGAACCAGAATAATTAATTTCCTTTAAGTTTCCCATCCTCTGAGATACTGACTTTTGGTCAATCCTACCCTGGGTCAAGACAGTGCTAGATTAGAAAGCAACTCAGCAGCCGCTGTTTGCTTCTCATACAAATTAGCAGCATTTCCACTTATCATTACTGCAGAGGGCTATATTTATCCTCGTGATGACAGGAAGGCAACATCTGGGAAAGCAGTGTGTTTGTAAGCCATTAAGTACAAGCAATCACAAAAACCTGAACTCAGCAAATGCAAGGCACACATGAAATCACAAACTCATACACAAAGAGAACAGGATTCCTACTCTACAAAAATAGTTGTGATAAGAGAAACAGAAGAGTGTTAAAGATGCAATTATTATGGGCAAAAATTAATTTCATTCTACAGCCCTAATATGCAAGCAGACGGCTGATCATAATTTTAATGGGTCTCACCACCAACAGATCATTAGACTCTGATAGCAGCACTCGACCTCAGAGCCAAAAGAGACAGCCCCCTCATCAGCTGAGCACCAACAAGCCTTCATTAGCTCCACAGTAAATCACTGCATTTCACTTGCAGTTGTCAAGCGCCCAGCAAACTCCTTTGTTTGAACATCCCAAAAGCCAAAGGGAGGCATCTAGGTTCCCACTGTGATCTTTTGTCCCTCGATGGTGTCACTTTCACTGCTAAAGGCAGTTCCAGGAATATCCCACCCCATCCCAGTCAGACCCAATTTAGTCCAAGCGGCATGTTCAATGTCATTACCCAGCACTCAACACTTTCAATTACGTTTACAGTAACGCATCTGAAATTAATGACATCCCCCACCGGCTCAGCCCCCTAATCTGAGTATAACTGGATTTCTGATGCAGGGTAATGATGTTTATTTAAAAAAAAAAAAATGACGACGCCAAAAGCAAAGACTGCAACTATGTGAGTCTATAAGGCCAGAGTGATACAGCAACAGGATATTTACTGAGTACATGATGCTCCTTTTGTTTACTACAGAGTGATAAAGGAACGCTTTACTAGAGTGCTCTATGACAGACGGGAGATGGGGGCGGTAAACAGCAGGGAATTCTGAGTGCGAGTGAGTCTGTGTGAGGGAAAATGATAGGCACTGACAATGAAACAGCCTTTAAAGAGCAAGCAACTGAAAGAGAGGGGGAAGAATAAAGAATAAAGGTTGTTAAAGATGACGGTGAGAGATGGCAACTGAATTAGGTCAGGACAGAGGAGGTAAGCGCGAATGAGAAGAACATCCCTATATTACACAACTGCCTGCCTCACTGACCTGATCTAGGTCTGCCTCGAATGACACTCCTCAACAATAATAATATAAATCAAAACAGAAAATATATTTTTTAATGACTTGACTATTATTATTATTAACAATAATACAAATATTAAATTAAATTATTAATAATACTATAACCACCATCCTATAAACCTGACACACAATTTAGAAAAAAACAGTGCAGTGCAGCCAACTCACTCCATCTATACTGGGATGAATGATCTCCAGAAAAATTGAGCAGGCAAGATGACCGAATGCACACTGCTAGGGAGATAAGAAGTCTTTGAGTGAGTTTGGATTGCTTCTCTAGGGGCAGGGGCAGGTTGTGAATCACAGCAGAAATCAGGGCACTGGCATCTCTGAGCTGGACTTTGGCTCAACTGTTTGCCTCTCCTCCTGTCCTTCTCTCCTCTTTAAAGCTACCTATTTTTACCACACTCCATTCTAAGGACTCATTACTGAGACACAGATTTGCCCATCTGGCTGCTGGAGGGCTTTACATACGTACCCTTGCTCTATGAGTACACAAAAACCATGAAAATAGGGAATGAATCGTCAGACGCCAGAGAAACCATTGATCCTGCAATGCATAGTGCGCCTGAATCAACTTTCCTTGCCAGTCTGTCGGTGTTCAATGCTGCATGCCACACAGAATCAATACAACAGAATTAATTGCTGACTGCACCACTGCGGGCAAGAGCAAAGCACTGGTGAGAAATCTGATTCCTAGAACTGAAATGTGATTAATTAGACAAAATTCAACTCAATTAAAAGATATGTTTTATAAAATATGAACTATTCTGAAGTAGCTTCACAAAGAAAACTGCCTAACGATCCCCAGTGAGACAACCAAAGGCAAAAACCCCTGAAGATGTTCGGTTTAAAAAACAAACCTAGTTCAAATTTAAATATAACAAGACTAAATTGAAATTTTAAAACAAGCCTCAAATCAAATTAATAAGTAACAAATAAAATAAATATCTTGATATAAACAAAATAAGGCTTTGTCAGTGCTCTTTCCATTTAAAATTAGAGGAAACCACTGCATTTTAATAATGATCCAAACAAAGATGCTGCACACGTGCAACATGAGCAGTTTTTAATCTAAATTTCATTGTATAATTTCGAAATCTGAAGCAAAAACAGAAAGGTTTGAACTTCATTTTTGTGAAACTATACATAAAAATATCTGCATGAAACTGAAACAGCAGACGAGATGCAGATTCACTCTCTGCCAGCAGGAGGAGCTTAAAGCGTTTCACTGGTTTCCGCTGTAAACAAAGCAGCACTGCACTTACAAACTTTAATATGCATTATACAGAGGCAAGAGGAAAAGAAAACATACCATCCGAAAGACAGTAAGTTCAACCTCAGAATACATTTCATATAAATCTACACTAATTGGAATGTGATTGTAGAATCGGAAATACGTTGAATCGTCACATATTTAAATTGATTTTCAACCGGCTCGAGGTTAATCGTTACATCCCTAACTACCACACAAACTCATTCGCTTTAAGAAATACTTTGAAAATGTCAATTTTAATAAACTAGAACCTTCATCACAGAGAATGTACACAAAATACACACTTATAAGAAAACCCTCTTGATCTCAATTCCATTCCTAGTAACAACAAAAAAAAAAACTCAACGTTTTCCCTGATTAAAACACCAAACACCACATACCCCCCCCACCATACACAGACCACACTTGCTTCCTCGCCAGTCTGCTGGTCAGCGCCGACTGCTGTGACATCTTCAGGCACGTCTTGTTATTTCAGCCCCTGTGTGCTTCAAGTCCGTCACTGTGATCAATACGAAGTATGGACAGCAGATGAACCCCCTAAAAAAAACGTTTGAGTTTTTGTGATTGCAGGGACATTGAAGAGCTCTGCCGGGCTTCTAAGAAAAAACACAAACACAAAACACTCCAAAAGCTGAAGACCACAGTCAGGAAAAACACAGTTTGTTGCTCATTGATTGCTTCCAAAACCAAAGAAAACAAACAATATGTTTCATAGTGTGTAACTGAGCATTACATTGCTGAAGAAGAGGCTGAAATTATTAAAACTAATAATACAGACTTCTCTCACAGAGATCTTATTTGGATCACATGCCCAAGACTAATTTTTCAGGAATTTCAGGAGAATGTAAGGAGAGACTGTGTTCATACTCAACTTTTCCTAATCTCTCTGTTCTCTGAGCTCACATGAGGGTGTGAGAGGGGAGATATGCATCACATGAAGACCATGTGACCCTGCCTTGCCCGTTTTACGCAGAAGAAATAGCATGTTTATCACCCCCCCCCACACACACACACACACTCATGACAACAAAAACATGACACCACCGGTCTCCTGGTCTGCATGTTCTTAGTATAGTTATAAAAGGCTGATATCATTACCACTTCTGCAATTACAGTGGGTACGGAAAGTATTCAGACCCCTTACATTTTTCACTCTTGTTATATTGCAGCCATTGCTAAAATCATTTAAGTATTTTTTTTCCATATTAATGTACACACAGCACCCCTATTGACAGAAAAACACAGAATTGTTGACATTTTTGCAGATTTATTAAAAAAAGAAAAACTGAAAAATCACATGGTCCTAAGTATTCATGTGCACTCATATATTTAACTCAGGTGCTGTCCATTTCTTCTGATCATCCTTGAGATGGTTCTACACCTTCATTTGAGTCCAGCTGTGTTTGATTATACTGATTGGACTTGATTAGGAAAGCCACACACCTGTCTAATATAAGACCTTACAGCTCACAGTGCAAGTCAGAGCAAATGAGAATCATGAGGTCAAAGAACTGCCTGAAGAGCTCAGAGACAAAATTGTGGCAAGCCACAGATCTGCCCAAGGTTACAAAAAAAAATTCTGCTGCACTTAAGGCTCCTAAGAGCACAGTGGCCTCCATAATCCTTAAATGGACGACGTTTGGGACGACCAGAACCCTTCAGATAAAGCCATGAACCCGCCCCACGTCCGGCCAAACTGAGCTATCGGGGGAGAAGAGACTTGGTGAGAGAGGTAAAGAAGAACCAAAAGATCACTGTGGCTGAGCTCCAGAGATGCAGTCGGAGATGGGAGAAAGTTGTAGAAAGTTAACCATCACTGCAACCCTCCACCAGTCGGGGCTTTATGGCAGAGTGGTCCGACGGAAGCCTCTCCTCAGTGCAAGACACATAATAAACACCTGAAGGACTCCAAGATGGTTGAGAAATAAGATTCTCTGGTCTGATAAGACCAAGATATAACTTTTTGGCCTTAACTCTAAGCGGTATGTGTGTAGAAAACCAGGCACTGCTCATAACCTGTCCAATACAGTCCCAACAGTGAAGCATGGTGGTTGGCAGCATCATGCTGTGGGGGTGTTTTCAGCTGCAGGGACAGGACGAATGGTTGCAATCGAGGGAAAGAAGAATGCGGCCAAGTACAGGGATATCATGGACGAAAACCTTCTCCAGAGTGCTCAGGAACTCAGACTGGGCCGAAGGTTTACCTTACAACAAGACAATGACCCTAAGCACACAGCTGTTGTGGCTTCACAACAACTCTGTGACTGTTCTCGAATGGTCCAGCCAGAGCCCTGACTTAAACCCAAGTGAGCATCTCTGGAGAGACCTAAAAAATGGCTGTCCACCAACGTTTACCATCCAACCTGACAGAACTGGCGAGGATCTGCAAGGAGGAATGGCAGAAGATCCCCAAATCCAAGTGTGAAAAACTTGTTGCATCTTTCCCAAAAAGACTCATGGCTGTATTAGATCAAAAGGGTGCTTCTACTAAATACTGAGCAAAGGGTCTGAATACTTAGGACCATGTGATATTTCAGTTTTTCTTTTTTAATAAATCTGCAAAAATGTCAACAATTCTGTGTTTTTCTGTCAATTATGGGGTGCTGTGTGTACATTGAGGAAAAAAAATTAACTTAAATGATTTAGCAAATGGCAGCAATATAACAAAAAGTGAAAAATTTAAAGGGGTCTGAATACTTTCCGTACCCACTGTATATTTGAATGGGAAAAGAAATTATCTAATGCAATCAAATTTAATGCTTCTGTGCTCATTTGTACTGACAAAACAGGCCGTTTTTATTTGCCCTGGGAAACAGCAGTAGTGGATGAGACCTGGGTACACAAAAACATCACAATCTGCAAAGTTCAGGACCACTGGCAGAGTTAAGGAGTCAGAGTATGTTGTATGCTATTATAATAAATCTGTGCCTTTTTAATGGTGGTGTGGAAAGTTCCAGCTGTGTTTGAATAGAATTGTACATTCAGTTCCACAATAAAATTGGATTTGTTCTTGTTTCAGAAACAAAAATTTCCAACAATATTACAAAACTATGCATTTGGCATGGCCTTTATGTAATTGGCCTCTATTTAATTTGTAATGATTGTAAAAAAAAAATGCACTTTTGATTTTGGATCTCTTTTAGCACCCTAACTTACTAATTATTAAATCATGAGTACTACAATAATCATACATTTAATTAGTTTCAGCAGAAATTGACAATCTTATAAGTCTTCCCAGCTCTTCTACAGCATTTCTAGAGCAACAGCAATACTTCCACTGTTTAGAGTTTCTTTCTTTCTTCCTTTCTTTCTGCTCATTAAAATTTTCCATTGGCTATAATCCTTTATATAATATTTTATGTAATCATGCAAATAATGATAAATCATCAATGATTAACAAAGAGCATCAATTACAGTTTAATATGGGAGCAAATTATCTTTAATGGTTTTAAATGACTGGGGTCTTAGAAGACAATCCTCTTGCTTTAGGGGACAATTTTCATTTAAAATTTCATTAGCCAATGTAATTCCATTTTGAATATCAGCTTATATGAGTACACACACATGTGGTGTTAATTAAAGGGAAAAAAGCTTATGAAACAAGCACAGATATTTTGTCTTTAAGGAAGACTAAAGACTAAAATAACATATATAATATGTCAATATATACAATCTAATATACAGTTAAACATTTTAATACGAATACATATGAAAATGAATTTTTTTTGAAGCAGTCACTAGCATAGTGCAAAATTTGGCTTATAAAAAACAAGCTATTTGTAATAAATTGCAAATGAGTTTGACTAGCTACATGAAACGCTAAGTACTGTAACCTTAATATGCATGATTTTAGTTAATAAACAAATATGTTTGAAAGTGTGTATTCACATGCAGGCACTCATCTGCATCTTCTTTTATTCACAGCAACAAAACATTTAGACTAAAATAAAAGTCCCCACACAGAAAACACCAGATACCTCTGTGGGAAAGCAGGGCTGGCTAAGATCCTGAAGTCAAATAATACTGCATCTATCACTGAACTCACTTAAACAAACAAGTGAGTTCATCCACAGTATTGAGGTGGGCATCTGAAGCCCAGCCTGCTAGTTCTGAGAGCTGGGGGCAGGAGCCAAATGACAGAGGTAATTCTCTCTTGACCTTTTCAGAGACTAACAAACCTCTTAGTAATTCTACCTACATGAACTTGGTACTGAAAGGAGAGACAGAAAGAGGTACTGACAGAGAGAGGAAAATATATCTGAATCCGATCAGATATCACATATTATAAACTGAAGAATCTGTCCTCTAAAAAACACCTGCAGTGATTAGAGCAAGTCCATTAGTCTCCAGAAAGACCGTCTCTACAGCCTACGCTAGAAAAGCAATGAGTGGCATGCTGCCAGAAGTGCAGCATCAGCGTTTAGCAGAGACAGAAACATCACATCAGAAACTCAATAAATAAACCTCACACACAAAGACAATTATTTAATGTGCTGGTTCACCATGTGTCTGCTGACTGGTATATTTTTGCAGCCGGTGGACAGGAGGAAGAGGGAATTTTGTAGTGATCTTGGCTGTGTGTAATCAATTAAGTCAACACTAATATATACACTGAGTGGGTTATAAAATACAATAGTTATTTCGCTTTACTAAGGTTTTATGACCATAGAATTTCAGAATTATTGTCACCGTGTCACTACCGCAGAAAAAACTAATACCCTAAAAAAAAAAAAAGAAAAACAGCGAAAAACAAGCTCTGTGAAGATAAGTAACTAAGTGTGCAAGCCACAGGCAAAAAATAAATAAAGGAAATGCTACATTCCATGTATAAATAATCATTAACTGCAAGTTTCTCTGTGTGTAAATTAAAATTTATTTTATGCAAGTTACAAAAAAGTATTCAGTCAAGAGCAATGAGTGTGTGTGTGTATACACACACTCTGATAAAGCTAAATAGGCTATTGCATCCCTATTACAAAGCAATTGCTTAGAATGCATTGGTGGAATTTGTATGTAGGGCTGAATGTTAATTGCATTGCGATAATATCGTGATTTTTTTGAATAACAGGATTTTTCAATCTTAGAGGCTACGATTACACCGGTCACGGACACGCGAGAGGTAAAGAGGGTATGACATCAAAGTACGGTGAGAGAAAGCATAAGGAGACGTCCACGCTCTCATCGGTCTAAGCAGCGCTGCTTCAAGTCGAACACATCTAAGCAGTCTTCAGAGGAAGCATCAAGTTGGCACGCTACAGTGTTGTCAAGTCCGCGGTTTGGGGAACCTCTCCAAAAAACTTGTATTTTACACCCTGGAACGGTGGACCCCCCTCGAAATGCGATTGGGCTAGTTTTGAATAGCAATTGGACGGGTTTTGTTGTGAAAACCTGGCAAACCTGGCACGCTACCACGGAAAGTGTTGAAAGCGTATATTGAATGAAGTACTTCAAAAGGCCATTGAAATTACCTCAATCAGTAAAAGTGTTACAGTGCATTCATTACTGAAGACTGTGGACCATTAAAAATATATATATAAGGTAATATTATATTATTTATTTATTTATTTATTTAAAGTCTGTCTAAAGCAGTGGTTCTCAAAGTGTGGGGCGCTCCTGAGTATTGCAGGGGGGGAGCGGTCCATCAGCAGAAAAAGACAGCAGAAAACAGCCAAAGGACGTAACTTAGAAAGGGAGAAGGATCGGTTTGTGAAAGCGAAGAGAGAAAAGCTATAGATGAAGTGGCACAGACCCAGGCAGGTGCTGGTCATTCAAAAGCTAAATGCAGAAAATATGACGAGGCATATCTTGCTCTCGCTTCACTCACCGTGTCATACCAGACGATTACACATGTCGCGTCGCGCCGCAAACAGCTCTACACTAGATGCGACCAACAGCGACCGTTGCAAATCTTTTAACTTGTGTCAGTACATATAAATAGGGGGGTTTTCGGGGTTTTGTCGTGTCGCGCCGCATCCAGTGTACACAGCGTCACTGACGGACCCTTTTCACAAGACAGTGTGGAGGACGGTTTACATATGTTCATTACAGTGACTTTGAATTACCTAAAGTAGTGTTGTAAAGCAACAGATGTGTTATATTTCTTCAATCTAATTTAGTTTGTGTGATTTGCTACTGACTTTCATATTGATGTTTACACCAGGCTTATTTGTCAGTGCTTTATGTTGTCATAATTATTACATGCTTACAATGATGGAAATTCAACAAATCAGTCAATATACTGTGACTGTAGTTGTTAAATAAAAATGTCATTCATATCAATATGCATCACCTAATTTCATCGTAACAAATAGGCCTGGCCTACAAAAAAGAACATTTATGTTTAATCTATCTAATATTGTGCTGGTCATACTATACAATGATTTATAGCGTGTCTTTGTTGAATAATACAGAACATAAAAGAGCTTTAAAAAAATAATTGCATATTAAAATCGCAATCTTGGTAAAAAAAAATAGCAATTCGATTATTTTCCAAAATCGTTCACCCCTATTTGTATGTATTTAACAGTCAAAGTAACCACTGTTTATGAGACCAAACCAGCAAAAAATGCAAATCACAGGTTTCCCATAAGATCAAACTGATGTGAGCTGAAAAGCTGAAAAACATTCATAAAAATGACAAGCTAACCTCCTCTACCTTCCTGTTACTTTGACACTGATGTATACAGTTACTTCCCTAGAGGTTAAATCACAAACTCTCAGTTCAGCTTTGTTTATTTGGAGACTTTTTTTTAAATCAACTGAAAGATGACATAGCCAGTCTAAGCTTTTTGTCTTCCAAAGCCGTGCCAATACCTAAAGGCCTTGGGGAAGTTATGGGCAGCTGTCTTACTTCAGTATGCCATCATAAAGTTACCAGTCTAAACCCTCATTCATGAATAACTGGGATTCTATATCCATTGTGCCTTTGAGCTAGACACTTGAGTCTGGGTTACTCCAGAGGGACTGTGCCATAGATAATGTACTCCAAGTCACCTTGGATAGGAAAGTGACTGCTAATGTACGGCAATGTAATGCAAATACACTGTCATAGTCAGAACGAGCATCACTTCAACTCATGTGTGTGAGGGCCAGTGGCACTGCAGGAACAGTACAGAGATTACCTCACTTTTTCAGCGAGAGAAGTGATAAAAGGCAGACTGATCTGGGAAGAGATGAGCATATCAGTATTAGTCACAAGACTCACGCTGACTAGGCTCAAGTCATACGGTGATGTGTGACTCCCCATGAATCTCCTGCATTGTTAAATATTCATTCACTCGTAAGCCTCTCTGCTTCTGCGGAGGGGAATGAGTGCGGCTGTGGACTCACCTTGGAGAGATTAGCTCCAGGGCTCATTCTGTTCCACCTCTGGCATGATGCTCCACTGCGGCTTAAACCACTAATCCCAATAGGCAAAACACACTAAATGTACCCCCCCTCCCACACGCACTTGCTGCACTGCACTGCACTGCTCTCTTTCAAACAATACACTGTGTTCAGCCACAGACAACTGTTTTCAGGCACACCACCCCAAACACCAAGGCTTGTTTTATGCACTATCCAGCAATTAAATACAACACACTGGCTCTTTTCAAGAGATGGGACAGATGACTATTTGGGCCAGAGAGTATAGTCCCTACTGAACAAAACCCTCCTGAGACACGCATAAAAAAATATATATATTTAAAAAAATGTGTTACACTGGAGTTCATATAGGGAATCGCTGTATGCAGGAAAGTAGAAGGTTGTGTATATCACGTGACTCTTGTATTTTGTGATAAATAGCTTAGGGATCCACAATATATCTGTATCGTACTGATGATTGGTATTGGTTGATAAAGGATATACACTACGGTTAAATACTGTGGAGTCAGTTACAATTGTTAATGTTTTTGAAAGAGATCTCTTATCTTCACCAAGGGGGCGGAATTATTTGGTTACAAATAACAGTAAAAAGGTTTCATTTAATAATTAAAAGTGAATAATTCCTTTATATAATTTTATATCTTTTATTATAAACAGAAATAATAAACATCTGATGTGTGTCTGTGTGGGTGTATGTAAGTGGCGTTCCGTCCATATAAGCTGCGAATGGCCGTCTGAGAGAATGATTTCACGGGTTAATTAATTTAAACATGATTATAAATTGATCCCTTGTCATTTGAGATGTGACTTAAAGCTTAATAAAGTGTATTTGGGGAATAAGCATGTAAAATTACTTATTTGAAAACAACAGTAATTCTGTAAATCTAAGTCGGTTGTGGTTGCTTCCAGGCGAGCAGATTCTCCGCAGCTTTCTCACCTCCGCTCTGTCGCTGTGATTCGTCAGAATTATAGTTCTCAGTGATTTGCTGGTCTGCGGGAGATTTCATGCGCGAGGTAAGCTGTCCGCAAAGCGCTCGCCAAGGCAGAAAAATGCGCTGTTGCTGTCAGATCTCAATTGCCGAAACTCGACTAAATCATATGAAAAAAAAACATCATAACTGTATATTTTCCGTATACTTGTGTCGCATACAATTAAAGTCCTCTTCTGATTTTATGTTTTTGCAACGTTATGGGCAATATTTTAAAGATATTATTATTGTGTTTATTTATTTATTTAAATTAAAATAGTTTTTTTGTGTGTGTTTTGCATGGTCTATTATTGGAATATGTCACCAGGTGTGGGAGACACTCCTATTCACTGTGAATGAATGAATGAATGAATCCATGCAGAGACATATAGTGCGGGGGAATCCCCCATCTCTTCACCCTCTGAATATTAGGTATCATAAAGTAACTACGTTATTTGGCGTAAACAGTACGTTTGTTGTTAACTTGGAAAAGCAGCTGTTTTCTAGCATTCGAATAACTACCTGAAACTAGGCTATAGAAGAAGGATTGGAGATGAATTTCACTTACAAATAAGGTAGGAAATGTGCATAATTTTAAATCGACACCTGCCACGGTGTTTTCCTCTTTGAGCATGTCTTAAAAGCAATGAGGAGGGGGGAGGGGGGCTTAATCTTATAACTCAGCATACCCGGTTAAAAAAAGTCACCGCTCGCCACTGGTGTGTGTAATATATAGATATTATATAGATATTATATATTATATATATAATTATATAAATAAACATTCAGTTCTGTATTTGCTATCATCTACCACATACTTAAACTTTACAAACACTAATAATTTAATAACCCTGCTAAATGTAATCTTAGCAAAGCTAAAATTAACAACCATTTTAATACTGTACACTATAGTGTTGTGAAGCTTAGATTCATTGTAAGCTTTAAAAACATTATTTTCAAGGCTTTAATATCGGCAACAGTGTCAGCCAGACTTTTAAAATTGGTGCATCCCTAAAATAAATTTGCCAATTTGATTTCAGAAACAATAAAAAAGTTAGTACCCTAAAATATTAATATGAAGGAAACTGATCTAAGGGCAGCTTATTTACATTTCATGAAGTCTGTCTGCTCATAAGCAAGGTTTATTAAATGCAAAAGATTCTCCACCCATAATTAATCTTCTCAGTAACACATCTTCAAATTAATTATAAGTGCAATTTTCTTTCACTTTAAGTTATCAGACATTCTCATGTAGCACTTACAGAAAAATTAATATATACAGCATCATCCAATGAGCACTTTAACCTTATTACATAATTAAATTCAGCATCCAAACATAATAAGGCTGATTCATGAATAATGGATTTAAAGAAAAACACTCCATCACATG
This sequence comes from Sinocyclocheilus anophthalmus, assembly GCA_018155175.1. Lineage (NCBI taxonomy): Eukaryota > Metazoa > Chordata > Actinopteri > Cypriniformes > Cyprinidae > Sinocyclocheilus > Sinocyclocheilus anophthalmus. The sequence goes on along the minus strand of JADLZN010009277.1, from coordinate 42,474 downwards.
TGACAAATGGCCACTTCATATGCTGTGCCACACTCAAGAGATCCTGTTAGGCACAAAAATTGTGTCAACTTATTTTGCAGGTATGGAGAACAGCGATAGATGGACGAAAGTGAAGTGCAGGCACTTGTAGCAAATGAAGCACTGCCAGTTGTCATTGGAGATTATAAGTCCTCCTTTCTGTTCTTTTAATCGCTTTACGTATACGTCGACTTTCCATGTCCATTATTGTGAAACCCGCGAGACACAACAAAAACACAGCTCCGATCACAGCGTCCTCCATCCTCCTGTTGTTAATGTTGTTTTTCTTTGTTTCCGTTGTTGAACGCCACGCACAAATGACGTCGCTGTCGACTGGTTCCTGTCGGTGCGAATGCAACCCTTTAAATGGTACTGGGAAATAGTTTGCGCAAAATCGTCCCAGTACTTTAAGTACTGTACATTTAGTGCTGGAACTAAAGCAGTGCGAAAGGCCCTTAAACATCTCAACTTGACTCACACTTTGGCCTCCCAGAACCCCTTTCACAATAGATGACCTTCATCATGTTTGAGTACAATGGCTTCAAAAGGGACCTTTGAAGTCCAAAGAGAGAAAGAGCCCTGTGAGCTCCTGCAAACAAGGACCCTTGTTTACACCTGATATAAACGTCCATCTATGATGATCCATATGAGATGGATTGCTATTTACACGTTTAAGAAGAGTCTTTGCACTAAATATATGATGTAGTCACATGGATTTCTGACTAGATCCGAATATGGTTTAAGTAATCGGATCGCACAACATTTGGACAATTTTCACTTAGTGTCATCCACTTTTTCTAATGTCCACAATGACTATTTAATGTAGAATCCATTGTGGCATACTCACTCACTGATAGCAGCACTTCCTTTGTAAGCTGCTGTCTTCCTTTAGTCTCACTTCATGTGAAGACAGAGAGAGAGAGAGAGAGAGAGAGTGAAAATAAAGAACACTTGGGATGCTATTTTTAGGCTGCTGCTAAACACTTTCACACACATGCAGGCAGGAGAAAGCAGATGGTTATGTGGACTTGTGTGTGTGTTTTGGTGTGGCCCTTTGTCACAACACAAATGAATACACTAGTGCTTATGCACATGTGTGTTTGTACAGTTTGTACAGTACTCTTTTCTTGACACACATGCATTCTTGAAAACAGATTTACAATATCATCCAAACAAATGTTGCCTAAGATGTCTACTAACTCAAAGAACAAGTCAAAACCAAACGCTCAATGTGAGGGAGCTGTCAACTAGCTTTCAACATTCAATCACAGGAACACACAGACTGATCCGTCTCATCGTAAGAAAGATTATGTCATTGGGCTTAGCAGGCTCAGGTCTTCCTGTCCTTTGGTCCTTGTTTTCATATAGCAGGGTCAGAAGGGAACACTACTGCCGACAAAAGGGAGGTTGAGATAAACTAATGCAAAATGGATTTGCGCAGTATATCATCACAGTCTCTTGCATGGCCTAATAAAACAAGACTATTCGTTTGTATGTTTGTTATTTAATTCAGTTGTATGTTAATTCTTTCACAAAATACTGAGACAGGCTTAAATGTGATTAATGGTCCTTAAAAGAAAGTCAGAAGGCTTGATGAATGAATACTGGTTAAATGAATATAGTTAAAGCTTTGTTGAAAGGCATCTGTAAAAAGTTGCTAAAAAAGACACATGCCTTGGTTTCTAAAAACAAAGGAAAAATGTTTTCACAGAAATGCAATTACAATGGAAGGCCATTGGGGCATGTTTAAAATGCAGCAAATAAATGTTCAAATTAATGTGTCGCTGGTCATTTGCATAAAGTTAAGCTCTGCTTTGTGCCACGGGTATCTTTTGCTTGTGTCAACGAAAAGCGCCAACTCTTGTTAAAAATGAATAATATCCCTTTGGACTGTAAAAAACTGTACAGATCAAGTTATTTTTCAAACGAATAATTCATGTAAGAATGTTAACAAAAACACAAGCTTTCCATTTCTGCTTTTAAACCTTATGATAAATATGCACAAAAGGCTTTCATGGGGAGAGGCTGTACATGTTAATAATTTTTATTTAAACTGAGGTACGAGTTGAAAGTATTTTCTGTGGTAATCGACATCATGCTACAGATGCTGCAGAGGTGAACTTGTATCAAACCTGCAATAATTCTTTCATGAAGACCCAGTGCAATTTCATCAGTTTCTCTCCATCAGAGACTAAAAAAATTTATCTTTCTAAAATCCCTGTAGTCAAATCAAGACTACAAAATAGGTTTGTGTCAGATGAAATCTGTAGATTAAATATAGAGGGTAATGTAGAGTAAAAAGATGGCAGCTATATTAAAGTTATTACAATGAGAGCAATGAACTGTTAATTTACTACTGAGATATAATGTCATAAAGCTGTCAGACAGTGTCTGTCATCAGAATGGAGCAAATCATTTCCTGTGTAAATGTTGACTGGGCATATTACTACACTGCCTCAGGTGCAATTATATGGCACCAGTTGTACCATCCAAGAACAGAACGATGCTAAAGACATGCTCACAAACCACAGAAACGGGAAGCATTATGTCAGCGGGCCGTTTGCCAGACCCCAAAGATCTAAGCCTGATCAATTTGTTTCCGCATTGCCTGGAGCGCTGAATCACTGGGGGTCTCTATGATTCTGTATTGCTCTGTGAAAAGTGTAACCTTAGGTAGAACAATCCAAGGTCAATCCTAAAGAAAAAAAACTGTGAAGATCTGTGAAGCTTGTTTCCCCTCATAAATGCTCAGAGGACGAGTATTAAACAAGAACAAGACACATCCAGTTTTCCAGAATCAACAGTTGAGCAGAAAAGAAGGCTTGGCTGACCTGCCGTGAGCGTGGAAGTCCAGGTGCAGGAACTGGTCCTGGTGAGACAGAGCTCTCTTAGCCCTCTGGTGCTTGCTGTGCAAGATGTCTGTGTCGTAGGACAGGCCTTCGTAATGTCGAATGTACTTGCTCAGGTGTTTCTCATTCTGACCTACAGAATAAAAGGAAGAGAGAGAGAGAAAGACAGATGAAACTCAGGGACAGGTTGTGATCTGACTAGCTATTACTGAACACAAGATTTGGTGCAGAAGGTTGACAGGCAAACTGTGGTGACACAGTGGGCATAAACCTCTGTGACTGCTGGAATTACACTTTGAGCTGCAACATGACTCATTATCCGTAAATTACAAGGCTTAGGCCCGTTTTACACATCCTGTGTCTGCAGCGTGTAAGCAAATCAGCATTACAGCAGGGCACTGAGCTTTCAAACCGACAGAGTTTCTGCTGCGTAATACATCTGCGGCTCTATGGGGGCTGTTTTAACCTGATGGGAGACTGGACACATGCCCAGGGCACCATGACAGGGATGGGCACCACGTAGTGCCAAAAACAAACAAACAAAAAAGAATGTGGAATTCCAGTTCGTCACACTGAATTTACCCTTAAAACAGCCATAAATTATAAAATAATTACTGGGATCCGGCCACGATTGGAAAAAAATGGCAAACTACAACTCAATCAGCAGTATTTGGCCAGCAATGCCATTGCCCAGCAAAAGTGATTATGAATTTATTGCTGTCTTGGAGCCTCTTGTATGATTATAATTACTGTATACTTTTCCATCCACTTTTGCATTTTTTTGTAAAAATAACTTGATTTGGTAAAGATAATTATAAAAAATAAACTGCATTTATGTGTGTGAAAAAATGTATAATAATATATAATATCATTTTAAAATAAAATAAATTACTAAAAAGCACAGCAAAATAGGCTAAACAAATGTAGTATGAATACTATCATCTGTAAATATGGGCATGAATATGAATATGTGTGGCTTATGTGTGAAGCTGGCTTTATACTGTCATAACATACATTAATAAGCGGAGCAGAGAACATACAGAAAAAAAACGAACTACTGTCATGTGCATGAGGGCACTTATATTTTCCACTTCTATTGTGGGAAAGCACAGTTTATGGTTTTTCCCTCCCATCCTTCCTCAGACTCAAAAAGCAAGCACAGTAGCATTGATGCTAAGAATAGCCTGACCTTAGCAGGGAGCGTTTACTTCATCACAAATCTATAGTATCTGCTCCAACAACAGTTGTTACCCACAGCGATCCATACATTTCATCTCACGAACAGCTTTTCTAGTCCCTTTACTTCACAAGCCTGAAATCATCCAGATGATGACTATTAACTCCGTATTTTGAAAGGCATGTAGTCTCAGTGTAGAAAAGACCATTACCATATGACTACTAGACCTCCAACCTCTTGTTGCTGGGTGAGTTATGTCAGAGGAAGACTTACACTGGGCTTTCCATCAGTCACACAACCTACAGAGCAACCAACCTTTGCTTTTTGAATCTAAGCTGATTGTACTCTGCGTCGACCCTCGAGCCTACTCATGACGACACCCTACGCCGTAGCCTGACGTGCACCTCTCCAAAAATCTATCAGCGAGTCAATTCTACGCGGACCGCAAGCGCTATGATTGGTCTGCTAGAACCCTTCCCTCCATATGTACTTGAGGTTTGTTGTGTTTCGTGCACATAATACATTTTAGCGACCCTTCTATATAAAATAAAACAAGCAAGACCAGTGCTTATTTATATACGCTAGCATGATACCGCACTAGTTGTCCGCGACAACAATGTTGATCTGCATGTGCGATGTACGTTTTGACGTTTGGACAGAATCAAGGGGGATCATGATCAAATTCGTCACTTGTATTACCGTTTTCAGCTTACCACAATGTGAACCCTCGCATAATAATCTGGCCGATAAGCAGTTTTAAAGTAACATTCTCCATGTGCGCACAGCGCGTAGTTCGTTTTGGGGATGAAAAAGGCGTAAGCCTTGGGAGTTTTAAAAAGAGTCTATGAAATTTACACCTGAATAGAGGCAATTAATTAATTATATTAATGTACCTCTGATGGTTCTGACTGTCTTCAGAAATGATTCGATGGAGTTTTGTTTTCATCTTCGCTCCATGTAAGACCTAAAGGGAGTGTTCTTAATCGCAATACTGCTTTGTCCACAGAGGTTACGGGAAACAGCTCTAATTCACTTTTCCATAAGCGCCACCTGCTGTCAGAGAGTTACGAGACTTATAGTTACATTCAGCCTTGTGCGTTTCTGTCTGTCCAAACGACCGAATTTGCATACCCTAGGTGCATTTATTGTTTTGTGTATTTTTAAATAAAAACGAAGTGATTTAGTGTGTCGTACTTTTTTACATCTCCAGCCATTTGAACCTACCAGATCATCCTATAACCGTGATCTTTTGTCACTATACTCTGATAAGACATTTTCATACCCTTGCCTCCCTACGTGAGAAAAAAAAAAAAAAAAAAAAAAACGTCCTTGGGCGATTGAAGTATGCCATCATCTCCTGTTCAGGTGTTGTCTCCTTTTTGTAGTTTTAAATTATGATTTAATGATTTGATATTTATTTGCCACCATCACGGCTATAATGCTTCTCCGACGAACCGCTTCTTCTTCAGCTTTTATCCTGTGTACTCCGGGTTCCCCCAAATCCCTGGACACTGGGGGCGACTAGCTTTCATGCGTACTGCTGTCGCTGGCAAGACAACATGCAAAGGATAAATAAAAAAAAACTGTATGCCTAGCCTATGTGTAAAAGGCTACGCGTGTCGCGACCAGAATATAAATCAGCCTTACCTACCTCCCTGGATCAAACATGTCGATCAATAAGCCGCAAGGCACCAAAATGGTTAATAAAGCTTTCTTTTACTCTGAGACAATAACAGCTTTGCAGAGGCCATCACCAAGGACGTCACGCCTGAACGTCTGAACCGATTTAGGCCCTCTGTACAACAAAATTGAATGTCCAGTGTGGGCGACCGATATTGGTTTTTGTGACCGATACCGTACTTGAAGCGGGTGCCGTGGCCATAGTAATTTTTATTTATTTTAATTAATGTTTAAGAAATTTGAAATCATTTGAAAATGGATTAAAAAGTAATTTTGAATTAAACCTAACTTTCCTTCAGATTAGGCTGGGCAAAAAAAAATCTTAAATTTTTTTTTTTGAATTTTGACAAAATCGATTTTTTGCTATATCGTTTTTTTAAAATGGGTCGTTCAATTCGTTCTCAAGGCCCAAATCGATTTTTTTTCGATATTTATTTCCGCAAACATTGAACATAAGGTTTACGTTAATCTTATTACTAGTCTAATCCACTAGATGTCACCCCCTTATTTGCCTTGCGCGATGTTACAACGGAGAGTCCGTCATTCATTCATTGCTTAAAATGGCGGAGTGCGTTCAGGTGCGTTCCCGACGTCAACACCACCTTCACATAAAAAGTCAGAGGTATGGAAGCATTTTAGATTTCGCAAGCATGAGGACAAAGATACGGTGGACAAGAACAAAGCTATATGCCTGATTTGTAATTCTGAGGTGAAATGCTGTAGTAATACTACAAATCTGCGGAGCCATTTGACAAGACATCACCCAGACGTGCAGGTTCTAACACCCCCACAGCCGAACAGACAACTGAAGATTTCAAACGCATTCACAAGCAAAATTCCTCACAATTCACCACGTGCACAAAAGGTCACGGAATCGATTGCATTTCATATTTGCAAAGATCTAAGGCCATACAGCGTTGTCGAAAACGACGGATTCCGTTACTTGTTGAATGTGCTGGAGCCTCGTTATTCTACTCCTAGTCGTAAACAGATAAGCGAAGAGATTATCCCAAGACTGTACCATGAAGTGAAGGGAAACATTTCTCTGTCCCTTCAGTCAGTGGACAGAGTGGCCCTCACGTGCGATGGCTGGATGTCAAGGAGTCAAGACATCTATGTCACAATCACCTGCCACTATTTACATGATGACTGGGTTCTCATTTCAAATGTGTTGCAGACCAGAGCTATGCAGGCTAGTCACACAGGGGCAAATATATGTGCATTGCTTTCAGAGGCGTTGGAAGAGTGGGGGCTCACTAAGAAAGACCCGGTCATTGTGACCGACAACGCTACTAACATGATACGTGCCGTGATACATTGACGATACTAACATGATACATTGGCTGCTTTGCTCACACAAAAAAATCTGGCATCGCAAGCTGCGCTGAAACTTCCGGCCATCTCTCGGTTGCTAGGTCGAGTTAGGCACATAGTGACATTCTTTTACAGGAGCGCTAACGCTAACAAAGTTTTCAAAGAAAAAAAAAATGCCACTGAACTTGCCCTGTCACAAACTTAAAATTGACGTGGTGGCCATCTCTCGGTTGCTAGGTCGAGTTAGGCACATAGTGACATTCTTTTACAGGAGCTCTAACGCTAACAAAGTTTTCAAAGAAAAACAAATGCTACTGAATTTGCCCTGTCGCAAACTTAAAATTGACGTGGTGACCAGGTGGAACAGCGTGCTGGACATGCTCGACAGATTTTTGGAGCAGCAACCGGCAATCTCAGCTGCACTTCTTACTCCTGAAGTCCGTCGGAGCGAAAAGGATCTTTGCACTTTGACAGAGGCAGATATAACTGTGGCAGAGGACATCGTGAAAGCTCTTCAGCCGATGAAAAGTGCAACTCTGGTGATGTCTGGAGAGAACACCGCTACTCTCTCTATCATTGCACCATTGCATGCACAGCTCCTTGATGAGATGCGCTCGACTGCCAGTGATTCGACTGTCATTAAGGAACTCAAATCTGCCATGCATGACAACTTGAAGTTTAGGTACGTTTACAAAAACAGCAAGTACCATCTATAAAATGTAAAATTTGTGTGAATGTTACAACAGATTACATTCTTGTTAATTGTAAGTTTGTGTATGTTGATGCCATAATGTAATTTAAATGTGATTGTCTAATCTTTAAAGATATGCAAATCTAAAAGAGAAGCTGTATGTGGTGTCTGCCCTGGACCCTCGTTTCAAGACTCTTCCTTTCATCTCTGAAGAGGAACGCGAGGACACATTCACAACATTGATCAGTGAGATGGTCACTCAGGAGCAAGTTAAGGCACATGATGTATGTTGTATAAAGTTTTTAAACTGAAAATGTAAACAAACCTATATTTATTAACTGCATATAAATATAATAAATTAAAGTAAAATAATAAAAATTCTGTATGGTGGAGATGGGCAACATTAAATTCAAATACAATTTTAATTGATATTTTCCTTGTTTTTAACTATCAGCAGCAAGGATCTGATAGTGCTGGTAATGGAGGCAGTGCACCTGTACAGGAGCAAAAATCCCTTGGTGAAGGTGACCCCTCCCCAGCCCCACCAAAGAGGTCAAAAGAATCCTGTGCGCTGTTGGATCTGCTTGGGGCAGCCTATGCACCAGTGGCTAAAGTAGTCAGTGCTACTGCTGCAGACAGGGCACGGGAAGAAGTTGTCAAATACAGAGAAGTTATCCTAACTCGCCGAAGAACCTTAAGTGGTGGTGGAAGCAGGGGTTACCCACTTTTGGTCCCGCCAGCAAACGCTATCTTTGTGTTTCCAGACCAGTGTCCACTCGAATAATTTTCTCCACAGCTGGGAGAATTATATACAGCTCAAAGAAGTTGCCTTCTGCCAGAGCACGTTGACCAACTCCTTTTCTTGCAAAAAATAACAGTTCCTAGGAACAGCGTTACTGGTGTTTGAGCCTACTGTTAGTCATTTTCACGTGTTAGTTCCCCCAAAAATGAAATTCTGTCATTGGGTTATGAAGTATTCTCATGTAGATTTCTTGCTTCTGTTGAACCAATGAGATATTTTGAAAGACTGGCAAACAAACCTTGTGGGCCCTCTTGACTTACTTCCATAGGATGGAAAAATATATGGGAAGTCATGGGAACAAACAGTTTGTTTATCCATATTTCTTCATCTTCTTTGTGTTCACAGAGAAAGAAAATCCTACATGCATAATGATGACCAGATGAACATCACCCAAAGTGCCAGTATTAGTTTTTTCCTACACCTTTATAGGCTTGCCGCCTCCATGTTCAGCTAAGGCTGGATGAGATTTTATGTCTTAGTTATTAAGCTTAAACATAAAACCTGATTCCTTTTCCGTCACTTCCCCATATTTTTTCAAAGGTGCTACGTTTGGAGCAGATCTCTTAGAAGTGTGACGCTCACTTCTTTCTGGGACTTTTCCACACTCCCTGAAAACTGCAGTTGTTAAAACCCTTCTGAAAAAAAGCAATCTTGATAACACCATGAAAGATATTGAATGTAGTCTTTAGTCAGACATGAACCGAATTACTTAAACTCAATGGATACCTGGACAATTTTCAGCTGGTGTCCGACCGCATCCACACAGAGACAGCACTCTTAAGAAGCCTAATGATTTCCTTAATTCCCCTGATCTAGCCAAATATCAGTGCTGTACTAACTAGAATCTCATTTCTGCGTGTGATACTTGTCGATCATAACATACTACAGAGACTGAACACGGTTTGGGCTTTCTGGCATGGTAATTCACATGGTTCGGTCAACTTAACGGAAGGTTATTATGTATTATGAGTCATACTCTAAGCAGGACGTCCATGAATGCGAGTCCGCACAAGGCTCAATTCGTGCACCGCGCGTGTTTACCTGTATATGCTCCCACTAGGCAAATAATATAAAGAACCAAATTTGCCTATCACATCCTATGCAGATGATACCGATTTCCTACCTTCTCCAAATTACTACAGCCGCATTGACTCCCTCTTCCAATGCATTGATGAAATTAACAGTTGGTTGTGCGAGAACTTTCTTCAGTTAAACAAAAAAAAAACAGTCATTGCATTTGGAAACAAAGATGAACTTCTCAAGGTGAAGGCATACCTGTGACTCTAGGGGTCTAACACCTAAAAATCAAGTCAGGAATCTTGGTGTGATTCGGGAGACAGACCTTAGTTTCAGTAGTCATTTCAAAGCAGTAACTAAATCAGCATACAGTACTATCATCTCAAAAACATTGCAAGTTTTAGATGTTTTGTTTCCAGTCAAGACTCTGTGAAACTTGTTCATGCCTTTATCACCATCAGGGTGGACTATTGTAATGGTCTCCCCACCGGCCTTCCCAAGAAGACCATTAAACAACTGCAGCTCATCCAGAACACTGCTGCCAGAATTCTGACTAGAACCAGAAAATCTGAGCATATCACCAGTCCTCAGGTCCTTACACTGGCTTCCAGTTTTATTTAGGATTGATTTTAAAGTACTTTACTCGTTTATAAATCACTCAATGACCTAGAACCTAAATACATAGCAGATATGCTCACTGAATATAACCCTAACAGACCACTCAGATCATTAGGAACAAGTCAGTTAGAAATACCGAGTCACACAAACAAGGAATGTTCTTTTAGTTACATGCCACCCTGCAGTTGTGGAATCAGCTTCCGAAGAGATCAATTGCCTAAAACATTAGTCACATACCCATCCTTAAAAGGCATAACTCCCACCTCATCTGTTTAGCGGTGCATTAGTGAATAGCACTGTGCGATGTCCCAACTGATTTTTGTGCACTATATTATATTATAATCGTCTTTTAAATTCTTTTAACCTCTTAATCAAATTTTTTTTTTTTTCAGTTTTTAAATTCCTTGTTTTATTGTAGTGATTATGGTTTTTATTTTACTTTATGTAAAGCACTTTGAACTACCATTGAATATGAAATGTGCTATGTAAATAAACTTGCCTTGCCTGTTATCAAGCATGACTGTTCTGACTGCCAATTTGCAACATCATTTGTCCATCTTGCTCAAAATTCTGCATATCTCTTGAATGCATTTGAAATATATAGTTGGTTTTGTTTTGGATTGGACCTAGTGCTCTTATTCTTTTTATGTATTAACCCATGTTGTAATCTTAGGTTTCACTAGTTCCCTTTTTTATAAATCTAGGATGTGTATTCAAATCTATATTCATCAAGCAATCATCATCGAATAGAAAATCGAAACGAATTGAGAGCTTGATAATCGAAATCGAATCGGAACATCTGAATCGATACCCAGCCCTACTTTAGATGACAAAGTATTTTCATAACTAATAATATTAATAAAATAATTTCAACAAAAGGCAGTAACACGGTTCACCTCCGCCACGACTGCATCGGCAAACAGGAACACTATCGTCCGTGCCGATATTTAAAAAATGCCAAAGGCAGTTATTCAAAACTATCACCGGGCAAATTTATTCCTTCACTCATGTTCAAGAGTTGGCTCAGAGCTCTGTACCCCTGCATGTTCTATCGAGAACATTTTATTCTATTGTCTCCTCAAATTTTTCTCACTGTGTCAAAAGCTTACAGAAGCCACTGAAATACATCAAGTTAGAAAATGCTTAACGGTATTTAAGTCACTCGGCACGATACTAGGTAAAGGGTGCTGCAACCAAAAATGAAAATGGTCCCAAACCCTCTTTGTTCCAACCAGCAAGAGTTTCCTCATTTTTAAAAAAAGTGACCATGCGCCTGCAGACAGAAACATATAATTCAGTTTCAATCTGTTCCTACTGTTTGGCTTCAGACACATTTATTGTTTGGTGAATTTTCATGGGTGAAAACCAGTCATTTCAACCGATGCGCACAATCTGAAGTTGGTGTGAGGAAAGTGTCACTGTCATTGTACCCCATGACAACCGAAAGTCTGCTTTAGGTTGATGTGTGAGTTGTGCTTCATACATTGCTACACTACTGACAATAGACAATGTGGCTGCACCTTAAGAATAATACAGTGCATGAGTCTATGGAAAAAAAAGATTTTTGTCTGTTTTAGAGCTTGACAGCTCATGGCCACTATTGCTTTGATTGTACAGAAAAAGAGCACCTTTAACATCCTTCAGTGTTCTCCTTTTGTGTCCCACAAGAGGGCAAGTAAAAGAAGACTGAATTTTAATTTTATGGAGAACTATCCCTTTAACAAAAAAAATACTACAAAATATTTGACCATCACAGAAGAACAAAACACACACATTTGCAACACTACCAACACTTCACAATGCCTGGGACATTTTAGAAGCAGAAGAAATGAAATTTCCGCATGGCATTCTGCCATCCACCAAGTGTCATTTCAAGAGAAAAATCAGTCTTTCCTAAGAAACACAACAAATAAAAAGTAAACAGCAGGGACGCTTTCTCAGCAAACAGGTTCTGTTCATCTTCTAATGAATGAATTTTGACAGATGGATGAATTTTGACAGATGCTGAGAAACACATGACCTGATGGTTTGCAGCTGTTGCACAGCTTAAATCATAAAACACTATCGCAAGAAGGGCTGCACGATAAATCGAAATGGAATCGAGATCGTGATTCGACAGAAGCTCCGATTGTCATGCGTATCTTGCAGGAGCCCAGTGTGTGCTCACATAATCTCCCATCCCGGCCGAAGTGTCTCTCTGTGCTGAAACTCCAATACGCCCGCAGAAGAAATCCAGGAAATCCCTGCAGCTGAATAAACAGAAGATTCAACTGCTTTCATTGATTCAACGTGACTAATAAACACACGACTACGGCAATATGCGGTTTATCTGAGTTCTTATTATAAATGTTTATTAAAGTATATTTAGAATGCAATGCCTTTATCACTGCTTAAAACATATGAGCTGTTGCTGTTGCCGTTCTGTAGAAGCCACATCCAAGAAAGAGGGTTTCAAACAGCACTGACGTTATGAGTTATTTGAGTAACATTTTATTACATGTGGTATTTCACATGCTTTCGATGGGCATCATTGACGTCACAGACCGTAGTCCACTGAGACGATGCAAACAGCTGTCATTATCGACGATTTCAAACGCACATAATCGTCTGCGACTTATTTGGTACTTTGTCAGTGAACTACGGCTATGGGTAGGAATTCTGCGCCATCTGAAGCACGTGTGTGATTTCCTGCTGATTACAGAACCGCTTTTTTACAAAATGTACATGACAATCGATTCGATTAATCGTGCACCCTAATCGCAAGCTGACCTTTCTCTCTTAACAGATGCTCAAGTTGTGAGATAAACGTCATAAAGAAATCAAAACAGGCCGAAACAACGGCCATTGGCAGAGGTGAATGGGTAAGCTGAAAAGAGTGGTTGTGTGTGGTGGGTGTGTTGTGTGGTGTGCCGCTATTGCTGGGAGTTCAGTGCTGACTTGTGTCACCTGTACAGCCTGATAAAATCGCTCCGCTCATCCTTGCTGTGGAGAGAGAGGAAGAGAGAGCCATATCCAGGAGCAGTACTGCCTCAGCAGAGCAGAACGCTCCAACACTCATTCCAATTCCACATACATTAGTGCTCCACCTCCCCAACTCTCCTATCTACCTCCCTCATAGTCAACTCTTTTCCCCCCCAGCATTCCTCTCTCTTTAGCCCTTACTTCGCATTCATCCTGTCAGCTGAAAAAAGGTTCAATGAACTGCTTGATTACATGATTTCATGCCAGCAGTTACCTTCACGGTTTAGTAGGTTGGCACGTTAATCGCTCTTTGGAGTGCTAAATATGGTTAAGGTTAGACAGTTCGCTTATGAAGATATATTAGATATTCTAGTGACTTTCTGACATTTTTAGGACTCACAATTGAATTTTGAGAGTAAATTTTATAGATAGATGCTACATGAACTAGTCAGTGCATAATTAGCTACTTTCACACAATAATCTCACTATATCAGAACATTGACAACCAGTCAAACATCAGTACCAAAATTCTGTTAAAACTTTGTGAAGTCACTTAACAGAACTGACCTTCACACAGCTGCATTGCTGAGCATCTATATTTGACTACTTTTCTTACCACAATCTAATCACGATTATTGAGTCATGTGTCAGGCTTATAACTAAATGCCATTGAGCTCCTTCAGAGCTTTGTGATTGGCTTTGTGATCAAGCACTTTAACAGCAGTTTTTCGGTCAAAGCGTCTTGACCTCAAAAAGATGTGAAGTGCAGCATTCGTTTGCTGACAGATGATGTCCACAAATCCTAAAAGAGACCTTAAAAGTTTTTTGAGCTGCTGTCAGTCTATAATGCCTTGAAATGTCACAAACTTTAGAAGATAATATGTTGAGTGTACAAGACAAGAAGAAAAACAACAAAAACAACAACACTGTCAAATTATTTAAATGTACAGCTTGTTTCAAGGTTGGCTTGAATGACATCGTTTCACATGTCTTAAGGTCAATTCACACTGCACAGACAAACGGCAACAAACGGACTTTGTTGGATCAGTGAGTTGCCCCTTTTGGCGTTGGTCGGAGTTGTTTTTAACCCGACTGAACATGCTTAATCTGCGTTTGTTGGGTTGTGGAATGTCTGAGCAGTGTGAAATTATTTTACAACAAACTACAAACTCTGGCGTAATCTGACGTGGCCACGAACCATTGCCATGACGATGCGCATATTTCACTTAAAGCGTGCTTCACCCACGGCCTCTTTCTTTTTATTTGCCATCTTTTTAGGCGAAGAATGACACGCAAAGACATTAACAGTAAAATTTTGATTGTGGTTACAGGATCATCAGTTTCTTCCCCAGTCAGACACAAAACAGCACGGCGCGACACGACAAAATACAATAGAGGTTCTATTGATTATAATCAGTGACGCTGTCTTCACTGGACGCGGCGTGATGCGACAACTGACACGTCCGGTGAAGATACGGTGTTACTGGACTCTCTGTGACTCGAAGTTTGTTGGTGTTTGTTGGGGGAGTGTGAACATGATTATTTTTCATAAAATTATACATCCAACAGCATACTTGAGCCAACTTGTTTGTTGGTATTTGTCGGTGCGGTGTGAATTGGCCTTTAAGAGACAAGGACACTTACATCTATGGACTAATGGACAACTGTCCCGTTTTGGCCTTGTTTCCATGGCAACTTGGCACTTTGCTTAAAAAAAAAAAGTTATTTGCCCACTCATCTTTAGCCCTGTTACCTGGAACTAGAGTCAGCCAGTGAACCATAGCTGAGAAGCATAGTGGTATACATCTTTGGATGCTTCTCCTTCAGTCATTTTGCAATGACTGGAGCCTTTAGCCAGGAGAGGTTATGTCATCAGATGGTTACCAACGATCCTGAAGTGTTTCGACCCTTAACCATAACACTCTCCTGTTAGCGGGTCAGCAGTGGTGGCCAGCCACTCCTCACTCCCTCCTGGCTGCCAGCTCAACTCCTCCCTCCTGCTCCAAATCCAACAAGAGGCTCTCTCTGCTTCCTCCCCCAGTCTTCGCACTGCCTTCTTTCTCTCAGTCCCCCTCAGTCCAACGTCTGTCATCAGCTTCCAGGCTGACTGGGCTGGGAAGCCCCTTCATCCCACCTCGACTGGGTACAACCATGTTTGCCAGCCTTTGTCCCAGCAGTCCTGCACCAGGTCTTTATAGCTTTCAGGTTCAAGGTGTAATGACAGGGAAGTAATGTTTTATCAGAAGCAAATGGGACAAATTTGCTCTATTAGCTAAGGCAGAGAGGCGAGTCGGTCCACTACAGATCAGCATTTTCTGCTCCACTATTCAGTGGTGAAGCTGAATCTACAGCACCATATCAAAAGACAGAATATTTTACACTAGTTAAAATTAGTTAATGATTACTAGTACTATTATGTATTTCTCTTCCAGTGTCTTAACACAATAAATTAAACAAGTACGAAATACAAATGAAGATTAAAATTAGTATAAATTACTGACTGGTTGTTTATATGACAAACTCTGTATGTCAGGAGGAGGATGTGACAAGGGAACTTGGTAAAGCATTAAGTATGAAGTTTAGGCTGACAACACAAAATCTTCATTTAGATCACTTCTACTGCAGTGGACAAATACGAGTTATAGGTCTTTCCAGGATAGGCCTGTACAGACATATTTATAGATGACAATATATATATAGTTCAGGGCTTTTCGAGAAAGGCATGACTCTGTGAAAGGAGGGTGGACACTGAGCTATTTTGTACAGGCACAAGCAATAGCTGCCTCATTTCTGCCTAAATTACCCCACATGTGAGGACAAACGCTCCAGACTCCCACACAAAGATAACCGCAGAGCTGTCAGAAGTCGACACCACTGGACACCACTGGATGAGAAGAGTGGAGGGCCTGAACACTACTATTGATGGATAAGTTTAGTTGTCGAAAATAACAGTGAAGGGCAAACTGAAAGTTATCAACATGTTTTTATATTCTACATCCACAGTACTTGCAACAGCCTGTGATTACACATCTTTTATTGCAGCCACCTTCACATCTATAATCAGCTGAACTCTGTTTTGTTAAACTGAGCTGCTCTCATTTGACCTTAAGATGGGAAAATGCTCAAAACTTTAGTTTGTTGTTTGACAAATAAGCACATTTATTTTCAATGGTTACTGCCGCCATAATAGAAACACTACACTAGACTGAAAAAAATTGGTGTAGAAACAATTTTCAGTCAGAAATGGCAAGTAGCTCATGGAATAAGGAGAACATTTAAAAGCAGAAGGACTGAAATAGTATTTTCTTGTAAAATGTAGTATAATCTTTTAGGGCTGCCACTAACGACTTTTTATTTTGATTAATCTATCGACTAATTTACTGATTAATCGATTAATCTAACCGATTAATTTCCCACAAAAAAAATCAACAATTTTATGTAACGTTCATTATTATTTATTAGCTCTAAAAAGGGGAATATTTATGACGAATCATAAATGGTTATGATTCATAATAAACATTTAGATTATATCTTCGAATTAACTGTAGCAGAATCAATATTACAATTAGTTGATCTGTCCGTCCACCGAGCAGACAAAATAATAATTTATCAATACAAAGAAAGATTATTTTCCTGGCAAAAGAAGGATAACTTTGCTCATTTATGCAGTGCTAGCAGTAATTTAACAAATGTAGCAAGGGTTCAAACATTCATTGACTTCGAACTGTGAGCAGTAAACAGAGACAATTCGTTGTGAATATAAGGGATTTAATAAATTGAAACTATATCTAACATATAACTAACTAAAACATATATACACAGAATGAAACGAAGTAAGGAAAAGAGAGAGAATAGGAAATAATGGCAGTATTTCACATCACTTAACCACAACCTCTGAAAAATCATCAAAGAATCCAATAATCACCTTAAAAGGGACTGAGATTTAAACACGCATCTGAATAATTTTAAGCGGCTACTTGCATTGGTTTCGATTGCTGAAAAAGAGTCCTGATGCGATAGATAACAGAGGTCTTTTGATGAGTTCATGAGGAGTCAAGCTGGAAGTTTTTACTTCTGGTTCTTCTGAAAGAAAAGTCCACAGCGACTAACGTTACTTGAAAGTAAAAACTGCCGGAAAAATAAAACTCAAAAGGAAGGTCTTGAGAGTCCTGAAAGGTGTAGTCTCAAACGAAGAAGAAGTTTTCTGAGCAAAAGTTATTTTGGGCTAATCGTTTTTTGAGAGTTCCTATTCTGTGTGTTCTGACCCATGAGAGACATGGATTTTGAGCGGGAGAATCGTCTTTGTCTCTTGTTTTATGGCTCATTTACATGCTTTATGGCTGGTCTGGAATATCCGTAGTTTTAACCCAAAATATAGTGCGAGTCATATGATGCGTTTCACAATCACATACTGTAAGTCATTGTCCGAGAAATGAAGAACGGGTGACATTGATACCAAGAAACAATAATCTGGAATAGATTAAACCAAAGATACACACATACACCTGAATATAAGTGTTTTATGGCTTTAACTAATACAAATAACGAGTGGTAACTCATCTAATCCAACAAAGGAATGTACACACAACACATGCATATACCAGATACAATTATAACTGATTAATTATAGTCTAAAATAAAGAAATGTCTTTTTGTGTGTGTGTGTGTTAGTTTGTGTGAGTGTGTGTTAGTTTGGCCATTTACAGCTCTTCGCGGAATGTGTTTGAAATCAGATTGGGGAATGATAGTGGGGGCTGGTTCGAATCTTCTTGACGGCGAAGAACCATCTGGCAATTTACAACCCCTATACAAGTAACATCTCTGACCAGACCTGTAATTTATATGCAAATGTCAAAAGGCTAAAAGGGTCTTTTAAGCCATAAACAGTCCAACACTCCAGCATGATCCTACGCAGACGCTACATTTATTAAACTACATTTTATTAAACCAAATGAAATCCAAATTTCTATATGAAATCCTTTTTTTAAAGCAAAAGTGCAACATAGAGTGCAAGAAGCAAATGGCCATCTCATAGTCCAAATCACTGAAATCAAAGTTCAGTATTATAGTGTAAGAACGACAACATATCCAAGTGTTCTAGTCTACTAGTAATAAAATTATAATAAAAAAACACTTTTTAAAGGAGTATTTACCAGAATTATTTAGGAGAAAAGGTAAATGTGCGTATTCTAGGAAACAACAAAAAAAAAAAAAAACTTTATTTTTTTTTTTAAATGACAAGTAATTGGGATGCTTTGATATTAAAATTTAATGGAACCATTAAAATAGAATCCAGAAAATAATGTAAAACTGAATTTGGTAAAGATAAAACTGTAAAACTCAATTATTTAGACAGGCTTTTTGATTAATAAAATTTGATTTAACCATTAAAACAGAGTATAGAAAAATGAAAATGGAACATTTGGAAATAAAACGGATTTCATAGGGCCCTATAATTATAATACAAATTTTTATGGTAATAAAACCAGATGTAAGTGAACAATAGCTTTTAAAATTACTTAAAATACATATAATAGCAATGAGGCAATAATAATTAGTTCAAACAAAGTATCAAAAGCAAGAAATCATACGGTTTTATCGAACAAAACTGTTAAAATACATAATGCATTATAAACCTCCGTAGAGCACGACCGAGATGGGTGTTTTGGGGCAGATACCGATATTAGGGAGTAAAAAAAAGACATCGATATATCGGTCGATATTCTTTGTGTATATTATAGTAAAGTACCAGTCAAAAGTTTTGACACTTTCCCATTTGTGTGTCCAAGCTTTTGATGGGTACTATATATAGAATACAGTATATACATACACAGAATATACAGTATATACATAAACACATTTTTAGCAATGATAACTCAAATTTGGTGATCAAACACTTATAATGACGTGACAGAGATATGTAAGGGCATTTAACAATAAACTTGCAATGAGTGCGATGCACAAAGTAACGGGTGTTAGTTGTAACACATGTGGTTTGAATATTTATTTTACCATAGTAAAATTTAAATTCTGGCTTAAGTAAATTTTGTATCAGTTTTTATTTTTCATTTAAAATGAGACAAATCTGCTATTATGTTAATCTCCAATCTGTTATTTATCAGCGTTACCATGTGCTATTCTATGACATTAGCGATGTAATTTATAGGGATGTGCAACAGTGATCGAGTATTCGAGTACTCGACCGTGACAGCGATGATCGATCATGTAAACGATGATCGAATTTTTTTTTCTTCCCTGATTGGTTATAGCAGCACTTTGGACGGCGCCCTGAGCTCTGATGGGTTAGCTTGCCACAGGATGCATCAAAAGAAGAGAGAGAATCATGGCCTCAAAGTCACGTAGTGATGTCTGGCTTCACTTTGAGAAGACAGATGAAAATACGGTTCAGTGCAAGCTGTGCAGCGCCATGCTGTCACACAAATCTACAAGAAGTACAATGCGCTATCATCTAACATTTGTAAATAAAATGTCTGGCGATAACAGAGCGGCAACTCAGATGAGCATTGCATCATTTGCCGTTAGACCAAAATGCAACGCAGGCAGAACAGAGAAGATGACACAGCTAATCGCTGAAATAGTGGTGAAAGATTTGCTGCCCATTAGTTTCGTCAACGGAGAAGGATTTAAAGATTTCATGCATTACGTTGAGCCCGAGTATGACATTCCGTCACGCAAAACAGTGACGGCAAGAATAGATGCTCTATATGAAAAGACTGCTTCTTCACTGAAGGACAGACTGTCAAAGACAATAGTGACACTAATGTAGTCTATATTGCTTTTAGATGTTTTTTTTATTATTATTATTAGGATGTTTTTTCGTCACATTGTGGGCTAATTCAAGTCATAAGGCTTCGAAAACGCACAGGCGATTTATGGATAATAAAACTTAATAAACTTAACTTAAAACTTAACTTAAGTTATAACTTAAAAATAAAACTTAATTACAACTATTACACTTAATAACGTAGATGAAAATATAGCACAAAGCTGCCATACAATGAGAACTTTATAGAAATCTATAGTAAATTCTGTCCTTGCCCATCTTTCTGCGCGATGTCATGAATAACGCATCAGGGGGGCTCTCTCTCTCTCTCTCTCGGTTTCTCTGTCTAGCGCATAACTTAGCATCCTATTGTGGAGATACAAGTTGTAATGTTACGTCTGCAATGTATCTAAGTTATCTGATTTATCATAGTATGTGTCATAGAATGAGCTTCAGTTTATTGGCATAAAGTCACTCTTCACCTCAGGCAGCTATTCCTTTTTAGATGCTTCTTTATTAATAACATTGCTTCATCATAATCTAACATGTCCTAATAATGTGTTCATAGACCGGTTTTCATGTCATTTTTTTAATTTTTAACATTCATTTTCATAACAATCTTCAGATTTTTTCATTATATCCATTACGGTTATGCTCCGCCCCGCCGCACAAGCCCTGCCCCCGATTACTCGATATCGTTTTGAAACCTATCGAGATTTAATTTTGAAATGAGAAATTTCCCAAAAATGCCATCCCTCAGTTAATTTACACTATTTACTTTAATACATTTTAATGAGAAACGATGAGAAACAGTTGAATAAAGACTGACAGTCAATGTTTAATTTTAAGAAATTATTGTTTCAAGACATGTAAAGCATTTTGGCTCATTTATGTGAGCCGTCCCAAGCATGGTTTCAATGTGTTCATTGTCAAACTCCAAAAATCAGATTATTTTTAATTCTTAAAAAAAACGCCATTCTTTTATTTGAAAAATATATATATATTTTATTGACAAAATATTTTAGTTTGTCTTGCATATTTTTTATTAGATCAGATAATATTTTAAGCTGTTATATGGTCAAGTTACAACGTGCCCCTACTGGGCATGTTGTCACATTTCACTTCCAATTTCTGAGGGTAAATAAAGAAAAACGTATACACTGTAATTATGAAACAAGCGACATATACTCTGTACTAGACGAGTGTAAAATTACTGTGGATAAAAATATATATATATATATATAATTCTGACCCCATGTGGAATTACGCCCAAATGAGGAAATCAAAAGTGTTACTTTGTGCCCCGACTCTCCCTACCTATGTAAATAAATACAATTTAAATTCACGTCTCGTGCACTTTAATGCCGTTTGAATGTAACGTGTACGTTCCCTTTGAACTGGAATCATGGTGGAATATCCTGTGATGTCCACTTCGCAGTGCACTTACGGTCGAATAAGACAACGCATGAATGCTGCCAGAACAAGAGACCTCCTTACTGAAGTGAAAGTGTTGGCTGGTGTTACTATCTCGCAAACGCGCTGGCGGATCTCCACCAAATTCGGGGGATGCCTTCAGCTCGAGGAGCCCTCTCGAACGCCACCCTCCACGCGTCGGTAGCCCCCCGGGATCGCTAGATCGGTCGGTGCCAGACCGCGAATTTAACCACCTGTAACTCCCGAACCCCAGGGGCTATCAACGCAGGGGTGGTCTAATTCGAAAGAGGACCTCGAGACGTACACTCGATCTGCATTCGAGAGGGATCCTCGAGCTGAAGGGATCCCCCGAAATTTGGTGCAGATCCGCATCGCCGTTACAGCGATATGGCCGTTCAAAGTTTCAATGGCTTTCCATAGACATAAGCTTTAAAGCGTTTCATCCATGTCACCAGTAGCAAACAATGGAGCACACTCTGCTAGACAAACTAAGTAATTACACCATTTCAAGCATTTTATCTGCATTATATATGTTCTGTAAAAAAACTGTTTAAGGTCATACTTCGCCAGCTTTACAGTGTAAGAGCTTTCCGTGTAATTGGGACGTAGTTCGAGGCGCATACCCCGAAGCTATCGGCGACAGGGCATCGAGGTATCGGTTTTTGCTTTGATCAATTGCAGTGCCCATTTGAATCCCCGTCCTCCCTTACTATCAGCGTTTTGTTGGCTTTCCCCCTAACATTAACTGCAGCTAATGTTCATTTATTAGCTATACAAAAAAAGGCCGAGACGGGCGCCAACAGGCTTGACGATTGTTTTTACACATTGCTGTCCGATCTAATACTTGTTTAATATTAACCAAGCACCATTTCATTCAAATATCCACTTAATCTTTAATATTTGGCCATTTCTTTAGGACAGAAACCCTATAGCTACTGTAATTAAATGAATATGTGGACATCAAAACATGTAAACTCAGAGTGAGGGTTTGAGCTTTTATTTTGAAACCGCGATGTATTCTCCTGAGTTTGTGTAGATTTATAAATGATTTACCTTACAAATCTGATGAATTCGCGTAGGTTGTGTTCCCAGATGAATGTTATAATAAACAAACTCACAGCATATGCAGAGATGTAGTTTGAGATGCTCCACACATGTAAACAATAACAGTTCCTGTGGAACAGCATTTACAGTGAACGGAGCCGCTGTGAGACGCTGTTACTTAACATACACGCGTAAATAAGTAAAGCGAAATACTTTACTAGAACTGCATCGTAATCAGTAATTAAATCGCAGCATTTGTGAATTCACAATTATGCTTAATTGTGATTTTTAAATGGGTTTAATATATCACGCAGCCTTGGGAAACGGTCTAATAATGTGTGTTTCTGGCTTCTCGTCTGTGAATGCGGCACTTCCGGTATTTTGTCGCGTAGTGACGGATGCAAAATGACAGCGAGGCTTTTAAAAAAACATCAATAGAATTAATTACAAAAATCGAAATAATATAAAGTTCGCCGGACCAGCACTAATAATCCTTTGAAATCCATCAGGGAGTATCGGAATAAAGGATTTCAGTTATCCAGATTCAGCCTTGGACCACATTGTGAGTACACCAAAGCAGCATAGCACCAAAGACTATAGAATACCCAAGACGTGTCACTCGTATAGTTTTGAATGTGGAAAAATGCAAAGCTCAATATGGCCGCTTAATCGCAGGAAGCCCCGCCTTCTGAAAGAGAGAGCCAATCGCAAAGCACGTCGCTGCAGCTGCTGTTAGAAGTCCCGGTTGCTATAGAAACAGTCACCATTCTGAGACGTGCTCTTAGGACTGCGCATGCGCACTGGCTGATCTATCCTGAAAAATAAGCTTTTTATAACGGTATTTGAGCAAAAGTAACAACATTTATGACACAGCTGTTGTCAGATTTCTTTGGTGATTTCAAATATGAAATTTAATCGTAAGCTTAGTGTACAATTTTGTAGAATTTGATGTTTCCCCATTCAAAGAGATAGGAGTTGCACTTGCAAGAGAGGTGTTTCAAAGATGGCCGCCGAGAGACATGACTTGTCTTAACAGGACTTTGATAGCACACATCGTTCAACAATTTGGAGTTGGTAAGAAGAAATACAATTTTGCTGCCACTTTTGATCAATTGAATGTGCCCTTGCTGAATAAAGAGTATTCATTTATTTTAAAAACAACAAATTAATCACGTCTTACCACCCACTTTTGGAACCAGTTTGAGGCAACAGAAATGTCTATGTTCAAGTCCTAATTTTATGAACATTCATCAACGCAAAATATAAATCATGAACCTGTCTGTTCATATCCCTACTCAAGTCTTTCAACAGAAAAATAAATAAATAAACACATCACAGCCTGTTTCCTTCTCCACTGTTTGCACCTATAAAAACGTCACTAAGAGTTCTGAGTTTGTTCAGAACACAATGATGCACAACAACTCTATTTCTCCCCTCAGCCAACACAATAATACAAGAATAGTGAACTATTTAGAACAAGGTTGTGTGAATTTCATAATGTCACCAACACTACTGACTGAACAAATTTAATAGAGGACACAAGATGAATGCAGGGTGAAACATTCCACTGAAAATCACAATCAGTATGTCACTTAAATCTTTGTATATCCCTAAACACTGAAGCATGAAGTTAAACTGGGTGGTACACAGTCAGAAAATTACAGGAAGTGGAAACAGCTTGGCTCATGATTTATTATGCTACGGCAGGGTTCACAGAGCATGTGAGAGGGGCCTGTGACCTTTATACTCGGCGTTCCTTCAGCCTACGCCATAGAAGAGATTACAGACAGAACTCTGTGGAGAAACCACATATGACAAATGCAAACTCAGACTTACAGACTTACAAAGGGTATGAAGAGACAAGACAGAAACTAATACCCTGGGATTCAAAGCACAAAAAGAATTACAGGGCTTCTGGAATTGGATTGGTCTAGCTCAAGTAACATTTTAATACTATCCTATAAAACCCTCTCTAAAAATGAAAAAAGTTATATCAAAATGTTCTTCATAAAGACCAACCCTGTATTTTGCCCAGTGCATCACAGCAATAAAGTTTGATTCAAACCAATGGGTGAACTACTGGTCAGAGATAGAAGATTTTGAACAAATCAGTTTTTGTCTTGGACCCAAGCTGTGGGCAGTTACTGGTGATTGTTTAATAGCGTAGAGACATTGTTTTTTCTTATGCCAAGATCTGGACTACACTTGCATGTTTAAGAGGAGCTGGACTGAGTCACTGGTAGATGTGCTCCACTTCATTTCTGTCAAACTGAAAAAAATACACATTTTCAAGTAAGTGAGCCTGGGAACTCAGCAGTCATATAATCTCCACACTTTACAAAGAGCTTAAGCGGACTGAAAGTGATACTGTGGCAAAAGGGACTGGCAATTTATCCCTGGAACAAAATTAAAGGTCTATCAGCTAGAATTATATTGGTTCCTTTCTCTAGTCAGAGTTGTTTATTCGTCTCTAACAGAAAACACAGGTTCTGAACAGCCGAGCTTTGCAGTGGCGAGGGTAAACTGTCCTGGAAAAGGGGGTAAAAACAAGTCAAATATACTTTGAGGCCTGAGGTGTGAATGCCTGATTGGGTGTTATCATAAGGACACAGGGCAGGGTGAATGAAGAGAAGCTAATGAATCTGTTTGGTAACGCTCAGAGTGAAAATGGTAAGAGGAACAGTAATCTGATTATATACGTTAATACGTATAATATATAGTATTTTCCACATACTATATATTATAGTTTCTCCTCTATGCACCGCCTTTCTGAAACGCATCGATTTTTACAAAGCTCATCGTTCTGAAAAGCGAGGTGTGCTCTGATTGGCCAGCTATCCAGTGCATTGTGATTGGCTGAATACCTCAATAGTGTGACGGAAATGTTACGCCACTTATCATATTGTGATGCCTTGTCCCGGCCAGAGCGACAAGACAAAAACATTAAAACCCATTATAAATGAGGCATTTGTTGCATCCAGTGGGGACATAAGTCGGAGTTATAATGACTTATACTGTCTTTTTGGCGGCTGCGTTCTTGCATCGTGCGTAAACATAAACCTTCTACTAATGTCGGCATTTGTGATCGAGAAAAAAGTGACAAAAAACAAGGTACTCTCAAAACTTACTCAAAATCGCGTTTGATATCAATCAGTTGGCAAAATTCTTTAAATATAAAAAGACATATAACCTTACAGTCTCGTGACGTCTCAGAACCAGCCTGGCATGTAGTCTACTCTACCAGGATAGTGGAAAAAAAGTCCTCCATCAAAATGTGTATATGGACACTACTGAATTAATTTGAGGGTTGAAGTGTTTGGACAGTGTTTTATAAATAACACTTAACACTGATTTTAGTCGCGTCTCTTTTGGAAGGCCAAACAAAGTATTTCGCTTTCACAACGAAACACACAGCGGGGATAGAAGGAGGGGCTTGAGAAGAACGACGCGGCCGGCGGATTCGCCGAAGGAGCGGCCGGCGGGGTTGCGGCAACCACATGTGACGGTCCCGGGCTGGACTCAGCTTCGTCCACGGTGAAAGCAGATCCGGCGATCGACAGCGCGAAGTTGATCTATTTCCTCAGTGACCAGCTTGGATCAGCTCTAGGCATGATGAAGCGTATATCATCCTCTTTTGGAAGGCCAACAAGTAGTTTCGCTTTCACAACGAAACACAGCGTCTTCACGACATGGCGGCGGCGGCAACAACAATATTACACCGAGAATAAAAGTTACGCCTGACTCCTTGCTTAGTGAACATTTGGGCGGCATTATGCAAATCTTCTCACATCGTGATGTAGACAGGTTAGTGTCTAGTGTTAGAACGAGTTGTTTTAGGTAGGTGTGGTTGACTCTGAATTTTTATGAAGAATATCTCTTTGGATTGAGACTTTAGTCTTTGCAAATGTACAGATCTTCTTTATGCACCAAGAGCTTGTAACACTCCAAAAAGAAAGGAAAAATTTAAATCACATCATATGACCCCTAAAGGAGTAATGGTATATAATAGTATGTATTTGTGATTAAGCTATAGCTTTTTGTGCATTTATACTGAATGTTATTAGACTACTATTTTTCATATAAATAGGCTACCTAAAAACCATATAGTTATATTTTTTACCATGGCATTGAGGTGCTATATGTGTGTTTTTAACTGTGTTTTATCATGATTTAAATTAGGGCTGGATGATATGGCCAAAATTTATATCACAATATAGTTCTTAATTTCAGTCGATACGATATAATTCCGATATCGATATGAACACTATTTATCTGAAATCGAAATCTTTTGTAACATTATATATGCCTTTATCATCACGGAAACTAGGAAAACAAAACTACACAAATCAAATAAGAGGCAAAAGAAAGACAAAAGACACTGTTGATAATATGACAAATATATGCTCTGGCCTTCCTTTGACAGATAAAAACATGTTTATATAACTGCACATAGCATTCCATTTCTTAAAATGCATTTGACCAACTGAACGATGCTACAAGTTAAATAACGCTGGCATTGGGAAAGTTTCATTTTGCAAAAGACAGCACTGTCATATATTTTGCGTATATAGTTTATTGATGTACATGTTATGACCAAAACATTCTCTAGTTGGTAATGCCTCTTGGAATCACTTTAACAAGTAAATAAATAAAATTTCAAACAATTCTGAGTAATGGGCATCATTTGTGCTGACTGTGAGGGTTTGGGGAGCTGAAAAGAGAAACCAGAGAGGTTGCAGCCTGAGAAGAAATGATACTAAATAATGTTATCATTTCTTGTGGGAGTGTCATTTTGGGTTGTTATCTCACAAACATAGGATCGACTTTCTGTGAAAACATGAGCTCAGTAGACTGAATATGAGGTGATATTCAGCCTGTGGATGTGTGTTTGCTCCTCTTCTGCCAGAACAGAGGGCAGAACACAGCTCATTACTGCTTTTATTCATAATTTGGAGGTAGTATAAAGCAGTTTTATTGATGTGAATTCACTGCATAACCACTTTCCTTACCATAACACACACCTGCAAGTCATGACAAAAATAACCAAAACCAACCTTATGATGGACAAATAATAATAATAATATTCAAATATAAAATCCCTTATAACAATGCAACCCTACAAAAAATATAGTGCTAACAGCACTGGTCTGAGAGAGGAGGTTATCAGTCAACTCTGCTTTCAGTTATTTATTATTCATATCTAGCCTTTGGTAAAAATAGCACCAAAGTTAAACATACAAAATGTGAAAATGCACAGCCTTTTTCAAGATGCAACTTTTCTCATTTTGCAGAAGTATGAGCAAGACGACCTTAGAGCCCCAAAGAAAAGAATACACTACCACAAAAGTACCATATTTTAAATGAACATTACTCAAACCTAGTCTGAAAACAATATACATCTGAATTATGAATAAACTCTTTGCCCTGTCAGACACTAACTGATACATTTTCTTTCATTTCCATGTTCCGTTCAAAAGTTTATCCTGTTATTACATGAAAGCCCATTGTTGTCTGTGACTTACATTGGTGAGGAACCTGTTTCCTCTGTAAATCTGGGTTCTATCCATTGCTCTGATGAAGTCTCAACTATCTTTTTTCTGTTTTTCTCTATTGGATATTTTGCCAAAAAAAAAATTAACATCAAATGTAAGTTGTATTTACCAGCATAAGACAATTTTCACTGGTGACTGTTAATGCTAGACCATGGGCACATCATACAAGAAGGCGTCTTTGTGGGAGGATCCATCTAGCAAGTTGAAGAAGCTGCTAACCACATGAAAACAACCAGAATCACATAACATTGCAATATGGCTTACAAAAGCATTCGCATTTGTGAGTAGTTGACTTGCGTTTCAACTGGCTTGATCCACGGGGGAGTATTCAAGTTGTTCAATAACAAGCAATTTCATCACTGGGTGGTGTAATCTCCATCAACTTCCCACAATCTACAACAGACAATACTACGTATGGACACTGACCATATCTGTTACCTTCTCTTTTTATCCACTCTATGAAAGAAAACTCAAAAGGCTGATGAAAAACAGCTCACTGATGTTGATGATGTTGCAGGCGCACAACAACATGTTTGAGCTGATATTCGAAAAGGGATGTCAGCAAACCTCTATGTTTTCACAGCTGGTTAACAAAAGCAACAAAGAGCCACCTCAAAATATACTAAACTAAACATAAAAAAAGAGTAATGTGGCCCACATATTGAGAAATTAATTAAACTTGTTTATGATTAATCTTAGGGCATGTTCACATTTAGGCAGGTTTGAGTCAAATAAAATGAACTCGGGTTTAGTGTGGTTCTGTTAGTGTGAACTGTCATTCGCTGGTAAAAACTGTCATACCACCATATGTACACACATACAAAATATACACCATAAAAGACATCCAATCAGGTGACTGTGTCCTTATGCCTTTGGTATCATTAGGTTCAGTGTTAAAAATGACAGTGTGAACGCTAAGTTTAATTTATTTATATTATTTACATTGACATTTTATTAATATAGCTCCTCTTTACTCAAAATTAACTAGAAGTGTAAACAAACCATAAAACAGCTAGAAATAAGCTTGAATAAAGCTTTGCTTTTTTCTCTATGCATGAATAAAAAATAATGAAATTTTAAATGGGAGATTAAATATTTGCACAAATTCAAAAAAGGGCAAATCTCAAAGATTGAGAATGTGAGACATCTAGGCAATCAGTGACATCAAGGGGGGGAAAATGGTGACAGACAGTGTATGTCTTTAACCCAGGGCAACAAGAACTAGATGAGCACCAAAAATAAAATCCCATAGCAACAAACTCAGCTGAGCTAAAACAGGTCCCTTAACAAAGCTGAACTGTCAAGAACGCTTATTAATAAAGGAATGTACCTTATTTCATACTGATAAATAAGGTCATTGCCCAATGGACTTTTTAGTAAGTACAAAAATACTAATGCATACAAAGAGATCAAATTAAAAATCTTGATTAAATACACTTCTTCAAAATTAGCCATCTTCAGCAGCCCAAGAAAACTTGGCTGTGAAGTAGCAGACATTTAAAATATATGAGGAAAGAAAGGAAGACTGATAGTGATAAAGACAGAGATCAATCTCAAAGCACTAAGGTACTCTAATGTCATCACTTCTTGTCTGACAGCAAGGAAGGAGAACTGAACTTCACCTTATCGAAAGTGTACAACAATCTACGGTGAAATTAATTTCTTGAAGTGTCTGCTACAGCTCTGTCTCACCACACAAAGCCATGCTTATCCAGCTATTGCAACAGACTTCTATTGTTAGTAAACAATGTTAATTATAGTTACTACAGACTAAGCCTGACCCAAACTACAACAGTCAGCTTAACACATTCTAGGAAGTTTTTTTCCCCCTTTTTGATACATTTTGTTCAATAATTTATGAAAACATGTATAAACTCTCAAGTAAAAAAAAGTGAGCTAGACTAGCAACAGCACTCTTGTGTGGAAATAACAGGAAAGGTGTGTAACTTAGCGTCTTTCATTTCGCCCTCATGTTTTTCCCTAACACCAACTCTCACAAACATTGCGCACTCGTCAACACACTCCTGAAATAAGGCAAGAATGCAAACAGGACAGAAACGTATAATTTAAATGAATTTATAATCCTCCTGATTACTTCACTCGTGAATCCTCTCGTTAAGTTAGCTAGCTAGGACATTTATTGTCACCCTCCTGAAATATCCCACTCAAAGTCATTATGGAAACGCCACACCACACTGTCTATTAATAATGCTTTTATGTGAATAAACATCATTTTCCACGTGTATAATTGTAAAAGTTGTGTATTTTAGTGTTTAGTTTCACTTCCGCACTCAGGCTCAGTCGCTGTGTGTTCACCTCTCCCATACTAGCTCACTTCAGCTAAAGCACAATCCGATTAATTAAGCACTTTTTTCAGAAATAAAGCAAAACCCACTTACATTTGGTGTCGCTTAAGCAGTATAAAAGCATCAAGAGTTTCAACAAAACCATATCGAGTAAATTCATCGTTCGCACATTGACCCCGAGCTGGTTGGGCTGTTAGTTTTGAGGGTTCTTAAAAAGGCGCCGTCGCCCTGCGCTGAGGAGAGAGAGTGTGTGTGTGTGTGTGCGTGTGTGCGAGACGCCTGCTGCTGTGCCGCTTGTCTCTAACGGCCTGACGTCAGGCGCAGGCAGAGCGGAAAGCCACGCCCACTCCCTCTCACAACCACAGTACTGAAAAGCATGTCTTTGAGACTTAACTTAATGGAATATATTAAACTGGAAGACAATATGACAGCTATTTAAAAATATAATTAACATTGGTTGTCGTTCATGGAGATCCTTTCTCATGCAAAGTACTTAATCATTTTAGTTTGTATGTCAGTCGATCAATTCAAATTGCCATTCTAATTTATCTATGGACCTTGTCATTTAAGACAGTAGTGGTAGTTTTCTTTCCTTGCTTTACACTGAATTTGAAAACCAAAAAAAACCCCTGCAATTTGTATTTTAAAGTCTCCAAAGTCCCCTCGACTATCTCAATGCAGACATTCCATATAGCCTACAAATTGTTTTTAGCTCATTGTAAATAGACCTTAACCATAACAGAAATGTTTTTGCACTTTTAGAATAAAAATACATTTTTTACATCTTTTATAAACGAGAACATCTCTAAGTTGAGGTTGTGTCACATTTAACTCACTTTTGGGGACAAATATTCACAGTTAAAGGGGTCCTATTATGCTCTTTTACAAAGTCTTGATTTTGTTTTGGGGGTGTACTAGAACAGGCTCTCACACTAGGTGTTCGAAAAACACATGATTTTTCACATATTTTACATTTAAACACATCTTCTCCTACGACCGCATGGGACCCTGGGGGCTTGTATATGATAATAAATAGGATTCTTTATGCTATAAACATTTTTTTGATGCCACGGGAATTTCATACTGTTACCAATTTCAATACACAAAAAAAAAAGCCTAGCTCAAGTAAAACAAGCTTAGACTGAACAAGGTCAAACGGTCACAAGTATAATCGCACAAAGTACAGACGAAATCAACCAGCCTGAAAAACTTTTAAAAAAGTGAATAAGAAATATTATATTGTATAAAGTAAATGTGTAAATAGACTGAATAGTCTTCACTGTATAAATTAAATATACATTCATTATTTATTTTACAAAAGTGATTCAGTCAAGGACAGTAAGTGATTTTCTTTCTGATGTTTGATTAACATTATTGACACAAATGGCAACAGCAGATATTAGGCTACTTTAGAGGAATAGTTCACACAAAAATGAAAAATTCGTGTGTTCTAACGTACGAGTTCACTTGCTATTGAATGCAAAATAGATATTTACAGTGGGGAAAAAAGTATTTAGTCAGACACCAATTGTGCAAGTTCTCCCAATTTAAAAAGATGAGAGAGGCCTGTAATTTGTATACCTCAACTATGAGAGACAAAAATGAGAAAAAAAAAAATCCAGAAAATCACATTTGTAGGATTTTTAAAGAATTTATTGCAAATTATGGTGGAAAATAAGTATTTGGTCAATAACAAAATTTCATCTCAAACTTTGTTTATATACCCTTTGTTGGCAATGACAAAGAGGTCAAACGTTTTCTGTAAGTCTTCACAAGGTGTTCACACACTGTTGCTGGTATTTTGGCCCATTCCTCCATGTAGATCTCCTCTAGAGCAGTAATGTTTGGGGGCTGTCGCTGGGCAACACGGATTTTCAACTCCCTCCAAAGATTTTCTAGGGGGTTGAGATCTGGAGACTGGCTAGGCCACTCCAGGACCTTGAAATGCTTCTACGAAGCCACTCCTTCGTTGCCCGGACGGTATGTTTGGGATCATTGTCATGCTGAAAAACCCAGCAACGTTTCATCTTCAATGCCCTTGCCGATGGAAGGAGGTTTTCACTCAAAATATCAAGATACATGGCCCCATTCATTCTTTCGTTTACACGGATCAGTCGTCCTGGTCCCTTTGCAGAAAAACAGCCCCAAAGCATGATGTTTCCACCCCCATGCTTCACAGTAGGTATGGTGTTCTTTGGATGCAACTCCGCATTCTTTCTCCTCCAAAGGTGAGATCTTGCGTAGAGCCCCAGATGGAGGGAGATTATCAGTGGTCTTCTATGTCTTCCATTTTCTAATAATTACTCCCACAGCTGATTTATTCACACCAAGCTGCTTACCTATTGCAAATTCAGTCTTCCCAGCCTGGTGCAGGTCTACAATTTGTTTCTGGTGTCCTTTGACAGCTCTTTGGTCTTGGCCAGGGTGGAGTTTGGAGTGTGACTGTTTGAGGTTGTGGACAGGTGTCTTTTATACTGATAACAAGTTCAAACAGATGCCATTAATACAGGTAATGAGTGGAGGACAGAGGAGCCTCTTAAAGAAGAAGTTACAGGTCTGTGAGAGAAATCTTGCTTGTTTGTAGGTGACAAAATACTTATTTTACAGAGGAATTTAACAATTAATTCTTTAAAAATCCTACAAAAAATCCTTTTTTTCTCATTTTGTCTCTCATAGTTGAGTTATACCTATGATGAAAATTACAGGCCTCTCTCATCTTTTTAAGTGGGAGAACTTGCACAATTGGTAGCGGACTAAATACTGTTTTGCCCCACTGTATTTGGAACAATACTGGTAACCGAAAAAATAAATAACAAATTGGAGTCAATGGGGACCAGAAACTTTCTAGTTACAAACATTCTTCAAAATATCTTCTATGTTGAGGAGAACAAAGAAATTCATACAGGTTTAGAACAACTTGAGGATGAGTAATGATGACCGGGATTTTAATTTTGGGTGAAGATCATATAATGACAGGAATCTCATATTGCCTACATACACATGCTTTATCTTAACCGGGTCATATGATGCGATTTCATTTTTTCCTTTCTATTTGGAGTGTTACAAGCACTTGGTGCACAAAGATGATCTGTAAAGTTGCAAAGAATAAAGTATCAAATCCAAAGAGATATTCTTTATAAAAAAAAATAAGAGTCAACCACGCCTACCAAAAAACGGCTCGTTCTAACACGCCCCACATATCTACGTCACTATTTGGGAAGATTTGCATAACGCCACCCGAATGTTCACGCAAAGAAAGAAGGCGTAAACTTTTATTCTCGCTGTGGTATTGTTGTTGCTGCCGCCATGTCCTAAAGACGCTGTGTTTCATTGTGAAAGCAAAAATACCTTGTTTGGCCTTCCAAAAGAGGACGAAATCAGCTTCGTCATGCCTAGAGCTGAACTGTGCTGGTCGCTGAGGGAATACTCAAACTTAGTGCTGGGACGCCGGACGGCGTTCACCGTTTTCACCGCTACCTTCGCCCGGGCGCGTCGTTCTCGACCCCGCCGCCTTTGCTCATTTTAGCCTGGCCTCAGCTCACGCTAAGCCACGGCTTCTGCTCACGCTAGACCACCGTGTTTTTCGTTGTGAAAGCGAAACTACTGTGTTTGGTCTTCCAAACGAGGATGATATCCGCTTGTCATGCCTGGAGCTGATCCGTGCTGGTTCCTGAGGAAATACTTAACCTTAGTGCTGTGATCTCCAGCCCCATTTTATGGAGGACTGTTTACTGAACCTGGGAGAGTAACGTTAGACTACAATGCCGGCTGTTCTGACTGTACGTTTTTTATATTTAAAGAATTTGCACTGATGATTCAAACGCGAGTTGAGCAGTGAAGAGTAGTGCTTGTTTGTCATTTCTCAGATCACAAACGCAGACATGGTTTTATGTTTACGTGGCACGATGCAATGCAACGCAACGCGTAAAAAGACAGTAATAAGTCATTATAATCAGTAATTATGTCCCCACTGGATGCAACAAATGCCTCGTTTATAATGGATTTTAATCTTTTTTGAATCGTCGCTCCGGCCTGACACGGCATCACAGTATGTTAAGGGGAGCGTAACATTTCCGTCACACGCTGAGGTATTCGGCCAATCACAACGCAACTAGATAGCTGGCCAATCATAGCACACCTTGCTTTTCAGACCGATGAGCTTTGTAAAAATCGACGCGTTTCACAAAGGCGGGGCATAGAGGAGAAACAATAATGTCCAGTATGTGGAAAATAATGGGTTTTTTTTATTTTAAACCGCATTAACACATTTCATTACACCAAATAACGTTCTTTTTAGCAGCATCATATGACCCCTTTAACGGTTAACGTTCATGTAAGACACAACTGACTGTGTTGACGAGGATACTCGCAAAGATGAGAATTTTTGACACATAACTGTGTATTTGAAAGTTTAAGCACAAGGCGCGAAAAGGATTAACAAAAAAAAGGGTTAGGATTAACAAAAAAAAAATGTGTACATACAATATGTACATCGGTTGCACATATTAAAAGTTAGATTTACTCAACATGATTTATATATGTTAAAGCTACATAATTTATGTTTGTTAAACATATGCGATTTTAATGTCTTTCATTCATATATGCAGTGGTTTCTCAATAAATAAAACTAACCTGGTTAGTTCTAGTTTTAGAATACTGTAAGCTGGTTTTCATAAATAAATGTATTTTGTACATCTACTAGTCTTAGCTACAACATTAATACAATACAGTTTTAAAAAAAAAGTAGCAAGACAAGCAAAAACATTTCTTGAATCAATTGACTATTTTTAACAGTACAATAAATTCACAGTATGTGCTACAAAAACTTTGTTTTAAGATAAAAAAAATTGCTTAAATTCCATGAATGAATGACTACGAACAATGACAGCATATCCTATCATTAGACAATTCAGAGTAAAATTCAACAAAACAAACATTAAGTAAAAGACAAAACACCATCAAACAGGTGTTGTGGTAAAAGTTGAACAATAATGATGAGTATAAAGTAGTCCAAAGCTTCTATAGATGTTTTTTGTCTTAAAAGCATAAGACATCAAATCTCTGTATTATTTTTAACAGTACAATTAATTTTTCCACCAAGTATGTGCTACAGAAATAAGCTTTCTCTGTGTGAAGTTAAAAACTGCTTGCATTCCAAGAACGAATGACTACAAACAACGACAGCCTATCCTCGGACTTTAGACCATTTAGATAGAATAAAATGCAACAAAACAAACATTAAGTAAACGACAAGACACCATCAAACAGGTGTTCTGGAAAAGGTTAACAGTAATGAGGAGTATAAAGTAGCCCAAAGTACAATACATTTTTTCACTGAGTATGTGCTACAAAAATGAGCTTTCTCTGTGTGACGTTAAAACTGCTTCATAGTATGCAACGAATAACTATGAACAATGACAGCATATATCCTGTCATGAAGAAAAAGACAAGACACCATCAAACGTGTAGTGGAACAGGTGGAGAATAATGAGCAAGTAGTCCAATGCTTCCCTTGACGTTTTTGTTTTGTTTTAAAAGCAGTAAGACCAGTCAATTTTGTTTAACTTTCTTTAAAAATTTTCTTTTCTGATTAGACATTCAATTTTAACCAATCCGGTTTTAACCACTCAGGTCCTTTTAACCAATCAAATTTGACCAGAAAAAAAACTTTTTTTTTTTTTAACTATACACAAACCACAAAATAAACAGTGGCCAAACTACTCTATAAACAGTTGCCTCTGTATGTGCGGTATAAGTTTTCTTTGTGAGTGTGTGAAATAAAAAAAGAAACGCAGTGGTCCTTATTCCAAGAGGAAGTACCTGCCGTACCATGGAAATGGCTCACTCATAGAGTCTGTTTCTAAGAACTTGAGCTTTCTATGATAAGAGTGCAGCCTTCCAGCTGCATGACTTCTTTCTGCAGTACCTCGAGGGTATATTTCATTTCAGGTGGGTAGTTGAGATTTAAAGCATACATTAGACCAAAAAGCATTGCCGTAGCTAATGCAAAGTTGTCCAAGTCTTGCAAGACGTTCTGGCCTTCAAGGACAATCCCGATGTCCTGAGATTCGTCATGAAATTTAAGGACGTAGATTCCCACTGTGGTGGTCTCATTGGATTTTTGGATGAAGGCTTCGTCAGCAGAATGCACAGACAAAATTAGATTTAACAGAACATTGGGCACTTCTCTGGGAATATTATAAAAAAAATTAATTTCAATCAATTAATAATGTAGATCTAATGAAAAATGTGAACTTGTATATAATGAGAACAAGACAAGGCCAAGCAAATCACGTGACGCGGGGTAAATTTAGTTCCGCTATGGGTCTGCGGCTATGCTCGTTTCTCAAATATCCCTTCTTACCTTTTCCGTTTTGTCCGTTTTCCTATTTGCTGTTGTATAATCTACAAATAAATTATTTTCTACTTGTTTGTAGCTTAATACGGCAACTCAGAACATTGCTCGAATTTACTGGCGGGTGGTTTTATATTCACCAGCTGTCCGAGTTCTAGGCTAAAACAGCTACTCATAAACAAATCCCTGCTCGTATCACCATACGCAAACATTTATATAATTTTATTCATTAAAAAAAAAAAAAAAAAAATAAAACTAAATCCAATCTATGCTTCAATGCGGGATATAAAGTTGTAAGACACGCATAATATTGTTGTGAGTTTAATGTTTTAAAAATATATAGCATGTATTAATCTCATGACATTACATCCTGCATTCAAGCATATGTTATAACTAATCCTGACTGATTAAAATCATTAAATAAGCCCTAATGGGAAGTTGTGGCCTAATGGTTAGAGAGTCGGTCTCGTAACCCAAGGTTGTGGGTTCAAGTCTCGTACCAGCAGAGATTGTAGGTGGGGGGAGTGAATAACCAGCACTCTCTCCCACCCTCAATACCACGAAGGAGGTGCCCTTGAGCAAGGCACCGAACCACCAACTGCTCTCCGGGCGCCGCAGCAAAAAAAGATGGCTGCTCACTGCTCTGGGTGTGTATTCACGGTGCGTGTGTGTTCACTGCTGTGTGTGTGCACAAAATGCAGAGCACTAATTTCGAGTATGGGTCACCATACTTGGCCAAATTTGTCTATGCACTTACTTACCAAATACTCTTTCACTAATGTCTGGCGCCTGTTAGGTACAGTGGGGAAAAAAAAAAAGTATTTAGTCAGCCACCAATTGGGCAAGTTCTCCCACTTAAAAAAATGAGAGAGGCCTGTAATTTTCAACATAGGTATACCTCAAAGATGAGAGACAAAAAATGAGAAAAAAATCCATGGAAAATCACAATTGTGGAGTTTAAGAATTTATTTGCAAATTATGGTGGGAAATAAGTATTTGGTCAATAACAAAAATTCATCTCAATACTTTGTTATATACCATTTGTTGGCAATGACAGAGGTCAAACGTTTTCTGTAAGTCTTCACAAGGTTTTCACACAATGTTGCTGGTATTTTGGCCCATTCCTCCATGCAGATCTCCTCTAGAGCATAATGTTTTGGGGCTGTCGCTGGGCAACACGGAATTTCAACTCCCTCCAAAGATTTTCTAGAGGGTTGAGATCTGGAGACTGGCTAGGACACTCCAGGACCTTGAAATGCTTCTTAACGAAGCCACTCCTTCGTTGCCCGGGAGGTGTGTTTGGGATCATTGTCATACTGAAAGACCCAGCCACGTTTCATCTACAATGCCCTTGCTGATGGAAGGAGGTTTTCACTCAATATCTCACGATACATGGCCCCATTCATTCGTTCGTTTACACAGATCAGTCGTCCTGGCCCCTTTGCAGAAAAACAGCCCCAAAGAATAATGTTTCCCCCCCCATGCTTCACAGTAGGTATGGTTCTTTGGATGCAACTCAGCATTCTTATTCCTCCAAACACGACAAGTTGAGTTTTACCAAAAAGTTATATTTTGGTTTCATTTGACCATATGAAGGGCCTGGCCATGTACTGGCTTAAGCAGGGGGACACGTCTGGCACTGCAGGATTTGAGTCCCTGCGGCGCAGTGTGTTACTGATGGTAGCCTGTGTTACTTTGGTCCCAGCTCTCTGCAGGTCATTCACTAGGTCACCCGTGTGGTTCTGGGATTTTTGCTCAAAGTTCTTGTGAGCATTTTGACCCCACGGGGTGAGATCTCTGCGTGGAGCCCCAGATCGAGGGAGATATCAGTGGTCTTGTATGTCTTCCATATTCTAATAATTGCTCCCACAGTTGATATCTTCACACCAAGCTGCTTACCTATTACAGATTCAGTCTTCCCAGCCTGCTGCAGGTCTACAATTTTGTTTCTGGTGCCTTTGACAGCTCTTTGGTCTTGGCCATGGTGGAGTTTGGAGTGTGACTGTTTGTGGACAGGTGTCTTTTATACTGATATACTTTTTCAAACAGATGCCATTAATACAGGTAGTGAGTGGAGGACAGAGGAGCCTCTTAAGAAGAAGTTACAGGTCTGTGAGAGAAATCTTGCTTGTTTGTAGGTGACCAAATACTTATTTTAAAGAGGAATTTACCAATTAATTCTTTAAAAATCCTACAATGTTTTTTTCTGGATTTTTTTTTCTCATTTGTCTCTCATAGTTGAGGTATACCAAATGATGAAAATTACAGGCCTCTCTCAACTTTTTAAGTGGGAGAACTTGCACAATTGGTGCCTGACCAAATACTTTTTTGCCCCACTGTATGCAGACCTTGATAATAAGTTCAGTCCAATATATCGAACATCATAGTTCACGGCCAAGGGTAAAAAGCAGATTTTTTTGTATATATTTACATTTTTACCCCATGCTTATATATAAATGACTGGTTGCTCACGGGGAATCAAACAAATTCCCAGCAGGTGGTTAAAAGCCACCGGAAAGGTTCGAGTGGCCATATTGGTTATTCAACCTGACGTAATACCTTTTATGTCAGGCCAAGTCACGAGATCAGTGTTTTCCAATAAAATGTACACACACAAAACAAAATCTCTAACTACTGGAGACATGGGTCCATGATGGTCGCAGTCTTCCTCCTATTTGCACTCCTTGCTTTTTAAATACTCGTAGAATTTGTCAGACAGATATCTAACCGAGACAAAATTATGGATGAGGGGCATTGTTGATAATCAGCATGTTCTGCAGCGAAGAAAGAGGAAAAAGACATGTAATACCCAAGTTGACCATGCGTTGGAAAGGCATACTATGAAAAAAGGGGGTAAAAAATATTACACAGTTAAAGCAAAAAAAAATCCTAAACCTGAACTTTTTCCGGGGGTGGAGGACACGCAGGGTTTTTTTTGGCAAAACAATAAATAAAAATAAAACATTATTTGAAAGCGATTCAAATAATTTTCTTTCAAACTAACAAGTAACATATTTGCAATTGCCATTAGCCCTTGACAGGCTCAAACTACAG
Source organism: Sinocyclocheilus anophthalmus (assembly GCA_018155175.1). NCBI lineage: Eukaryota > Metazoa > Chordata > Actinopteri > Cypriniformes > Cyprinidae > Sinocyclocheilus > Sinocyclocheilus anophthalmus. Next base: position 2,818 of record JADLZN010009277.1, on the reverse strand, counting down.
ATTATGGTGGGATATTTGAAAAAGCAATACCAAGAAAGTTTACTCACTACAATATGTTGCAAACACATCTAACATTGAGGATGATTTTGATAACAAGTTTGTGGTTCGCTTTGTCCTTGCAGGACTAAACGACCTACAATCTAAACATTGACATTCTGAAACTGTTTTGTTAAAAAGAAAGGATAGTTCATACTATAATTTTTTTTTTTTAAATATCCACAATGTCAGCTTTCAAAAGCGTGAAGCCATTTCTTACAGTATGAAATATATGGTATCAAACCCATGTATTGTGATCTGTACGTATTGCCAGCTTCTTGGCATCACAGCCCTATTTCATAAGAACTCAAGAACAGAATAAGCAAATACCATGGCCATGACCCTTAAAACCAACCAAAAGCTAAGACAATGACAAGTATAAATAAGTAGGATTAAAACTTTTGGGTTATGCTCACCAAATTCACAGATGCAGATCATTCAAAGCAGTTTACAAAAGCTTTGAGCAGAAAAACATCACGTAAATGCAACCACCTAAAAAAATTACCTTTGAATAATACATATTACATATATTTTTCTTATAAATGCTAAACCTTCAATTAATTTCATTAACCAAATAACTTAATTTTGCTGTGTATAGCCTGTCTATACAGATACAGCACATACAAATGGGAAAAAATAAAATTCAGTTAGAAATAAATTAAAGATTGGAATACTCACCCCTTCTACTTAACAGCCAGCATACAAAGCAAAACAGATGTCAAACTGGAGGAACAAGGTGATATAAGACAAGACATTAAAAACAAGCCATTTACTAGCTTTTTTTAACAGTAAAACTAAATGTAAACCAAGACAGTGGACTATAACACTGTGAATGGAAGAAAAGTGCAACACGCAATATGGCGGAATATTTCCGCCTTCTACCTAAAAGGCCAATCATCGCGTTACTGCAGCTGAAGCTAGAGGCTCCGGTTGCCATAGAAACGGTGTCCTGAGACGCGCGCTTTTTTCGTGTCGGCTGGGCCGACCTGAAGCTTTTTATAACGCCATTTGAGCACAAGATACAACATCTAGAAGACAATGCATGTAAGATTTTGTTGCGGATTTGAAATGTTATTTAAATGCGAGTGTGGCAAGCATTTTATGAGATTTTAACGTTCTGTAACATACACTCCCCCACCCCAAATAAATCGGGCGCCAATCACTCCCTGACAGGATTTTCCCCATTTGTTGCAATTAAGACCACCGAGTGAATGATGTATCTTGAAAGAGAAAGTCTGCAAAATAACGAGTATTTTCTGTGATCAAATTTAAAAGGTATAACTTACAGCTCAGCCAGAAGGAATTTTAACGTTTCGTAAGTAACATATCCCCTCTCCTCCCCCACCCCACATTAGTTGGCGCCACCAGTCACTCCCTGACAGAACTAGTCGTAATACACGGGGGAAAATATGCCTTGAAGGATTGTACACGATTTGCAAAAAATGTATGAACGTCATGGTATTAAACAGGGGTTCTGTTATCGCTAACCACATTAAACACTAGCACTAACTTTGCCTTTCCGTCGGGTTGCTCGATAAAATCAGCACAGAAAACCGTTTCTCAATGGCATTTCAGTTCCGAGTTAATTCCCTTCACACTGTAGCGATCCACTGCGAAAGCGTCCAGCTTCCAACATCCAGAGCTAGAGTGAAAATGGCGGACTGTCCAGCAGCTAATTGGTTTTCCTTCGCGCCGTGTTCCCAGGGGGCGGAGTTTCCAGAGAAAAAATGACTAGTTTCTAACATTTCAACATGATCAATTCTAAAAGATTGAACATCCTTTAACATTAAATGAATGGCACAATAATAAAATATGTTTAGATGAGAAACATAAATGAATCATGTAGGAAATACAAAAGGCATTTTTGCAAATTCAACAATCCCTCCATTGCTATTTCTTCAGTGTACATGAATAGTTTAAAACCATTTGTTTTTAAACCCCAATGCTTAAAACGCATTTAAGTTTACATCATGACGCGCAAAACGATTGGCATTTTTCTACAGGGTTATTTCCCAACTCTTAAGCGAATATATAGAGTTTGTTCAAACACAAAAAGCCATATGCATCCATCAAGTTAATAATCAAACCAACCTAAAATCTGTGTGGACGATGGCGCTGTTTTTATCTGCTCCATGTGCCCGGTCCACTTGCTGTTCCACAACTTCTACTCCATCATCTTTAGTAAAATAACCCGATAGCTGGGGGTTTTACTGACTATGTTTATCTGCTGTTTGTCTTTTACATTTTAATTTTTTTGAGCCCCTCTCTCACATTTTTTTTTAGAATAGCTGACATTTTTACTTATCGAAGATGGTTCTTTGCGTGACCATTTCCAGACTATGTCAGAACGAAGAGAAGAGTCGAGGTGAATGCTGACATCAGGCGCAGCGACCACCTGATCGACAGTTTGTTCAAAAGTCAAATACAGAATAAATGCATTTGATTGATAAACCAAATTCAAACGTGACGTTTCAATATCTAATGGTAATACATGGAATTTACGGCAAAGCTCCACTAAATAATAGCGCTAATAAGTGGGGGCCTGGTGGGGCTTCGGCGATTGGCGCTTCAGTCAATCTACTCCACAGCCAATCACAGGCCCCCTCGTTGCTCGGGCCCTGGGGCTTCAGCCCCACCAAGCCCAATGGTTAATGTGGCCCTGCCGCTCTCCCGCCCGCTTTATGAAAACGAGTCGGACGCGAAATGGTGCGTGTTGTGATTGGTTAGCTGGGTCGGTGTGTGTTGTGATTGGTTAGCTGTGCCAGTGCGTTGTGATTGGCGA